>LZPO01075887.1:296433-306801 GCA_001675575.1 Neotoma lepida
ACACACATGCATGAACACACACACATGCATGAACACACACATACACACCAGAGAGGCCAGAGACACACTGAGCTTTAACAGCCTGTAGATACAAATGGGGTTATATTAAGGACAATAATTCAAATCCTACTGGCACTTGTACTTGCTGGCTTCACACAGAATTCCCTGAAAGTTAGGAAACGATGACTCGTGAGCAAGCAGAGAGATACATAAAAGGGAAATCTATTTTGTTGTCTNTGAACTATTTTTTCTTCAGTTAATTTATAGCATGGCGAACTTCTTAAACACCTGTCAAAATGTACTTTTAGCTTCTCTGTAGTCAAAGAGCCGTGGTGTATGTGAATTTAGCTTGTGTTCTTAGCCAGGCTCTTTGGAAGAACGTAAGATCTCAGACACTCCCCAAAGCCTCAGACAGCACTGGGCACATGGTGTGAGCTCCAGGAACAATCACACTTATGATTGGAAAAAAAAAAAAAGAGAAAAATCCTTGAAAGTTCCCTTTCCTTTGGCCTAGTGAGAGTTTTTTGGGCTCTCCTTGACTCTCCATTTCAAGGCAAGGATTGGGCCTCTTTGGTTCCTCTTGCCCAGTCTTGTTTTCCCTGCACCAAATATTTATTAAATGACATGGAATCATCTAGAAATCTCACAGGCATACCCCAAACTGTTCTCACACGGGTCCTCCATCCCCAAGAGCAAATGGGCCATGTTGAATTTAAAAATTTCATGAGTAACAGAAAACACCCTGTGACATGCTTCTTCCAGTCTCTCTCAGCTTCTGAAATACTTCAGATGAAAAGGTCCCAATGAGCAGATGGAGAAGGCAGCTGAGAGGTGTCCTCCCCTCCTCATCTGAAGCATTCCATGCGATTTCTGCTTCAAATCAAGGAAACCTAGAGACCAGCTGGGCTCTTTGTTTCAAAATGGACTCCTAGCATTCTGACCCTCTGGCGCCTACTCCCTCCCTTATCCCTGGGAGGGACCTGTTCTGGTGCATTAATAAAGTCACTAATGTCTACCTATATACACCCTAACACCACTGCTCCTAAAATGACATTTATATTATGCTCTTCTCCCTGTATCTTACGTGAGGGAGTTTTTATGTGACACTAAAAAATACTGGATAGCAATCTTTATTAGCCCCATGATACCCCCGGCCATCAATACTCTTCCAGGCCTGATGAGGTCATGCAATAGCTCTTAATCAGAGTGAAAGAGAGCAAGAAATACCTTTATTAAAAAATCAATTAAAAACCAGTTGCCCTGGGTTAAAAAAAATAAAAATAAAAAGCATCACAGAGTCCAAGAAGAGAACTAATCAGGAAATGAGGTGGCAGCAGGTACTTCAGAGGAAAGGCCAGAGACCACTGGGCACCTCCATGCATGGTAGTTTCCTCTAGGTCTCGAGATCAAACCCTTTCTTATAGCACAGTGTACAAATGCAACATCTTACCATTCTCACATGCTCTGCATAGATTTTCTAGTGTGATGGCTATTCCTGGTTGTCCACTTAACTACATCTGGAATTAGCTAAACCCCAAGAGTCTGGGTATACCTGTGAGGGATTTTTCTTGATTGAATAATTTGAGNTGGGGAGATCCATCCCAAATCTGGATCCTTTGAGGTAGGAAGGTCCATCTTGAGTCTGGGCCACATCTTCAGATGCCAGCCCCCATAAAGGACATGGAAGAAGCACCAGAGATGGATTTTTAAGAACTGTCCATAGGTGTATCCAGTTTTCAACACAGAGAGGCTCAAGCAGGGAGCCTGTGCTGCCAACCTGAGATCTCGGCTGTAGGAGTAACTGACAGAGTGGCTTCAAGTGTGGATGTCAGTGGCCACTTCCCAGAGTCTTTTCAAGTCATGCAGGGAAGAGCACAGAGATCTACACTTTATGCAAACATTGCAGGTGGGTCCTGTGTAAACATGGAATCTGAATGGGGCTGCCTTCTGAGGCCAGAAAATAGCCAGAGATGCTGATGTCTCCTGTGTATTCATCCACATACTCATGTACCCCAGCCAAAACCTACCCTTTTTCTCTCCCCACAGAGTTCGCATGAAGCTCATTGCAGTCCTGCCTCACNCCTGCCCANACAATGACAGATTTGACTTCATTGCTATAGGTTGGCTTTGACTGTTCTAGAACTTCATACACATGGTTTGATACCTGGATTGTTTTGATTCTTTTTCATGACNTTGGATCTACGAGTGTCATGATAACTGACACACTCNNGTTAGCTCAGTGCGAAACCACAGGAACTAATGCCTGTTACATTCAGTGTTGGTACTAGTATTATCACTACATCCCCTGAAGGCTTTTTTAATGCTGTTTATTTTCTCTGATAGTCAAAAAGTAACAGGCGTTGTGGAATATTGTTTTAAGATATGTTATATTTGTTTATGCTATAGAGTATTTGTTTAATGATGCAAAGATGTGTTGCCTTCTTTTGTGTTGCTTTTGTTTAACTCTGTGAAGCTGTGATACTTCGCCTGTCTAAAACACCTGATGGTCTAATAAAGAGCTGAACAGCCAATATTGAGGCAGGAGAAAGGATGGGTAGGGTTGGCAGGCAGAGAGAATATATAGGAAGAGAAATCTGGAAGGAAAAGAAAGATCAAGGAACAAGAGAAGAAGGAGGAGGACTTCAGGGGCCAGCCACCCAGCCACCCAGCCACCCAGCCAGACACGGAGTAAGAAGGAAAGAAAAGGTATACAGAAATGAGAAAGATAAAAGCCCCGAGGCCAAAGATAGGTAAGTTAAGAAAAGCTGGCTAGAATTTAGCCAAGCTAAGGCTGGGCATTTATAATTAAGAATAAGCCTCTGTGTGTGATTTATTTAGGAGCTGGGTGGCAGGCCCCCAAAAGAATAAAAAGAAACAACAAACAGGAATAAGTATTATACCCATATATTCTGAAAAAAAAAATCCTCCTTTGTGACTAATCAAAAGGTCAAAAGTTTCAGCTGCATCAGACACAAGAATAACAAAAAGTCTGAGTTCAAAATGGCTGCTGCATGGACACCAATTGCCAGAGCNCTTAGACTTGGGAATGGTAATTTTATCATGGGTTCCTTGGCAGCTGGATCGCGACAATTATATGAAGATCCGTGCTTACTACATACTGCTTCAGGAAACTCATTGAGTAACGAAATGAGATTCCTTCATAGTTTAAAGGGGGCAATGATGAATCGAAGCCCTTCTTAGATTTCAACATGTTAGACAGCTGAGCATGGGTTCACATGCGCGTTTCCTCTCCTTCCTCCCAGTTCATACCTACAGCATTTAGAATGCAGTCATTTAGAAAAGCNGGCAGACTGTGACGGGACACAAATACTGTTCATGTTCAGTGTTGGTTCAGTTGGGGTTCTCTTTTTTGCACGTGTGTGTGTATATATTGTGCTTGCATGTATGCATGTTCACGTGCGTGTGCATGTGAAGGCCATCGGTTGACAATGGGTGTGGTGTCTTCTTGGATCACTCTCCCATAGAGCAGGGTCTCTCACTTTTGTGGATTTGGCTAGTCTACCTAGCCAGCTTGCCCCAGGGAGCCAATCTCTGTCTCCCAAGTGCTAGGGCTATAGGCAGCTTGCCACACCCACTCAACCGGGGTTCTTTAAAATATGGGAATTGCATAGCAGAGAAAGCAGTGTTAGATTTATTTTATTATTTATGTACTTATTTTTGTCAAGAAGGCTCCAACCTACCATCCCTCCAGAGCAGACTTCAAGTCTTTCCAGGAAAATTAAATTTGGGCCTAAAAACAATATTGTCTTAAACTGTATTTAGTAAGGTAAATTCCCGTGGTAGAAACCCAATGTCAGATATTTGCTTGGAAAAAATAACATTCACATCCAATAATTTGTTTTTGGAAGAAAACAAAGATAGCAGGAAGCAAACAAGAAAGGCAGAAGCCCTGGTGAGAGCAACTCCTTAGCACTGTGCAAAGCACCTCATGGGAACGGCAGAATATTTCATTCCAAGATGACCAAGGTGTCAGCTGGTGATGGACCAGAGCTAGGGGGAGGAATCAGATCCCTCCTGTGAATACTTGGCCTGAGCACTCGGAAGCCCAGCATCCCTGTTCAAAGCACTGGGAAGCCCCTGCATCCCTGTTAGCTTATGGCTCTGCTGGAAACATCATGATGCTTACTTTGCTTAACTAATTCTAGGCACCCCCATTCTTTCACTTGTTCAGTAACTTCAGCGCCAATCTTGCAAAGGATGCTGGACAAACTTCCACCTTATGCTAGTTCTGTCTTTTTTCAAACTTTCTGTTTTAGTTTATTCATTATTATTGTGTTTGTATGGGGGGAGGGGCAGTTGTAGGGCACGTGGAAATCAGGGAACAGACCCAACAAATGAGATCTCCTCTTTCACTCTAGGCTCCAGGATCAAACTCAGGTTACCAAGCTGAAGCAACAAGAGTCTTTATCCACTGAGCCACCTTGTCAGCTCAGCTCTTTCTGGCACTTAAAAAAATTATTATAATTACTATTCAAATTTTTGTTTAGATTTATTTATTTTATNTGTATGAGTGTTATGTCGATGTACCATGTACATGCCTGATGCCCTTGGGGATCAGAAGAGGGAATTAGATCTCCTGGAACTGGAGTTACAAATGGTTGAGAGCCTCCATGTGGGTGCTGAGAATTGAACCTGGGTCCTCTGGAAGAGCAGCCAGTGCTCTTAACCACTGAGCCATCTCTCCAGCCTTCATTACTTTTACGTTTAAGTGTGTGTGTGTGTGTCACAGGTGTAGGGTGTCTGTGGAGGCCAGAAGAGGGCACTGGAGCTCCTGGAGTTGAGTTCAAGTAGTTGTGTGTTGCTTGGTATGGGTTGGGAACTAAACTCATGTCCGCTGCAAGGTCAGTGAGTGCTCTGAACTGATGGGCCATTTCTCCAGCCCTCTGGCATGATCTCAAAAACAAAACGGAATCTTCCTTTCATGTGGAATGGTATTCGTGCTAATTCCTGAAGATTTTGTTTTGGCTACCTGCATGGGATTATTACTTCTTTCAAACAGACGAACTCTGTCTTTGATTTCAGTCTAGTTCCTACCACNGCCTTTGCCAACGTAGGCATGCATTTTATTATGTATTGTCTCTCTGCAGACCCAGACTTCCTGGCTTCATTGTCAGGGTTACCATAAGATCCAGAGACTACTCAAAACAATCGAGAAGGGATAAATGAACAAGAACAGAGTGTTTTTTTCTTTTTTTTTCTAATTTACTTCATAAAAATATTTCTGAAATAAACACTTAATAGAAGGCAATTCAATCAGAGATCACCTGGAGAGCAGATTTGAATGGCTTCTCCTGGAGTCCTTTGGAAATCCTAATTAGGTCTGGGGTGAATCTCTGGAATACAGGTGTTTAATAAGCTCCCAAATGATCTTTGAGCAAACTCTGATATAAATAGCCATAGGAAATAAATTGGAAGATAAGAAAGGATATTTCATCTGGAGATATTTTGTAGGTGCAATAAGCATTGGCATCTANCATACATTAAAAAATAGGTTAGCTATGGTCACTGAAAACACTCTATTTGGATCTGGTCACCTCTCTTTAGGAGTATGTGTTCATTAAGTGAATTTTTGTTATTTTTTAATGCGGTGGGAGAGCAGAGAGGCATGACAAACACCTTCTGAAGTTGCTGGACTAGAACATTCCAATTGCTCTNACCTCCGTTGCTCTGTCTCAATTCTTGATGGAAATGAAGGGCATTCNGAGGCTGTCTGTGAAGGAAATTTACTGTTCATTTACTTTCACGAATCCTGTGGGTCCTGTGAAATCTTCTTAAATGAGTATCAGATATAGGAACAAAACTGGCAAGTTGAATGGGAAATGCCATTGGTCAAAGAAAGACATAAATGGCCATCTGTTCTGAAAATGGCCGCCCAGTGTGGTCGGGCTTAAGCCTAGACTGGTGTTNGTAAACACATATTTTAAGGAAAAGCCTCAGACATGCCCCAATTATTGTATAGATGTCCATCTTTGAGAAGGACAAATGGTTGGCAACTCTAATTGGCTCCTTGGACAAATTCAAATTTGAATAGGCCAGAAAAAGGATGAAATTGTTATAGCAACATTTAGTGNAAGCTTCTTGATAAAACATTACTTAATTGAGATCCTCAAACATAGTGTGACCCCTCAAATAAAAAGTCACGCAGTACCATATGTAAGCTTATAAAGTCACAGTGAAATGCAATGATGCCTCTTATGGTGAGTGGCTGGCAATGTGAGTCAGGCATCCCTTTCTCCTGCCCAGCCTCAAATGCAACAGGCTTCTGTGTAAAATTGCTTATTTGTGTCATAGTGTATTTGAATGCACTGTGTATGTGTATGCTGTTAGCATCACCTCTGCCAGATATTAGGATAGAGAGAAATGAAACATAGCGCCTGATCAGGAAGGGTTTATAATCAGACAGAAGAGTTGCCTAAAATAAATAATATCATAAGGGTAGAATGCGCTAAGTCCTCAATCATGGCATAGACAGAACCTCTCAAACTTTAATGAGCCTGAAAATCTGGGGATCTTGTTACACAGCAGCTTCTGATTTGGTAGGTCTAAGACGGAGCTTAATATTCTCCGTTTCTAACCAGCTCCCAAGTAATGCTGATCTGAGGGTCGCCTTTTTGAGTATCAAATATAAGCCATCCACACAAAGTCTGTGAGATATGCTTTGGAATCCAGGAAAGTGTGTAGATACTATTTGTGGGGTTTNAGACACGCAGATGGCACTTTAAAGCTACAAGAGAGAACTGAGGAGTGAGAAAACCAANGAGGTGAATGCCAGGGCTGCAGCTCATGCCAGTGAATTTGACTGACTCTACACGCTCCCTTTTAAAGTAGTGGAAATCAGGAACGCAGGCTTGCAGTGGTATTACAAAGAGGCTCAGAGACAGCTTCACAGAATTTGGACTTGAGGAAATAATTCTTGTTCTTGATGGTCTTGGGGGAATCTAGTTCACACAGCACATGGCAAAGATGACATCAGTCCCGTGAAGTCATGTCACCTGGCACACAAATACAGTTCTGTAAAACATGCTAGACTAATATGCTACTCAGGGGTTCTGCTAATTCCACAGAACATTTAAGAAAGCAACTTGAAGTGACTTTCTCAATGCTGCAAGTGTGTTATCCTGTGACAGAGAGCAGGCTATAAATACAACAACTCTGATAATTGCTTTATTTCGGATTAAGACTGGCAATTTTCTTGTCAGAGACAGGCATGAAATAGAAAGAGCATGGAAATGTGCACAGCGTGGACAGTTTTTGTAACTTACCAACCCAGTTACGCTTATTTTCTTTTACATTAACAGGGCAGATTCGGTATTGGTACTGAAGTCTTCTCTTGTGGTCTTTTTTGGTTAAAAAGCCTCTAGGGGTTAGACCATTATTAACCCTGTTAGGTGTAGACTTGTAATTCCCTTCTAAACCGAACTGAGTCCATTACAAGAGTTCTTGGGGAAAGTGGCTGAGGAAGTGGGGAAAGCTGGTAATGGATGGCCAGGATTTCTGAACCCATTTATCCTAGTCATTAACACAAATGTGCAAATCCTCAGGATTGCACAGGCTTTCTGGAACCAGCTAGTCACCATGTGTTAATGCGTCCTTTAAATGTTAGCATATGTGTACTGATCCAACCTTCCCAAGGGCACCCAGGGTGGGATCCATACCCAGAGAGTGCATGATCAGTGCTACTAACTCCCTTCACTCAGTGAGGAGCATGGGCACAACCCATCCACAACCTTTTTTCTGCCTCCTTTAGATAGTTATTTATTTTTAAATTTTTGCAGTCTTAGAAGACACCAGGAGACATAAAAATTTACATATAAAAATTAATACAACCAGATGCACATGCGTGGATGTGCCTATACACTCACATGTATGTAACACACACACACACACACACAGAGAGAGAGAGAGAGAGAGAGAGAGAGAGAGAGAGAGAGAGAAAGAAAGAAAGAAAGAAAGAAAGAAAGAAAACTGATACAAAAACAAATGTCAATATTTGTTAACAGTGGTGACTATCCTGGTGTTTATCATATTCTTGGTTTTCCATGCTTTCTAATTCATTTTTGCAGCATTTTGGGGTTCAAATACTGGGCCTTGTGCACGGGAGGCAAGTACTCTTCCATGCACTTCTTATTTTTTAGTATTTTACCTTTTCTTTCAAAGTGGTAATAGATTTAAAGTGCTGCTAAGAACTCAAGGTTAACAATCTTTGAGGAGCCCTCAACAGTCTTCTGAAACAGACCTNTAATTTGCTAGTGTTTTCCTATAAGTGGCTTTCAGGTGNCAGGTCCAGAACTAACTGCAGCTCACATGGGGCCGTGCAATTTCTGTCAGCATCCCTGGAAAGGGTGCAAACAAACCAATCGGTTTTATCCTAAGGGCGCCGCAGAGCTTCCTTTCTGGTTTCCATTTTGTGTCAGGGCCCACAGAAAGCTGATTTGACACGGGGAGGGGGCAGGGAGGTGACAGCATTTCTTTCCTTCTTCTGTTCCATTTAATTACTTCTAACACAGACATAAAGAAGTTTTAAATGTGCTTTCGACACCCTCTTCTCAAATACTCCNTTCCAAGTTTTGGGTTCAAACTTGGGTGTCATGAGACAGTTATCAACACCTGACAGAAAAGAGCATAATGAATGGATTTCCCCAAAGGCCTGCTTGACAAGACTGCCTATATCTTTTCTTGTGAAAGCACAGTACAGAGTGTTTCTGTCTACTCTTTATGCATATCACTTTTGTAATTGACCTTGGTGGTGTAATAATAGTTGGCACTTATGAGAAAATCTACTCTGTCTACAGACATTGGAAGGAAGAAAGAGGAAATGCGAAGTGAAAGCAACCACCCCACCTGNGTGCCAGTTTCAGACTCCCTGCCTACAAGACATTTGTATTTGGGAACGGCATAGGAAGTACATACGCTTGATCTGTGGAAGTCAGGACCATTTTCTTTATTAGTTATAAAGAAAGGACAATAGACTACATTAGGAAAACAAACCAAAAAACCCACAGAAATTTAAAGGTGTTAGAAATGGCAGATACATAAATAGACATATGTCTTTGTATAGGCCCTTCATCATTTTAGCAAGAGTTATTACTATATTTAGAGTTATTACTATATTTGCACATAATAGTTTTAATTTCTTNTAATGATTTTATGGTATCAAATGAACAGAAACTAATGAGTGATAAGCCTAACGCATAGGCATAAAAATTAATTGTGCAGTGTGGAATGCCAAAAACAAGTCAAGAGCTTTGTAGGCCATCTTTTAATTTACTACTTACAGCTTTAGCCGACTGTCACCCTTTACTGAAAGAGCTGTATTTATACATGTTCTTCAGATAAAGCAAGGAGCTGTTTAACATATTTGAGAATCTAGCAGGCAAAATAATCAGCTGCTAATCTACAAGTCCATTATAACACTTTGGACATTTTAAAATAGACACATATGGCCTATTTGAATATACAAGCAAGTACACCCCTACAAAGAAAAGACAAACATTTCTGTGTAAATGAGGAGTGTTTTAGTGAACAAACACTCAGACGTAGGAGCTGATGTTTTATGACTTGACTCTTAGCCTCCATAAAACACGCTCACAAGGCAGCATTTTCTTTGGGGATAAGTCATAACTTTGCCACGGAGGGCTATTAGGGGACCATTTGCTGACACAAGACTGAACCTACAATTCCCACAGAGAAATGTTATTTCAAAAGGAAGGCTGACATAGGGGATTTTTGGGAAAATCNCCCCAGGGGATCTGACCAGGGTACCAGGCATGTAATGCAATTTCCCACATTAGAACAAAGAATATGTTGGNGAAATGGTGAGAGTGGTTCCCAGTTGCACTATAGCATGAGTGTATCACATCTCTACTCAAGGCAGCTATGTATGGGTTTGCATTTAGGGAGAACCAGCTGGATGGGTACGCGGGTTGTTCTTTGGGCTCTGTTGACTTGCACAAGAGGATGTTTCCCAATCCTAGTTGGGGGTAGGCTCCGGAAGCCCCCCCAGACAATACAGGCTATTGCCAGACCCTATCACGGAAGACACCATATGATTTGATTACCAGACATAGTGTGATTATAGGATATAGATTAAGCTGAGGCTAGCCTTCATAATTCTAGAAGGTGCTGTCTAGACTGCTGGGGGGAAAAGTCTTCAANAGTCTTACACAGCTGTTGGCCCAACATGTCACACAGCTAACCTGCCAGACAAGGTGTGCCCACACTGATGTAATAGTGGCATGGCTGTTATATGGACAGCCAGTTTGCTTCTGGTTGGATGTGAGTCCCTCTACACAGGAGAAAATGTGTTCCTGGTACTGTAAAGCTGGTTGAAATCCCATGGCTGGAGGG
>LZPO01075887.1:307496-330907 GCA_001675575.1 Neotoma lepida
GGACACTAAAGTAGAACGGAGACTATTTGGGAAGAGGAAATCGATCAGTAAGAGTGGAAGGCTATCAAGAGAAGGTAATGGGCATGAATGATCAAAATAAGGCAAATCCTCATATTTGGTCCCTGGCTGGCTCAGAGTTCCACTTTTGATGACGGTGTACATTCCTACTTCTTCCAATATCTTTTTGTGTGTATCGGAGGAAGTCGTGGGAGACTCAGCTGGTCAAATGTTGCTCTCAATGAGAAGCCAGGTCCAGTATTGTCTTGCTAATCTAACTCAACACTGATTTTGAATTGTTGACTGACAGAGAGCGAATTCGACCTAAAATACACGCTCACTGAGTTTATTTTTAAAACGCTTCATCTGGAAGAAGATGGTTTTCTTTCTTTAGGGACATTCACTATTTAAGCAAAACATCGCTCTGCACAAGCATTAGGCTGTGTCCTAAAATAAAATTTTATGTTTTTTCTTTTCCTTCTTTTTGGCAGGCCAGAAATTACTTTCATGTAGTCATCTGTAGGACCTTAGGGTAAAATTATATTTCATAGTTCGCCTGTTCCCAGGCTATGGAGAGAGAGAGAGAGAGAGAGAGAGAGAGAGAGAGAGAGAGAGAGAGAGAGGAAAGGAGAATTTTATATATATTTATCTTACAAATTTGCTTGATACTCTTGGGAATAATTATGTTGTTGAATCACTGAAGGTTAGTAATTCCTTAGGAATGAACTTTCTGTTGTAATTAGTAATTTAGAGGCAGCTAGAAAAAAATTGAAATTAATGGACAATTTCTGATCCTGCTATTATTTATTAAACTAGTTCTTCGAAACACATGGCAAAGATCATAGAGACTGCTAAACTCATTCTTTCACTTTCTGAAGACAGACAATGTAGAAGTGGACAGCAAAACAACATTCGGGAAGAAAAGCTGATATGACACTAATCTTTGCAGGTAAGGAAAGGACATCAGTAGAGCAAACAGGAAGTCAAGAGCAGGGGGAGGAAAAAAGAAAAAAATAGAAACATCCATCCTAGAAGTCCTGCTACCTTCAATGAGAAACCAAAGCGAAGTGGGGCATGGGGGTGAGAGTGGGGGAGATAATGGGGGGAGGGCTCCACTCAGCAGGAAGAAGCCAGACTGAGTGTTACTGGTTTCCAGCACAGTAGTTAGGGTTACCTCTTCAGAGAGGGGCATGGCAAGGAGAGAAAACAGGAATGGACAGGCAGGCAGTGCAGGGACAAGAGCCTCGACTTGTGTCCCCAGACAAAATCTGGAATATGCTTGGTTCTGTCCTGGCCAGACACTAGGAATGCCAGAAGAGAGCTTTGATTTCTTATTCCTCTTCTCCTGATGAACACGTCGACCTGGGGGCCACACAAGAGAGCAGTTGAAGCTCCAGTCCAGACATTAATCCCTCTGGACAACGGCCGTGGAATTGGATTTCTGGAATTTCATGCTAGGAGCAGCTTGTCTCTAGTCCCTAAATTCAGCACAACTCCTAAATGATTGAAATGATTTCAGGGTCTCAGCTCTTGACGGGACAATGCTACAGTAGCCTTGGAAACCACTGGGGTTATCAGTGCTTTGTTGAGGACCATTAAGGGAAAGTTATTTCCTTCTAGTCAAAAGAATGGAAGATACCTCTGTCCCTGGTTGGAAACTTGACATTGTAATCGGCTCCAAAGATTAGAACATTATGTAACTATTGTCTCCTCCCTTGAGAATTAATCCTAGTGGGCCTGTCAATCACCTGGCCAAGAGACCACTCCTAGGGATGGAAGACTCACCTAAAGCTGTAGTTGGAAGTTTCTCTGATTCTGCCTCCACCCCTACCCCACCCCACCCCCTGCCATGGTCCAGATAAATCTCTCTTACCGGTGGTCCCACAGCCATTTATAAAATAATCACTCAGAGGCTTAATATTAATTACAAAATGTATGGCCTATGGCTAAGAATTCTTGTTAGCTAGCTCTTTCATCTTAAATTAACCCATTTCTATTAATCTATATATTGCCACGTGGCCGTAGCATTACTGGTCTGTTGGTATGTTGCTCCTTGGGTGGCAGGCTGGCATCTCATCTGCCTTGGCCTTTCTTCTTCCTGTCTCTTTCTTGGATTTCCTGCCTGGCTATAACCTAACTCACCATAGGCCAGAGCAGCTTCTTTATTAACTAATCATAGCAACACATATTCACAACATACAGAAAGACCATCCCACAGCACTTCTCCTTTTCTGTCTAATCAAAAAGTAAGGTTTTTAAATTTAACATAGTAAAATTACATATAACAAAGAGTTATCAAGCAAGAATTACAGTTACAATAGCTAGTCCATTTGTATTTGGCAAAATTAAAGAAAATATTGTATCTATCCTATTTTTGTGAGTCTAAGGTTTCATATCTAATTTATCTTTTATCATAACTAAGGAAAATTAGGCAGTTCCTGGGGTGTTTGGGCTGCGTGCGGGCTCTGCTGGGCGGAGAATCTCACCAGCAGTTGCCCTCGGTTGTTAGTTAGGGCTTGGTCATGCGAGTAGCCCCCCCTAGGGGCATATGGGGCTCAGATCCATGTGGTTGGGCACCAGATAATGTGAGAAATCCATGGGAGTTTTGTGGTGATTATATTATGTCCCCCAAAATATTGTGTACCCTAATAAAACTTATTTGGGGTCAGAGAACAGAACAGCCACTAGATTAAACATAGAGGTTAGGCAGTGGTAGCACATGCCTTTAATCCTAGCATTCCCGAGGCAGAGATCCATCCAGATCTCTGTGAGTTCAAGGCCACACTGGAAACAGCCAGGCATGGTGGCACACACCTTTAATTCCAGCACCTGAGATCTCATGTCTTTGCTTGAGAAAGACACATGCCTTTAATCCTAGAAAGTAGTGGCAGGAAGCAGAAAGGTATATAAGGTGTGGAAACCAGAAGCTAGGAGGCCTCTTAAGCTTTCAGGCTTTGAGCAGCAGTTGAGCTGAGATTCATTCGGGTGAAGACTCAGAAGCCTGCAGTCTGAGGAAACAAGATCAGCTGAGGAGTTGGCAAGGTGAGGTTGGCTGTGGCTTGTTCTGTCTCTCTGATCATTCAGAATTTACCTCAATACCTGGCCTGGTGTTTTCAATTAATAAGACCATTTAAGATTCACTTTACAGAGTTTGGTTAAGGAGTATTAGGAAAATTTATTAGGGTGATTGAAGAAATACACTCGTGAATACAGAACGGACTAGACAGCTGAAGTCATCTTCTGATCTGACCAGGAGTGAATCTGCCTGGCAGTTAGATCATATCAGGAAGCAGGCAGCAGGGAGAAGGGGCTCATGACCCTTTTCCCTCTCCTTTTAAGAGAGAGGAGAGAGGTGGCTCAATGGCTAAGAGCACCCGGGTTCAATTCCCAGACTGTCCGGTGTCCCGATCACGCCAGGATTAAAAATAAATAAATAAAAAGGAAGAAGGGACCTGGTGACCTCTCTCTCCTCTCCTTTTAAGAGGTCATGTACAATGGCAAGAAGCAATGCCTCCTTCAGGCCCTATAGCCCAAGGTCACGGGTGGAGCAAATACCACTATATAAAGCCATGCTAAGGAGAGAGAAAGAATGATTACACTCTTAGTGAGACGATGTGGTTTTGCTCCCTAGATGCTCTGCCCCCAGACAGTTACTCAGAAAAGAGTAACTTTCCCTTTTTATTTCCCTTTTTTCCCCCAGAGCTTTCCTGGATGCTCTGAGCTTTCTCATTTTCTTCCTCTGAAGCTTCCCACCCACTTCTGCCACACCTCTGCTTGTACACCTCCATCGAGAAAGGCGTGACTTTCCCACCTCTTTCCCATCTCACTCTTCCTGGCATCTGCCAGGATTTACAGCTTGCCTGCCCCATTTTCCCCTCAAACTTTAATAAAATTGTCCTCTAGCTTCCTTCTAAGTCACTTAAAAGTTTCTTTCATCAATAAGACTTAGAACCCCAAGAGGGAACCCCAAATTTCCTGGTAACAATACTAAGCCATTCATCTTCATCTGGACACAACAGTTATGAACTGAATTTCATTGAACTCAACTTCCTGTGAAGAGTTGACTTTTCTGTGACATTCAGAACTTCCATGCACTATGTCCAAGGACAGGTGACTTGTGACCTTAGTGATGATTTGTGTTATTAAAGACTATTGGGGTCCAGCGTCTAATAGTCTTTTTTCCAAGAGTTCCAGAAGAGGCACTACCAGGGGCAACAAAGAATCTGAGGGAATGAATCTAAGCACGCTGAGCTCTTTAGTCTTCTGAGATCTATCTACACAGCTACAATTCTGTTCTCACACTTAGCTCCTTTCTTGTCTGATATCTCTCTACATTTCTCTGCTGTACTCTCTAAATTCTATCTTAATTCTCCTCTCTAGTTCTTCCCCGTCTCATTCTTTCCCATCTGTTCTTCCCCATCTAATTCTTCCCCATCTTCCTTCTCATTCCTCTAGTCCTCTCAAGTCTCTGAGGCTTTCAGTTATAGACCCATACAATGCGTCAATTCTCTGGCCAAAGCAAGGTCACAAGGCTTGAATTCTTACTGGGTCATAAAGGCAAATAAGAGTTCACCTCAGGCAGTGACTGTCAGGCTTACTTTTACAACCCAAAAGGGGAGTGGTTAGAGGAGGTGGGGTCAACTAAGAGCTAAAATCAGTTAATATATCAGAAAAAGGGAATTCATGTGCTCAAACTACATTTCTAGAAGTGGTTAGGTAAAATGTTAGGAGTCTACAATGTCAGTATAGATCATGAGTAAAATAAAACTGCCTATATTTCTTTAGGGCTTTAACTGTCTCAGTATAACTCAGCTGTACTGTTTTCTGGCAGGGTGGGGCTATCTAGGCAGCTATGTCACAGCTTGATGTACCTGGTATACAAAAAACCTTTTTGTTCTAAGGAGGATTAAAGCTTAATTTGCACAAAAAACAAAGCTATGTACTAATTTCTGCCTGGCTTAGGCGGTGTCTCCATATGGATATTTATCTTAATTCAGGAGACTAGAAGGTGGTCTGGAATGCTTATTCTGTCTGCTGTTTGTCCTTGGATATTTGAGAAGTATCTCAGATAAAATGCTTTTGTCTGGAGCTGGCCCTAGCCTTGGATGCTAGCTAAAGGAGATATCTGATTGTAATGCTAAAAAAGAGAAACAAAAAGCCTGGAAGAAGGAAGCCCTGCCTGTGTGACTGTTATCCAAATACCTTAATTGTATTGGGAAAAACTATGCCCAAAGAATGATCAATCCACACTGTTAGTTCTTAGGAAAAAGAATCAATTGGGGAAGCTATAATAGCACACATGAAATTCATAGCAGAAAACAGCTGATATATTCAAAAGCCAATAGCACCAATACTTCCTTCAGCCTTGGCTTCCTTTGGAAAAGCCCTTGACTCTTCCAGGTAATAGCTTTGCCATAGTCAGCTGAATTCCTACTTCATATTTCTACATCTTGTAGCATTGTGTTGTAGAGCTATATGTATCGGGTTACTTGGCAATTATGCTCTCTATTTAAATTATATAGTAAATCATAAGATGTTAAGGCTACAGCTCCAGTGATCTTGAAATTCCCCATTGGCTTGTTAAGTTAGAAGAATATAGTTTTGCCAAGATAAATCAAAATAATCCAGTTATTGTAAAATTACTTCAAATTACAAGAAGAATATTTCATTCTTCCACAGCTGACATGGCAAAGGTTGGGAAGTTTTCTGAACTGGAGGAAAGGCATGAACGCTGTGGGATGTCTTTCTGTATGCTGTGAATATATGTTGTTCCTATTGGTTAATAAATAAGCTGCTTTGGCCTATGGCAAGGCAGCTTAGAGGCAGGCAGGAAATCCAAGCAGAGATACAGGAAAGAGAAAGGCGGGATGAAAGAGATGGAAGCCTGCTGACAAAAGAGCAACAAGATGTCAGCAGACTAGTAACAGCATGCCCACGAGTCATGGGGAAGGACGACTAACACTTACGGGCCATTTGAAAAACCCCATGCAAAATTACTACTGTAGGAGCGTCCTAAAATATATACATACATAAATTTAAGTAGCGCCACCAAACAATAAGGTGACAATGCCCTGACTAGACAACTTATGTCAGCAAGTAAAACCTCCAGTGCCAGGAACGGGTTACATTTGTTGAGTCACTGGCCAAAGAGGTCCCATAGAGACCCCTAAACATCACAGGTTATTGCCAAGGTTATTGGTGACTCTCCTCATCATGATAATAAGGCCCTATTTCTAAAGGGAGCACTTACTTGTGTCATTAAACACACATAAGTTGATCTGATGCCTGACTAGAAGCTTCACCCCTACTGACTAGTGTTCACGGTGCTGGAAGGCTCTCTTTACACTACCAGAGGAGAAAGATAATCACCAATATCACCCAGCTATAAACCCTGCAAACTACAACAGTGACATTCCTGCATGATATACTGGTGTAATAGTGGCACAAACATTATGAGAGTAACCAACCATTTTCTGATTGGATGTAAGGCTCACTCTGTGAGATGGAACCCATACCTGATACTGATAAAATGGACAAGAACCTGAGACTAGATAGGACATGGACTTAGGGAAAAACCTAACACTATTTTTCTGCTAAAGGAACATGGCAATAAAATGACTCCTAGATACATATTGCTACACCCATAGATCAGTGCCTCTCTCAACCCACTTTAGAGTGGCTTCTTACGGCAGTAGATGGTAATTAACACAGAGACCCACAACTGGGCTGTGTGCAGTGAGAGGCTTCAGTTTCAAGTGGAATGTTTACATAAAACCCCTCCTCTCAAGGCTTGGGATCGAAGAGACAGAAAGATTTTAAGAGACAAAAGTGATGGATGACTCCAAGAAATAAGTGTCTTCTAGACACAACAGAACCAATTCCCATGTGAATTCACAGAGACTGCGACTATATATTAAACCTGCACAGCAATCAATGGGAGACAGGGGGCCTTCTATGAGCAAGGGACAATGAGATCATGACGGGAAGGTGTACAGAGATGGCCAGCCAAACTAGTGGAGACGCATGAACTGTGGACCAATACCTGTGGAGCCCCCCATGGTGCTGGACTGGGCCCTCTGGAAGCTTGAGACAGTTGTTTAGCTTGAACTGTTTGAGGGTCCCCAGGCAGTGGGATCAGGAGCCGTCCCTGGTGCAGGAGCTGACTTTTTGGAGCCCAGTGCCTGTGGTGGGACACCTGGCGCAGCCTTGGCGCAGGGAGAAGAGTCTAGTCCTGCCTCAAGTGAGTGTACCAGGCTCCGGGGAGTCTCCATGGGAGACCTTGTCTTGGAGGAGGTGGGAATGGGGTGGGTGGGTTGAGGGGGAGCGCTGACAGGGCGGGAGGAGGGAGGAGAGGGGGATCTGAGGTTTGTATGTAAAATGATCAGAAAATCTTTTTAATAAAAAAAAGAAAAAAAAACCTGCACAGGTTCAAGCCAGATGGTACTCTCAGCACTGAGAGGGGGGTGTGGACACAAGGTCCCACCCCTAATTAAGAAGCTATTTGCAATTGATGCCTGCTAGCAATGGGAAAATCAGTTTTCTCCGATGGAATCTCATTGGGTATATTAACCACACTCCAGAGCAGGAGCCATGCCCAAGAGTTTGGTCAACAAAAAATGAACTCAATGGTATTTTTGTGGACTTTTTATTTCATTTTGCTTGTTTGGGGGATTTTTTGTCCTTATTGGTCTTTTGCTTGTTTATTTTTATTGGGGTTTTTAATGTTTCTTGGGTTTTTTTTCCTTTGTTTCTTTTGAGAGAGAGAAAACAAGAATATAAAGTTGGGTAGGTAGAGAAGTGGGAAGGATCTGGGAGGGATTAAGTGAGGATAAAAAACATGATCAAGGTATATTGTATGATTATTTTCAATAAAAATAACTGGAATGATGTAAACTTATCATTTATTCATGCAACTCATTTCACAAGTATTTTAATATTTATTTTATTATTTTATCTGTATGAGTGTTTTGTCTGCATGTATGGATGTGTACCATGTGCATGCGTGGTGCCCATGGATTTCAGAAGAAGTCATCAGATCCTGTGGGACTAGAGTGATAGATGATTGTGAGCCACTACAAGGGTTCTGGGAATTGTACCCAGGTCCTCCTCAAGAGCAAGAAACACTCTTAACCACTGAGCTAAGTCTCCAGCCACACAAGTAGTTTTCAAACCTCTATTTTATGTTAAGCCTTATTCTAGATGTTCAAGGTTCTTTTTATTTTACAAATAGGACAGATTTAAAGAGAAAGCAAGCCAAGTGTGACAGTTTATACCTGCAATCCCAGCTCTCAGGAGGCTAAGGCAGAAGGATTACTGCCAATTTGAGGACAGCCTGGTATATATCAAGACCTTGTCTCAAAATAAAATTAATCAATTAAAGTACAAAACCAGTCTCAACTGGATAAGGCAAGCACTATAACAGCTGGCTACTTCCTATTGGCAGCTCTAGAGGGTAAATTTACTCCCTAGGCTTTCCTAGTGTCTAAAGAAAGTTTGGCTGCATGCCCTCAGCCTAAGATCCCCTTCTATCCTCCAAGACAGCAGTGTGGGTCCCACCCCTTCCTCAATGCCTCCCCCCCCAGTCCTCCTCCCCCTTCCCCTCCCACTCGTAGTCTCTTCTCTGTTGTTCACACACACAACTCCCCTTCCAGCACAATCCTCCAGTCTGCTGCCTTTCCCAACTCCCTCTGACAGGACTCTTGGGATTACACCCAGTTAACCTGGAAAAGTTTCCCATCTCAATATACTCAATTTAATCACAGCTGCAAAGTCCCTTGATCATGTAAGATGGCATTTATGAATTCTGAGGATTAGGCTGGACATGGTCATCTTGGGGGACCATTATTTTATCTCCCAGACCAGCTACGGCGCCTTCACTTTTGAACAGTGGTCACCGCAAAACTCTGTGTCCAGCAAGAGTGGAGGTGAAACAAAGGGATGGAGAAAGACTGAGTGTTTGCAGACCCTTGCTGAGAGGACAGAAAAGGAAGGATCAAAAGACGCAAAAATAAAAAAAATATAATAAAGATGCGTAGTTATGCATTCACTGCCAAAAACAATGATAGAAAGTGTAGTTATAAATGTAAAAAGAAGAAGGAAAAGGAAGAGAAGGAGAAGGATAGGAGGAGGAAGAGGAAAAAGAGTACGAGGGGGAGGAAGGAGAAGGAAGAAGCAGCAGCCGCAGCTAGTAATGGTGCCTCTTGCCTGTACTGTGCAAGTTAAGATTGGCCTGGGTAACAGTGAGATCACGGCAAAACAAACAACAACAAAACCCCCAGAAACAACAACAAAAACATGGAAAAGTGCTGTAAAGCAAGGTTATGGAGGTGAGTGGGAGGCCTCACGGAGATAAGAGTTCCAGCAACCTAAGGCTCCAATGAGATGTGGAGGGTAGACCGAGGTCACATGTTAGCATTTTGAAGAATCTCTGAAAGGACAGGAATGTGAAGGGAAGAACCATCACCCCAAAGGGACAATGACTCAAACCAACTATGGGCTCAGTGGTTAAGAGAGCACTTGCTGTTCTCAGGGAGGACCAGGGTGTTTGGTCCACAGCACCCACATGGCAGCTCGTAACCCATCCACAACCCCAGATCCAGGAGATCTGATACCCTCTTTTGACCTCCATGGGCACTAGGTACACATATGCGTCACATACACACACTCAGGCAAGACACTCATACACATAAAATAAAATAAGTAACTCTAAAAACATTAGACAGGAAAAAAAATGGCCTCAAAATGTATTTTAAGAAAATGGAGAAAATTGCAAGAAGAAATCAATAAACTCTTCTGGTAAGGGGTTTTCCTTCTCTCCCTCCGTCTCTCCCTCCCTCCATCCCTTCCTGGAGAAAGAACTGGGTTCATGGATGAGAAGACATCTCTTCCCCGGTGCTTTCCTAACTAGAACTCATCCTTCAGGTGCTTTCTCACAGCAGGAGCCCACGGGAAGGAGGCTGGCAGCCCCTCAAGAGATGAGTCATGTGGATCTGTGCATCCTTTCCTTACCACTTGCCTTGCCTAAGTGAGCTGGTTAACTCCGCCCTCATTTTCTGTAAGCCCGGGGACTAAGATTTGCACTAGACTATAAGCAAGTTTGAGAGGAACCAAGCTCTGCTTCCCAATTGCGTCTCACAAAGCGGGTGCAGAGTGGCACCACTCAGAGGAAACTCAGCAAGTATTAGGTTCCACAGGCAATCCCTGAAATGCGTCTGGCGGTGTAGCCAGCGCACTGGCTCCTTGGGGCTTCCTGAACCCTCCACACATACTCACGAGGAGAGTGAGCGTCACTGAACAATATTTATGAAAGAGCCCTGTGGCGTGTGGCATGTGGCGCTGGGCTGTGTAAGAAGAGCAGTCGCAGCCCGTGTCTTTTGGGAGCTTATAATATCAAACAGGACGTTTTTCAGGGCCCGAAGTTGCTCGGGTGAGGCAGGGCACTAAAAGACTTCATTCACACCCGAGAGGGCCGGGTTTTTCTCAGCTGGTGTCTTGCTCTGTCTGGCCTCCCAGGCTCTAGGCTCAAGCTCTGCTCAGTTAAAAGAGTCCATTATTAGAAGAACCCACTACGACTCCCTGTGCTAAAACAGAGCTTATGCCAAGTCCAGTCACCTCCCTTCCCTAGGATCCACTGAGCACACGAAAGTTATAAAAGTGAATGCCACGTTATCTTTTTCTATCCCAGAAGCCTTTGGTGTCACACGGGGGCAGGCATAGTTAGAGCAGATATGATAGAGCCTCGGTGACATACATCCTGACCCTCAGGAAAGGAACTCATGAAGGTTCTCTCTGCTCATTCTGATATGCCGGGATGGGAAGGCTTCAAGGAGAAGAGCGCCTCAAATTAGTTATAAAAGCCAAGTGAAATTTTGATAGAGGAAAAAAGTGGTCACAGGCCTGCCAAACTTTTGGAGGGGTCCTAGAAGAGTCGGGGGGAGACAAGTTTATCTGCCAAGCTTTTAAAATAATTCCTCTTCATGTGGTCTACTTCCTCTCTGCTCCCTCTGCTGCAACCCTTCCCGGCTTCATTGCAAGGGATGTTCCCATCCTGAACTGAAGAATGACAAGGAGAGAGAACAGATGGATTCTGAATTCAAAGAAACTGATAAAGTATTAAAAAGTCCAGCCCTTCCTGAAAGTCTAGGTCATAGTCAGACAGAAGCAAGACAGTCTTACACACTGTCCAGTGATGAGATCCCTTTCTCTCGTCCTGGAAGTCGATGAAAAGTCGATGATTAACTGACAGAAAAGCCCACGTCAACCTCACAAAATTTAGAGGTCAGACGACTGACTGCCACAGGTCATGTGGTCCATCATTCCCGAGTCTAGAAAACACACAGTCATAAAGCTGAGGTGGTCTTCTCTCCCGCTGAGAGTTTCTTGTGAGGACACACCTAAAACTGATGTGTCTGACCTGATGTGGAAACCTTCCCTCTACGTCTGTATTCTTCCTGTTGACTTGAGGTTGCCCATTCAAGAGATCTTGGCTTCGTGGCCACAGCCAAGGATCGCCTTAACCAAGGGCCAAGACCCTGGGAGGGGAAAGCACTCACCCTTCAACAAATTCCTAGGTCTTTGTGTTTGTGTGATTCCATTTCCTCTGCCCATGGAGGTCTCACATTCATTACAGTACCACACTGCCAAAGTAAGCGAGGGTTACCTGTTCTGTTTTTCTGAAACAAAAAGTTAAATGATGTCTCTAGACCAAAGGGTTTCATCATAAACAAAGCCAGCCAAGTCTGAAGGAAAACATTTCAGACTTCTGCCATGTGATGGACAAGTTTGCAAGGGACTCGGTTTTTACATGGATGGGATATTCAAAATTCTCTCTGATTTCAGAGAGGGTTTGCAATACATCTTCATCAATTTGACTTTAAATTCTTCTTTTTTTAACTTGGTCACTACTGAAAGTCAAATACACTCTGCCGCTGTACCATAGTAATAGCAAATGTGCACATTATACTTGTGCATCTCATTCGGAGACCGATGTATTTTATAAATAAAACTCCCTGAAGTCTGATGGTTATATCTTTCTATAGAAAAAATGGAAACAATTCTAAATATTTTTAAATGTTGAGTTGTACAGAAATTACTTAGAAGTTTTCTGATTAATAAGAAGCATTGAGTGTTCTGTTTATATTTTTTCTCATCTTTAAGATCTTTGTTATAATTATCCCAGCTGAATTTGTTTCTTCAATCTCTGAGCCATTAAACAAAGTAACCGAGATAGATTTTCTACCAGTGAATGTGTGATTCATACCTGTCACTCCAGATTTAAACTACCAATGAGATTTCTTCTCCTGTTGAAAAATAAATGGGTATGCATTCTTCATCCAGGAATAGAAGGAGGTTCTCATCATTTTTATATTGTTAATGTTTTATTGTTTAATTGTGTAACTAAGTAACAATTATAGCACACAAATAGTCCAACCCATTCATCTAATTTGCCTTGTCAAGTACTCATGATGGGTGGACAGAAGAAAAGAGTAGGCTAAGGTAGTACTTTGTTCATAAGGAGAGACTTGTAACATTATGAAAAACCTTACACACATGATAATGCGAAGTGGAGTGGAAGCCATCCACCACACAAACACCCATGGTAGCAGTTTGCAGGCTGGGGATATTGTGCCTGCTCTTTTTTGAATTCATGTTTCTGGTTTGCGAATGTTTGTGGGCATACTATATTTAATATTAATGACAACTTCCCGTGCTTTCATTAGTTCTTTGGAGGCCTTACTTAAGTGGTTACATAAAGTCACATTAAGCAAATGACATACTTAAAGGCATTAGACTGTTTTGCTCTTTTAGATAAAATTGCTCTAGAGGCTTCGAACAAAAGTTTTCCCATCTTCAGGATTAATCTTCACCAAATACATTTCTGACTGAGAGTAATATGCTGGCATGTTGCTCCTATTATTTATACGATTATTTAAAGTCCATAATTATGTTTAAGTAGACTCTTTACCCCTGCCCTGGGGAGCATTCACTCAGTTGCTGGAAAAAAAAAGAAATGCTTCCAGGAAGAGGGTGGATAATTCCAGCCTTTCAGAGGATTCCTCTTTTGAACTGTCACTACTTGTAGGTAAATCACATCGTATTATTACCCTATTCTTTTCCAAGTTCAGAATTTCCATGTTCTGCTTTGAGAATATTGGGGCTTGATCTGGTGTTTAGTGTAGAAAGAGAAACTCATTAAAGACCTAAGAGAAAAAGAGACAGAGAACACTCCTGGGGTGGGGGAATTAGCATTATTTATGTGGCAGGAGCCGAGTGATTTCACTTCGCTTTTACATCATTGTGTTATATAGTTCCCGGAAGAACATGACACCAGGGTGTGGGAATGTGAGTGCACACAGATTTCACATCTGCCTGGCCAAGTGAACGTGGCCATGCCAGGAGTCTAGATGTTGCTGTCCTTCACAGAAATCATGGTGAAGAGAATTAGCGCCTCAGTAAGTGTAAGGAAGGTTCCAGAGAGGCATGCTCAAGAATGGCTTAGAAATTATAGACCAGATCACCCAACTATCATAAAGCTATCAGCAGTTAATAAAATGAGGTTTTCTTTTCATTGAAAAATAGTTGGCGTTTTTCCCCCTGGGAAAAAAATATTGACGTTGGAGGCCTTTGGAACTGTGTCTAAGCTCCTTTCTGCTGACTTTTTCATTTCCTGTTTCTTTCTTTCCTTTTTGCATATAGTGAGTTCTTGGAGACAAGTTCCAAATATGTTCAAAACAAATGTACATTCCCGAAGAGGAGTGTAATGTCAATGTCGCGGCTCCTAGAGCCCTGCTGTTACAGGGTCCACTGAAGTCTCACACACAGCATCTCCACCCCAAGGATCCCAGGGAACTTAGGATGTGGAGACATTTGTAGGAAGAGTTCCAAAAACAATCCTGAGGATGTTCTGAATGAAAAGCAAGTTTCTAGCAAGGAGGAATCAAATGGTGTCTGTAGAGAGCTTCGTGAGTGTGCTTGATTAAATGCAATCCTTGTTTATCCTGCCACAGGGAAGGAGAGGGGCATTAAAAAATCCAGAATCTCTCTCTCTCTCTCTCTCTCTCTCTCTCTCTCTCTCTCTCTCTCTCTCTCTCTCACACACACACACACACACACACACACGTATCCCAACTTACCTAGCAGTAAGATGTTATGCTAGGATTTTATTTAAGACCCCAAGAAAGTCCTTATGAAGACACCAAGACCCATGCTATCTACTTACAACAGATCGGCAAAAAAGACATACCACAATTGTCCTGTGGAACTTACAATTGTTACAGAGCACATAAATAATTAGTTTTGAATAAACAGGAGAATTAAAGGTATCATATGAGATCACAGAACAGGAGATCCAACTGTCCAGGGACGTGTTTTCACTCTATCAGGAGTATATATAGCAGATAGGCAGATAGGCAGGTGGAGAAACAGAGCTTTCCAGGACCCATGTATTTGAAGACTCTAAGTGAGCAGAGATCATAGCAGTGCTCCCAAGATGACAAGAGACATTTTAACTTGATCACAAAAGCAATAAGAAGTTGGGGGCAGGACCTGGGGGTTATGAGTCTTTCAAATGTTTCAGCCTTTCCCCCGACCCTCTGTATTCTTCCTTCATCGTTTTGCTTTGCAAACAGATATGTGACTTTAGTTTTTATTACTTCAAAAGCAGTATGTGTCAAGGAAGAAGGCATATGGTAAGAAGATGTACATTGTGAGAAAAAAAACATTGGGCCCTGATTTCCAAAGTTCTTAAGGGAACATGGAAATTTACAAAAGAAGTAGGAGAGGGATGTGGGGAGAAGGCGGGCAGAGGGCCTGGTTAGAAAAATAAATTCCTTTGGAACTAGGGCAGAGTGGAGAGTGATGGTCCATCTTTGACAGATGTAAAACTCGTCAGGAGACAAAACTTGGCTCACGCAACAAGTGCACTAGAGAGATTTGGGAACCCATGGTTTCTTGAGGAGAAAGAAGAAAGAACACAGACCCACACCATGAAGCTATCCATGCTGACTGCCCATCACCAAAGAATTGAGCATCATCAAAAGGAGATATGGTGACTATAGGTTGAGAAGGTTTGAATTGAAACCCAGTACAAATACCTGGCTCTAACACAGTGGTGGGTATTGATTGGCCTTCTTACTTCAACATGGAAAGACCATTGGCATGGTCTGATTTAAACGTAGTGGTAGCGGGTGAAGGTCACAGATGTGGACTCTCCATAGTTTCCAGTGAAACAGACATTAAAGAATGCCATGTAAAACAGGTGATGGGCCCTGGCAGTCCCTACTAAGTGGTTGGCATTTGTCCTTAGGAGTTTTCCCTCAGGTTTACCACTACCTAATTCATTTCTTCTTCCTCTTCCTGTCTCTTTTCCATCAGTGCTTCCTTCTTTCCGAGTCTGTCTCTCCTTTGACTCTTTCCTCCCTATAGTTGTCCCTCCAATACTTCATTTATTTCTTTCTTCTCTATCTCTTTAAAAATTAAAATGAATTTATTATGCGTGTGTGTACGTACGTGTGTGTGTGTGTGTGTGTGTGTGTGTGTGTGTGTGTGCGCGCGCGCGCGCGCGCGCGCAAATGTCTTAAGAAGGCAGAGGAAGTCAGTACTCTCCTTCCGTCCTGTGGGTCTCAAGCATCTTCTGTTTGAGTCTATATTCTCTTTTCTGTGACACTGTGATCTATAGGTCTCTCTCTGGAGGACAGTGGAATTTGTAAGCCCTAAAGAGGAGTTAAGCACTTCCTGGTCCTTGCTTCAGAAACTGACACTGGAGCTGGCAGGAAACAGTGACTGTAGGAACAGCCATTCACAGACTCCACCCCATTTCCTGCTCACAAGCTTACCAGCCACGCTGTTCACATGCTGTCACTCCAGGGAGGATTGTTTATCCATCACATAATGTTAGTCTATGTTGTGTCTGTTAGAGCTTTGGCGAGGACTCCAGCTTGGATTGGACAGTTGGACCTAGGCACATGGTCAACACAAAATACGAGAGATCCATATTTGGACATAAGCAAGCCTTAAACATGAACAGGGGTTGGGACAACTGTGGCTCTGGAAATCCAGCCCACAAATCAGGTCACACATCACGGAAAATCAAAACAGAATTAAGTTGGCTGCTTTTTCTCTGCAGAGACTTGAGAAGCATTCTGTGAAGCCTTTTTTTTTTTTTTTTTCTTTTTTTTTTTTTTTTTTTTTAAATGTTCAAGTCAGTTTTTGGCATGGCAAATGTTATCAGGGCCCTATTTATACAACTTTTTCTCACACACCAATGAAGGAGTTCCAGAAACCCATCCAAAGCATGGATTCAGTGGCAGCACATGATCAAATGGAATTTTCTTCCTAAAGAGCTGAGAGGTCCTCTGACTAGGACAATGCATGCATTGCTTCTCAGGGAATGGCCAAGAACTACCATTGCTTAAAAGACACAGATCTCTGACCTCCCTGGCTGATGTTCCTTGGACCTGAAATTTAGAGTTGTTTCCGATTTACCCTTTCTGCATCTCCCTGTGAGCTCAAGACTTCACTGCAGTCAGCTCTTTGTTCGCCTGCCTTTGTTTCTGGATAACAGTTAGCATGATCTTTCCAGTTTCACACCATTCTTCCAGTTGTTGTCACCCTTCAAGTCCCAGGTCATAGTGTCTAAATGGATCTCCCTCTCAATCAGGCTGCCCTTTACGCCTCTTCAAACCCACTGTGTATTCCAGTTGTGACCTGAGGGAATTCTGGTGTCGCTAGAGTTTCTTGGTGCTTCCAACTTGCCCCCCACCACACACACACCGTCTACTCTTTTCCTAAAACACAAACTTTTTTTCTCTATTATTAGTTTGGAATAAGAGGAAATATTCAGTTGGACAGGAAGGACGAAATGCAGCAGCGGGTCAGGAACCTAAACCTGAGTTCTCTTCCAACCACGTGCACAGGCTTGCATGCCAATTGAGGGAATTAAACCTTCCGCGCTGTCAAGAGACGGGTGCAGACTTAGAGGAGACACTTGAGGCAATCTGGAAAAAGTGGGAGACTTCAGACCCAAACTCAAGCATCAGAGCTTTTAATGTGAACCGTGGACAGAAACACTCCCCATCCAGCAGATGGTGAATAAGGCTGATAATTATTTAAATTTTGAGACCTCTGAGTCCCCTTGTAGTCCGAAGACACCGTGTTGAGAACTGTATCCATGCACGTGTTCTGCTAATTAAACACATTTCTCCACCCAAGGTTAGTGCATGTTGATAGTAAGGGTGTGGAGAAAGGAAGGCGTAATAATACCTCAGGAATAGACAGACCTTTGCATCCTGTACCTGGGAGATGGCCTCTAATTGGAATTCACAGAGGGATAGGAGTGTCTTTGTTATTCTCGGTGGGTCCCTGGAACCACTTTGAATTTACGCCAATGAGATGGCTCAGCATGCAAGGATCATACCAGAAAGACCAACCACGTGGTTAGTGGGCTGGAGCTGTGAACCACATGATGAAAGAAGGCATGTGGACAATGAGTCAATCAGTCATGCTTTCATGGTCAAAATGCAGTAAAATCTCTGGATATTGAAGTTGTGGCATGCTGGTCTCATTGGCATTATTCTGCATATTGTCACACATTGATGTGCTGAGAAGGTGACATATCCCGAAATTTTGCATTTGGGATCCTCTCAGATCTTTTCCTATGCATGAATTGTTTTGGCTGATTCTATTTTTCCATCCTTTTGCTATCTAAAATTGTACTTGATGCTGGGAATATAACTCAGGGGTAACAAAGTACTTGCCTAGCATATATAAAGCCCTAAGCTCAATTCCCAGGGCTCCTTCCCACCAGAAAACCTAAAACCTTTAAAATTAGAATATATGAATAGCACTTCCCTGAGTGGTAACTTGAAAAATTATCCAATGTGAGGGGATATTGGGAACCTGCAGGTTTAAAGCCAGTTCGTCATAAATATGAAAGTTCTGGGACTCCTGGGCTTGAAGCTCCTGCCTAAAGTGAGGAAGTCTTGTGGAGGATTGTGCCCTGTGGGGTCAGGTGTCATTGCAGCAGGACAGCAGATGTCCACAAGACAAGATTTGCTACTCAGTGACCTGGGTTTCCAGTGAAAGAACCAGGACACAGTGAGAGCTGCAGGCTCACATATGCCAGCGGGAGGGCTATGTCGTCAACAACCCTATGGCTCCAAGTATAGTTAGTATGAAATCTTAATTTGTGTTTGTTGAAAGAGGAAATTGCATGACTAACTCTATTAAAAAAACAAAACCAAAAAAACGCTAGGTCTTGCAGTTTTGTACCAAGCTGTGTGTGTTCTATGCCAAAGTTAAAAGGAAGAAAGAAAGAAACAAGTATACGCCATGAAATATCAGCAATGTTTTTTTTTTCTGTTCGAACAGATGATATATTCCAAAGCATGTATTACTTTTTGTTTGCACACATGTTTGCTTATCTTATGCTTTGCTTTAATAATCTATGAAAGTAAATTAAGAGGGAAATCCAGCAAGCTTGGAGGAAGAAGAGATGGTTGCCAAAGACTAGAGAAGGCTTCTTCTAGACCTGCTTATGCGTTACTTACATAATAGTATTTTTTTTCCTGTGGGTATCATTTTGGCTCAGTTGTCTTGGAAACATCATTTCACCATATGTTAAGCTGAGGCTTAAACAAGATGACTTAATATTTCATTCTATTTTAAAACTGTCAGTGTACCTCTAAAGATTTGTGTTTATTTACTCCTATCTTAAAAAGAAAAAAAACCACAGATGTTGGAGGTAAGGGACCAGGGTTCTGGAATAGGTGAGCCCTGCCATGGTAAGATTTGCATAAAGCTGATTTAGCAAGTGAAAAATGGACTGTGACAGATGAATGCTGGGAGACGTCGTCTGCTCAGTATCTGGCCCACACAGCCTGGTCTGATCAGATCTTCAAAGTCATATGGTCCCTATTTGGTTTTACAATAAATAACTCAGACTTATGAGTTAGACACCAACTAATGAAATCATCTAGCCTGGAGGAGAGCAATCCTCCTGGGCAGTCGTTTGGAAACATAGCCCATTCATTAGATTTGCCAAGTGTGCCCCCGATAGAAATAATAGGATCCTGCCCAATGCCACAAGACCTTTGCTCTGGAATCTTCCAGTGGCTGCTGGGGAGGTCAGGGCAGGACTGATACAAATTCACTAAGGACATGGGGTGCTCTCATTTTAATCAGAGGGTAGACTCAATAATGGGAAGTACTTGGGCTCCCTTGGACGAGGGACTTCTGCTCAGTTACATTTCCTTACTTTGTGTGTGTATACACATCTTGAAAGGACATAGGATTGATTTCAGGTAAGAAGCATTTTATAAACTACTTTAGGAAGCGTCTTGTTTCTGGTTGGGGAGAAAAAGTATTGATGTATTCATGAATATTGAGAACTAAACCCTCCATGGGTGCTCAATAAATATCAAGCAATCAATCAATTCTCCAGCCACAGAGATGCTTCCTGTGCCAAATATGTAGTCATGGAAGGGAGTCTGGCCCAAGCTCTACCTCTCTCTTCCAAATGATGTGACTCCAAACTCCAGGAAAAGTTCTGTGTGTTTTTTTTCGCCTCCTTCATCCTGCAGCACTTGATAGAACAATCCCTGGCATCTCTGGAAAGAGCAGTTTCCAAACCAGACACGGAAGCCTTGGGATCCTGCTACAAGTTGGTCAACCATCTTCAACTACATGAAAATATAATCTCAGATTTATCCAGGCAGCTCACTGAAAGTCGCTGTGCCTTCTTTCCATTAAGATAAATGTGATTTTGAAAATGTAGACCTATTGTATGGAACTGTCCAGCACTGGAAGCACCTGCTGGAAGACAGCCACCACTGACTGCATTTATTTGGGTGAATTTTGCATCAATCAACACGCCTCGAAGAAGACATTCTGCATTTCTTTAAATTTAGTAATCCTTATAAATTTCTCCTCTAAGTGTTATGAAAGAACATTTAAAATGCACTCTCATGGTTGACAAGTAGCTAAGAATTTTTAAACGGAGTTACCATGAATAATTACCACTGAGGTCCGATCTGCTTCCACAAATGTGCAATGTACTTCTGGGGTTCAAGCTTACCCTGTCCTTTAAAATGCTGCATATTTAATGGTTCCTTGGACACATGTGATTTGTAAGATTGCTTCAGTCATAATTTTATAGATCTTTCTATGGGCTGTTGCCTTTGGCTTTATGGGAGCTAAAGTCACAGGATCATTTATATTTCCTGTTTCATAGCCATGTGTCAAATAGCTACACAGTTATTAGCAATATGGGATAGTAATTTAGTATATTAGTTGTGGGAGGTTCTTTTCTCTTGCGTTGTGAGTCCAAATCTCTCCCCTTAAGACTGTCAGACTTATGGTTTCCATGGGAAGGCAATTTCAGAGAAGATGGGTGAACAAAAGATACATTGTGTGTTTTTAAATTCAAAAGCTGATTTCTCTGCAGTGTGACAGAAGAGCAAGGAATCAGTGTCCCTGGGGTTCCATCCCTAACCTATTCCAGTGGTCCTCAGAACTAGCAAATGAAAGATTACTGAGGATTTACTAACAGTCAAAAACTAAGATAGATACTTTGCCCAGGTTGGGAAATGTTTGGAGTTTGTTTTCCTTTAGGAGTGCTGAGAGATGACCAGTCCTCACAGGATTCCTTCTTTCACTGTGCCTCAGGAAAGCAAGCTAGGTGGGCTGCAGCCATCACAAAAGTGGAAGAGGAAGAAAAAAGAAAGTTTCAGGATGACTTAGGCAAGGGTAACCAGTCACTGAAGAAAGGGGTGTTGTCTAGGGTGTCCAGCCAGGGGTCTAACGTGGACTCTTTCTCACAGTACAAGCAAACTTTGGGAGAGTGGCCAAGATTCAAATACATGGCNCATCCCACAGAAGTCAGCAGATATGGACAGAGAGAGGCCCAGTGCGCCCTGACCCCCAAGTAATCCACCCCCAATGCTCGTTCTAAATGCTTTGTTGATAAAGACGGTACCTAGATGTGTGCATACTTTAACAGTAAGGATGTACAGCTGAAATCTATAAGCCCTCACAAAGGAAAGAAAGAAAAAAGAAATGCTCAGGTGAGTGCATTTAATATCCAAATTATAGATCAAAAGTTTGTGAGATGGTTCAGTGGGTAGCGGTGTTATATGGCCAAACCTTGTGATCTGTGTTCAGTCCTCAAGACCCACATGGTAGAAGGAGAGAACTGGCTCCCACAAGTTGTCCTTTGCATCCACGTTAGAATTAATCAGATCATGTTTGATGAAGAGAGAAATCAAATCCAAGGATGAAGCCATAATTCTTCCCAGTTTGTGACTTGACAAATGAACATTCTTGGTGTAAAGTAAAGCACTTTCCTTACTGTCTGCCCAAACATAAATAATATACCCTCCAGTCAGGAGGCAAAATAAACACTGGTTTAGTAAGGTCAGGTCGTCAGCTAAAGTTTGCTTCGAGCATAAGGAGTCGCCGGAAGGACCGGGCCCAGCCAGGCCACTCAGAACCTTAGTGAGCAAATTTACAGAAGTCGTTGCTCTTTCTGCGCTTGTTATCTTATGTCAAAAAATGGAGATAGCATTTCTCTACTGTGACTCACACAAGGTCACGGTAAAAATCAAGTAAGAGTACGTAGACATGCTTCTTAGATGGCAAAGTGCTGCAGAAATGGGAAGTATCTTGACTGTTTCTTTCTAGTGACAGAAACAGAGGTCAGCTCTAAGAAACAACCTCCAGCAGACAAAGCAACTGCCCTCAAGACCCGAGCTATGACAATAATTCTTCTTAATGGGTATTGAAGGGAGTGACTGGAAGTGTATGTCCAGACGCATTTGAAAGATGATTTTAACCACATCTGAATCCAGGAAGTGTGGCGGGCACAGCACCTTCTCATCCACATGTGGAGAAAAGAAACAATCAGAAATTGATACAAACTTACTTGCTTTTGATCCAAACTTTGTACTCACTTTTATTTTACAAGGTTTGTTTCTGAGTCTATAATACTGATCCTTGACTCTAATTAAAACTGTCGATTTTCTTAGGTTTCATCTCTAGGAAAGTAAATCAGAGGCCAAGAAGCTACAAGATCCCACAAAGCAACGGGAACATTAAGAACGGCCCCAGTGGGTGAATAAACAAACTCTGAGGGTGAAGGTATGTGAATACAAAGGCATTATTCAGTGCTGGCCCAGTGCCTCTGTGGCCATGCAGGTTGTGAGAGGAGATCATACATGATACACTTAATTTACAACAGCTTAGCTACATAGATTCAGATGGAGTCTACTCATCATTTCATGCAACTAGAAATACTATAAATTGTTTCTTGCATATGTAACATTTATTATGCATTGCCTTTTCTATATAATTGAGATTTGTGTGTGTATATATATATATATATATATACATATATATATATTTCTGTACTGTGTGCTGTGAGGGTTTATCAAAAATGGTTAGATTATACACATTGATTGCTGTAAATACTGATCCTAAAATCAGATCTCTACAAACAATGGAACTTCATTACATATCTTAGTAATCATTTCTCACTAAGTTGAACAGATTTTTTACTACGAAAGAATCATGCATAGCCCTAAGGCAGAGTCGTCCCATCCATAGCTACTTACCTTTGGGGATAGATGCCAACAAATAAATTTCACTCCAAATTGATTTAGAAGTAAACACTCACACTAGATGTATAAACCTTAAGATAAGATTTGTACCTCTTTGGCTAATCTGTTTATTTTACCTACAGCTAACCAATTCTGAGAGTAACTACCACTGTATTTCTAAACTCCAGAGGAACTTGGCTTGAAGAGGTACTGGCTTCAGACACAGGACAGAAGGTGACTAATCCATCACACACTCAACCAAGACCCAACAAGGGGCAGAAGTATCATCTGATTTGAAAGCAAATCTATTTTAATCACATCCAAACTTATGAATTGAGACATGCAATCTTTGGAACAGGCATGCAAGAGACGAGGACTCTTTCAATGCTCCCGTCTGCTTTCATTAACGGTCTCTGGAGACACAGATGAATTTGTGTTCGGAATAATTCCGTGAATGCAACCTTATCAAATTATGGTTGACTTCTTCAATATTCAAAATTGTGATAAAATCCTCTTTTCCTATTNCTTCCTGACTGGGTACCTCAAAACGTCAGCAAACCTGGCAATGAGAGTGACAAATAGTAGATGTTTCAAGCCAGGAGAGATCCTCCATGAGTGGTGTCATCGTACCCTGTGACAGTGCTATCCATGATGGGAGGGTGTGCAGAGATGGCCAACCAAACTAGTGGAGATGCATGAGCTATGGACCCATGGCTGAGAAGCCCCGATGGGCCCTCATCCAGAGACAGATGGAAGCAGATTCGAGATTCATGGCTGGGCACCAGGCAGAGCTCCAGGGGTTCAACTGATGGGAGAGAAGAGAGG
>LZPO01075887.1:336559-351779 GCA_001675575.1 Neotoma lepida
ATATATATGGTGGCTTAGGTCATCATATTGCCTCTTATCTCAGCCTGCTAGTGTTTTCAGAGTTCCATGACTTCATTCTCTTTGAATATGCAGTTCACACATTTAACATAGGAAGAACAGATGTGTCCCTAAAGCTTCTCGGGGACCAATGAACTAATTCCAAGAGGTAGGTTAAGTACTATAGGATGCTCTGGGGGTCTCTTGTCTAAACTGTGCTTGGCAGGAGCCAGAGGCGATTGCTTGGTTATTAACACAATGCAATGGGTTAAAGAGTCTAGAGCCTAGAAATACATCTGGAGGTATAATTCAATGGTAAAGTACATGCTTAGCATACACAAAGCCATGAGTTCATTCACACACACACACACACACACACAGAGAGAGAGAGAGAGAGAAAGAGAGTGAGTGAGAGAGAATTCTAGAATATACAGTCCAATAATTTTCAGTAAGAATTCCAAACCCATTCAAGGGGGAAAAGATAGTCATTCAAACCAATGTTGCAGGGAAATCTGGCGACCCACACACATAAGACTGATATTGGACTTGATCTTACATCATATACACAAATTACCTCAAAGTGGATCAAAGACACATATAAGAACTAAATCTATAAAACTCTTACCAACACATATGGAAAAACCCTCATGATATTGGACTTGGCAATAATTTCTTGGATCTGACACCAAAGGCAACGCAACAAAAGAAAAGAGATAAATCAAACAATGTCAAAATTAAAAACTTTTGCACATCAAAGAGCACTTAGCAGAGTGAAAAGGCAAACCATGGACTAGGAAAAGACCTGCAAAGTGTATAACTGATATGAACTTAATACCCATAAAATATAAAGAAGTATAATTCAACAACAACAAAACTAAAAGAACCCAATTTTAAAATGAACCAAGAACTTGGACAGATGTTTCTCCATGGAAGCCTTAACCAATGTCAAAAGGATTCATGAAAAAATTAGGAAAATACATGAAAATAAAAGCCACAGTAAGATAGCACTTCACACTGGTAAGGTGGTGTAGTTTTATGTCAACTTGACACAAGCTAAAGTCATCTGAAAGGAAGGAACCTCAACTGAGAAAATGCTTCCATAAGATCTGGCTAGGGGACATTTTCTTAATTAGTAATTGATTGGGGAGGGTCCAACCCATTTTAGGTGGTACCAACCCCGGGCTGGTGGTCCTNNGTTCTCTAAGAAAGCAGGCTGTGCAGAACCATAGCCACNGGATCTCCATGACTCTNGGCAATAGCAGGATATCTGAGAGGAGTCTTGGTGAGGGTCCAGTACTGATGTAGCAGAAGCCAGAGAACCAGACCAATGACTCATTGCAGTACAAAGCTCTTTGGGCAAAAGGGTATTCTGCATGACACACTGTAGCAGCCAATGCCATTACGACAAATGAATATGTGATGGAGAGGCAGGAAAGACAGGAGCAGAGTGGTACACAAATGGCAACAGCCGTGACTGGTGTGAGAGAAGTTGCAACTGATAGAGGAGCAGGTCATTGCCTAGAGGGGTCAGTGAAAAGTGCTATTTTTTTAATATCTTAATTTTTATTTTTTCATTTTATTTTCTGGGGGTTACAAGAGTGGAAGGCAGATATGGAAGGACTGGGACATGAGGGGGATTGGGGTGCATAATGTGAAATTCCTGAAGAATCAATTTTAAAAAATATGGTTAGAAAAGAAAGAAAGTAGGCTGAGCAAGCCAGTAAGCAGCACCCCTCCATGGCCTCTGCCTCAGCTCCTGCCTCCAGGCTCCTGCCCTGACTTCTTTCCATGATGAACAGTGATCTGGAAGTGTAAGCCAAATAAATTCTTTCCNCCCCAACTTGCTTTTGGTCATAGTATTTCATCACGGCAATAGACACTCTAAGTAAGACCGTGGTTATCATTTAAAAAAAATAAAAGGAGGAGGAGGAAGAGGAAAAAGAGGAGGAGGAGGAGAAGTAGAAGAGGAAGAAGAAGAAAAGAAAGAAAGTAGATGACAGGAAATAAGGCCATAGGAAAATCAGGATGCTGATGCAGTGTTGGTAGTAATATGAAAGTGAATTGTGGTGATTATATTATGTCCCCCAAAATATTGTGTACCCTAATAAAACTTATTTGGGGTCAGAGAACAGAACAGCCACTAGATTAAACATAGAGGTTAGGCAGTGGTAGCACANGCCTTTAATCCNAGCATTCCCGAGGCAGAGATCCATCCAGATCTCTGTGAGTTCAAGGCCACACTGGAAACAGCCAGGCATGGTGGCACACACCTTTAATTCCAGCACCTGAGATCTCATGTCTTTGCTTGAGAAAGACACATGCCTTTAATCCCAGAAAAGTAGTGGCAGGAAGCAGAAAGGTATATAAGGTGTGGAAACCAGAAGCTAGGAGGCCTCTTAAGCTTTCAGGCTTTGAGCAGCAGTGGAGCTGAGATTCATTCGGGTGAAGACTCAGAAGCCTGCAGTCTGAGGAAACAAGATCAGCTGAGGAGTTGGCAAGGTGAGGTTGGCTGTGGCTTGTTCTGTCTCTCTGATCATTCAGAATTTACCTCAATACCTGGCCTGGTGTTTTCAATTAATAAGACCGTTTAAGATTCGCTCTACAGTGAATACTATGGAAAATAATATGAATATTCCTCAAAGAATTGAAATTAGCATTATCTTATGACGTACGAAGACCACTCGTGAGACCTACCCAAANACTTCAAGGTAGAATCCTGAAATGAAATGTACGCACCTGTGTTCACGCCTGACTCATTTACAATATCCAACGGGAGGAAGCTGCAAGGGGGTGGTGAGTGTATAAATCAAATATAGCCGACTCATACAACAGGATTTCAGGGNCTTTCAGAAAGAGGAGAAACTTCTAACACATTTCAAATGTACTTAACTTAAATGCGTTATACTGAGTGACAAAAGGAAAAATTCTATATGATTTCATAGACTAGGGTCCCTGGAGAAGTAACACCAACGAAGACAGAAAGTAGAATGGTCTTGGCCAGGACTGGTGGGGTAAAACTGGAGTCCCTACACAAAAGTTCCAGTTGGGGAAGATTGAAAAGACTCTTCTAGGGATGGGTTGGTGGATGGCGGCACAACCATGCATTTAGTACCACTGAANCGTCTGTACAGTTACGATGGTAATTTTATGTTCTTCCTATGTTTTCCACAATTACAAAAAGAAGAGAGTCATTCTGAACAGANGGCAGTTGGTAATGAACAGTCCAAGGTTCTCACTGCAGGACTGAAGTCTGNGGTGTTCTTTCCCAGTTCATGTGGAGTTCTCTGCAAAGGTGAAGGGCAGCAATATTACCAGTAGAAGGAACAGGAGAGAAGGCAGGGTGCTGGGTGGTGTTTGGAGCTGGAGAAACCCACAGACTCTGGCCTGCTTGGCTATGTATATTTAACTTAAAGTTCTTTCAANCAGAATTTACTTCCTTTTCTTTGGCCACCGTCTTTTCGGGAAAATGGCATCCATCTGAGCTTAGTGATTAGCATGTTTAGAAATGTTGCTTTGAAGAGCCTTTCTCTATCTCTTTATTTTCAGACAAAATGGCTTCAAGACTGGCCAAAAGTTCACACAGCCAGTGAGACTAGCCTTTGTATCTAAGGTTCTGGCCTATGGAGCTGAAGCACATCCAAAACATGGCTCAGAGGAAGGGGGCTGTATGGAAATGCTTCAGAATGAACTCTGCANGATGCCAGGTACCTAGAACANGAAGTGTGACACACAACTCTGATTCCCTAGGGATCCTTCCATCAAAAGCAGGAAGAGGCAGGAAGGCTGGAATCCAGGAGGGGCCTTATGGCTATGTGGCTCATGTTCACAGAGACACAGCTTATAGAAGAGTGACGTGTCTCACCAGGCTCAGGCCCCCAGGTGTGTGTGAACAGGCCTTCCAGGAAAGCTGACTCAGATGGAAAAAGCTACTACAAGTTGGAGAAAGACCAGGATGTAAGAAGATGCTCTTAGCTATGGGAGACAGGTTTGGAGCAGAAGCCGAGCCAAGTCTGTCCTGGTTCTTCNAACCTTACTCTGAGATATTCAAAGTACCTCCACCCAAGATTCAGTCTTCTGGCCTCATCTGAGGGTTGTAGTGTCCTTCTCTTCTTATTTGGCCCAAAGCAGAGTCAACAAAGGTGACCCTGATCAGTAGCAATGGGAGATACCAAATGTACTTGCCTCATGGACAGTGTCAACTTTTAGAAAGCAAATGCTTTGTAAACCTGGAAACAGATCTCCTCCAGCTGTGGATTCTGGCNTGTTTCCATATGGATTCATTTAAGAACAATCTCTCTTAGACTGGCTGCTTGTGGCCTGTTTTCTGTGGGTGGTGCTCTCACATTGGACACTCTACATTGGCTCCTTCCCTGCTGATAAGAAAGGAAGGCCCAGGCATAAGATGCTTCAAGTGCAGGGCTAGGCCAAGTCTTCCCATGACAGGTCCTTGAAGGGGGACTGGAAGGAAGGCGGAATGAAGAGGGGAGGTTTTTTTCCAGATTCATGTACAAACTTTTCTTGAACAAGTAGCAGGACTGTAAAAAAATAAATAAATAAAAAAAAAACCTAACAACAAGAAAAAAACACTAGTAATTAATTTTCTAAGCCTCAGGAAAGGCTGAGTGGACCTGAGGCTGTCAGAGAAAAGCTGTTCTATGGCTTTAGAGCGGGGAGACTGCACAGTCTTAAGGGAGAACAGCACGGCTGTTCTTTCAACCTTAGCTTTCAACNAACTTCAACCAATTCTCCACTTTCCTTAGACTGACTTGTGAGCTCTCCTTGTTATGACACNGTGTTGTTTCTCTTACAAAAGGCTTAAGATAAGTATCCATGAATGGNGCAAAGGTTAGCTTATAGATCTTTAAGAAACCATTAAAGAAACTGGGGTAGAATCATTTCAATACACACATTACAGAGGAATGTGTTTGCGGAGCTCTGGTGGTGCTGGCAATTCTACTGAGTCATCTATGATAGATCTATGATTATTCTTTGTCATTCTTCTCTGGACAGGTTTGTGGTGGCCTCAACAGAGAAGGTATGGTGGAAGTGTNGCTATATATTGCCCTAGGGTTGCCATGCTGGAGTAGCCATGGCTAAACACTCTGGTCAACAGCCCCAGCTTAGCGCTCAGCTGAAAATGGGTCAAATATCAGCCACACAAGAAGGGTAGTTATTATAGTTGCTGTTGTTGATNAAGAGGGAGTGAGGGAAACTTTGGAGGGAAGAAGGGGTGAGCGAGAGTGAGAGGATCTTCATTGTATTGAATGCATAATAGATACTGAAGTTTTGACATTGGTTTCCAATTACGCCTTCTAGCAACTATTGAACAATCTCTGAGCCATTTTCTCTTCCTTTGCATGTTGATCTTAAGGTCTGCTGGCCCTCTTATGTTTTTATGCTGTTCTTTCCTTCTGCAGGAATATTACAAAGGCTAGGTCCCTGTAGAAGACTGAAACAAGGCTCGGGCAGGGTGGTTACCTTGGACATCCAGCCCCACTGAGCTTTCAGATGCTCTGGCTCCAACCAACTGGTTCTGCATCTACTTGAGAGATTCTGAACAAGAACCACCCAGATGAGCTTTTTCCAAATTCNTTATCTTCAAATTTTGAAGAAAACACAAAGATTGTTTTAAGCTGTTAATTTGGGGAGTAATTGGTCATAAAGCAATANCAACCTATGTGGTCTGTTGTAGTTTGTGGTTTCCAAAGAAAGAGTCAGGAGAAAACTTCNTATGCATGTTACAAATTTGATTTGCAAGGCAAGCTTTGTTATGGNTTTTCAAAATTCCCATTCTGTCCTTGACAGNTATTATGTTCTTTTAAAAATGTTTTTAAAAGATTTACTTAAAAATTATGTATATTGGTGCAAGTAGTGCCTGAGAGGCAAGAGAGGGTGGTATCAGAACCCAAGGAAAAGGAGTTAGAGATGGCTGTAAGCCACGATGTGGGTGCTGGGATTTGAATCTGGGTCCTCTGGAAAAGCAGCCAGTACTCTTAACTGCAGAGCTCTCTCTCCAGCTGCACTATTATGTTCTTAAAAGTTACTCCTGTTTTATTAGGATTCCAGGTAGTCATGGTTAACCATCAGACAGCAGTCTTCATTATATTTGAATGTTACTATTTACAATAGTTAAATTTCATTTTTTATTTTTCTACATATATTTTCAAATCTTATGTGGAAAATATTGACTAAGCACCTATTATATGCTATNATTTTAAGTGAACATATTTAATCTTCACATTGATTATACAGGATAGGTGTTATCATTGCTAATCCCATTTTATAGATAAGAAAACTGAGTGAGAAAGTTAAGTACAAATTGAAATGTCAATGAATATGTANTGAGAGTGAATNTAATATACATATATGTATACATGTCATCATAATTATAGATGTTGGATTTGAGATTGACTACAGAGAACCTGGTGCAAATCCATCAATCCTGACCCTCTGCTGCCTCTCTACTTTGCAACATTTTATCTTATTTCTCTTTCTCTTTCACACACACAAATGGTACACTGCAACACAAAAGGAGTAAAAAAATAATATATATACATAATGTTATAAGTATTAATCAGAAATCACATATAAATATAAAATATGAACCTGTATGGGCTAGGATAAGTGACTTAGTATATAATATCTGAAAATTAGATGTGATAAGATTATTTATCCATCACCCCATCTCTTGTAGATTATGTTATGAAACCATCATATTAGGTCAAAAAGCAGCTTAAGCCTTCCCCTTATTTTTAAACACAGCATAACCATACTCCTGATAAATCAACAGACTTTCTCTAGACCAAGTACAAAATAATACTTTCCAATTAAAGCACTTACAAGTTTTGTGGCTAAGACATAGGCAAGACCAGGAGTATAGAGATGTGACTTANAGTGTTGCTCTCTACAGCAAACCAGCCATACAATTGCCAGTTGGCTTTTGAAGCCAGTTACATATTTGCTTATTGGCAAGAAGGCACTTGAAGCCATTTGAGAATCTCCTTTTCCAAATGGCCCTGTAGGTGTCACCTAACAACCGTGGCATGACGTGTAGATGAGTAATTACTACCCTGTGTCATGATTAAGAACATGGACCCTAGAGCCAGAATGCCAACATCCACATCCCAGCTCTGCCACTCGTTAGCAANGTGACCTTCAGCAAGGTTCTCAGCCTCTCAAGGCCTCAGTTCCCTTATGTGTAAAGTAAAGACACTAACAGAACTCACCATACAGCTGTGAAAGGAACTCGGTAAATCAATGTTATAAAGCACTTAGGACAGTGCCTGGCACAGGGAACCTGCTGTATAAATGTTTGTCAAATAAGTAAATGAAATGTGTTACCAACAGATATTTCATCCTGTAGTCACACACAGCCACTGGTGCATAGTCCACAAATGCAGAATGTGAGTGATGTATGCATGAGGGAAAACATGGAAGGATTTTTAGGTTGATGTTGAGAGCTAATACTACAGATGAGGTATTTTTAGTTTTTTTGTGAGCTATGATATGAATGGAAAAAGTGAGTTCACTTGAGCTTTAGTTGAGGGGTGGGGCGGGTGCTTAGCTGTGCATGCACCAAGAGTAAAAGAGTAAAATAATGGTTCTTAAGAGTTAATCCATGTATATGACTCTGCACTGAGCTCTGTCTGGTGTGGTTCTGATTACCTATGGTTATAATTATTCCTTGTAGCAAAGAGTCACAAAAATCTTTGTGGTGTGCCTCGGTGCATGTATAGCTCAGCTCACGTAGCTGGAATTACTGCAGGGTTAGGCAGCTTCTCATGGCTGTGAAAAAGTGGCAAGAGAGAAAGCAGAGATACACAAAACTTCTTATGGCTGTGGNGGAGAAGCAGCATACTGTCACTGCCAGTACAATTAGCCAAACAAGTCAGATGCCAGCTGGTATTCAAGGTGAGGAAACATGGGTTCTACCAGTTTAAGGGCCAGGACTTAAAGCCACATGGCAAAGGGAAGGGCTACAGAGAGGCAAAATCAAAGACTATGCCCATAATCNAAAACACTTGCCNAAGGTTTACTTTTATAGCTATGCACTTTAAAAATACATCTAAGGGGCTGGAGAGATGTCTCAGCAGTTAGAGCACTTGCTCCTCTTCCAGAGGACCTGGGTTCAATTTCCAGAATCTATATCAGATGATTCACAACCATCTGCAACTCTAGTTCCAAGAGATCTAATGCCCTCTTCTGGCCTCTATGGGCACCTGCACTCACTTGTATACACACACACACACACACACACACACACACATACTCACACACACAATTAAAAATAAAGATATTTAAAAATAAATAAATAAATAAATAAATAATACACCTAATCCAGGTGAGTTGCATTTTGTATGAATCACTCATAAATGGGCTGTGTGTTTGCTTAAAGGTTTGAGAAACTGATTCCATAATCAGTACTAAGGAGAACATGGTTTTTAAGATAAAAAGTATTTTTCAGTTTATTATTGTTGTTGTTATTGGAGTGGGGCACACATGTGCTCTATCTAGCACATGCATGGAGGTAAAACAACTTTGTGGAATTACTTCTCTCCATACACCTTTACATGGGTTCCAGGGATTGAACTCAGGTCATCAGATTTGCACAATAAGTACTTTTATCCACTGAACAATCTTGCTGGCCCATAAAACGATATATTTGTTTATAAGACCCACCTGGAATGCAGATAGTTAGCTATTAGGCTTTTCTGGTGTTTGACTATTTTTTTATTATTTGCTTGAGAATAAAAGCAATGGTGTATTGTCAAATACATTTCAAAACTATGAAAATATGCTATGATGAAACTGGAAGCAATGCCTTCCACAGTCATGTACAACAAGAATGGATCAGGAAATACTGTGCTCTTAACTCCAAAAATAAAAAAGCAACTTCCTAACTTTGAAATGCTGTGTGTTCTTTGGGCTAGTATCTGACAGAATGCTAAAAGTATCCCCTGTAACTTCGGGGTTTATATCTAGTCTGAACCTTGATGATGTGCACAGAACCATTAAACACAACGCCCAATAGCAACAACTTAAAATTAGAAATGGAGGGCTGGAGAGATGGCTCAGTGGTTAAGAGCATCTGCTACTCTTGTAGAGGACCCGAGTTTGATTCCCAGCACCTACATGGTGACTCACAATGATCTGCAACTCTACTCCCAGGAGATTCAAAACCCTCTTCCGATTTCAGGCATCAGGCATGCACATAGTGCACATATATACACTCAGACAAAACAGTCATACACATAAAATAATAAATCTTTTTAAAAAATAGAAATGGAGTTGAAAAAGAAAGAAGGAAAACAGTAGGAACTTGAGGAGATGAGGAAACAGATTTACAGTCCAAGCTGTCAATCATGGAGTCAAGTGATAAGATGACCTTTCAGGAAGACAGCTCAGAAGAGAATGCAGACACTATCACTCCTATAGTTCATACGAAAAATAGAATTGGGGTTAAAATATACTATTTCTTATTTATAAACCTATTATGACTCTTCTATACCTATGAATAGCAGGCTACATGTGTGTTCTTTGCTGTTCTATGNGTTATAGACAATAATTTTCAGAATACGTAAAGGTCAGCATTTGGGCTAGATGATATATTGTCCCCCAAAGTCATATGTTGATGTCTTAATCTTCAGTTTTGAAGCAAGGGCATTAGGAAGTAACTAGGTTTAGATGAGATCATGAAGTTGGAACTGCCTCTGTGGGTGCCTTGATCTCGGACTTGCCAGCTTTCAGAACTGTGAGAAACCAAGACANGCTTTTTAATCCACCAGGCTGCCACTTCATTAGAGCAGCTCAAGAAAACTCCAGAAGTCTCAAGTGTATGAAAAGGATCCTGTGAAAACAGCATTGTCCCGAGAGTCAGCGGGACAAGTTTGTCTGGACGAGACCCTTGTTAGTCACATTTAGGACCAGATTTCTCACTAGGGAATGCGGTCATTCTGCTTCGGAAAAGGAGCGTGGCCACCCTTCCCGATGAACAAGAGTGAGCAGAGATGAAATAATCTCAGTGAGGAGAAGGCTCCTAAAAGGGAAATTATTTAATGAACCCTTGCCCTCCTGCTGATTGCAAGTTGTTGAATTATGAATTACAGTGGTGCACTAGTTTTCTAGGACTGCTGGAACAAAGGACCACAGATTGATCGGTCTTATAACAGCAGTCATTCTCATACTGGCAGAGGCTCTGTGGGTCTGAAATCCAGATGTCAGCAAGCCATGCTTCCTCAAAGGCTCTACAGGAGAATCTACCATTGTCTGCTTGTCTCTGGTGGTTCCAGACCACCCTTGGCATGTGAATGTGTGACTCAACTCCAGCCTCTGCCTCTGCCTCCACATGGACTCTGCCCCCCCCAACCCCCATGTCTCCTCTGAGGACCCCATGGACTGGATTTAGGACTCTCTTGCACAATCTAGAAGGCTCTCAGGATCACTAACTTACTCATGTCTGTAAAGACTCTTTTTCAAAGCACAATCACATTTACAGATTTGGAGTGAATATCTTTTGTATTTTTGATGGGTCAGGGACCATTCAACCCACTGAAACCGAAAAACAAAAACAAAAACAAAACAAAAAAAAAGGCTAAAAACTCAGAAGAGAATCCAAATAATGGAAAGTCCAAATATTTGTGTTAAGGATGTGAAATGTAAAATATGTCATTATCTTTTCTAAAGTGCACATGTGTCCAATCATATGTGAGTGTGTGTGTCTCTGTGTGTACCTGCACTGGCTTCCTGACAGCAGGGAAAGGTGACAGAAAGGCCCNATAAGAGCTCTTTCTATTTTGTTATATGGTAAGTTCTGTTCTATCTGGTAGATATCATAATCTATTTTGCTTGTACTGGGATCCCAAATAATTAGTATTCTCTTACAGTTGGGTAGAGGCATGCATAATTTCCATATACAGATTTTTTTTTTAACTAGGGGATAGGAAAGACGATGATGACCAAGTAGGGAGGGTCTGTACTTGCTGTCAGCTGCCTTGCTGGGAGACACCCATTTATGTGATGACAAATATTCTAATGTTCTAATCTGGGCTGGCTTTCTTTCTGGGTCTCCATAAGCCTCCTAAAAATAAAATGAAGTAAAATAAAGCTCCTGGTTCCCCAGCCCCTGTCCCTCCTACTACATGAGTATGAGTCCATTGCCCCTCTTTGTTTTTCCTCATTACTTAAAATTTTCTTGTAAGANGATAAATAAATATATCTGATTTTATTATCCACTGGGACTTTGTTATTTTCATCTCCACCCAATCTCCCGAAGATAGAGTTGATATGGAAAGGTGGTTTTCCAGTCATAAGATCTAAGAGTCAGGATCTTAATATGGAGTTCAGGTCCCTTTTCCTAAAATTCAATGTGAATATTGTTATTTAAGAATTTTTCTATAGAATAGTCCATATTTTTCAGCACATTCCCAAAAAACAATTTTTTTTGCTTTGAGAAATTCTTTAACAAAATCAACAACAGGAAAATTTTAATTCAAATATGAGACAAATGTCCCAGGGAAGGGCTCCCCAGAAGTCATCAGTGCAGGGGCCATCTTCACTNGAGACCCAGTGGTGGCTCCTGGAGGTTTAGTATGGCATCCAAATGTGTGTGTGTGTTCACTTAGCTCACATCTTAGAAAGCAACTCCTGATTTACCTGGGCTTCTCAGGTAAGGACTGAAGACTCCCCCAAGTCAGTCCCCCCTGAGTCCAGTGTGGGCTTCTATAGCATCTATATTTTAATTAACTACATCATTCTTTCTTCCCATTTCTTATTCCTACCATGTCCCATTTATTTTTATATAAGCAAGTTTAAATAAGCAGATGAAGGACAAATGCTATGGGTCTGTGAACTTCGAGCTTCATTGAAAGTCCTCAGAATTATCCATACCAGAAGGCTGGAAAATACCCACCATCCCATGTTTTGCCTGATTTGCCCATCTCAAGAGGCACTGACTGAATCTATAGCCTGATCAAGAAACAAGTCACATAAGAAGAGACCATGCCTAGCCCTAGAGCCCCCTTTCCCTAAAGGATTATCTGGAATGGAGACTCAGGTACCCCTGCTGCTTCAGAAAATACCTGTATCAAATATGCGTATTCATTTCTGATTCAATCTTTTTCTCAGGAAACATTTGCATGCTGTTCCTGGGCAGTGGGCTATCCATGTGCTATACCAGAAGAAGTAGGCTGACAGTCAAGCTGGGTGAAGGTGGCCTAGTCACTNAGCACGACACTCTGGGAGGAGCTAGCTGCCAGTGGTGCATGATCAGTCTCATATTCATTACACTGAGATTGTCCTGGTACTCTGGATAAATAATCTCTAAATGAAATGTAAGCATGGAAACCCAATGACAACATCTCTTCCCATTGACTAGACCAAGAAACCCGAGAATCATTATCTACCCCTCTTTTAATCTAACATCCAACAACATCCAGTCCATCAGCAAATTCACTACTGTCTATCAAAATCCAGACACAATCTAACGACATTCTGCTGCCTTTGCCAGTATCACCATATAGATGGCACCATCATCTCTTGTCTGCTTGGAGATCTCCCCTGGTCATCTGCGGCCAGCCCATGTTCTTATACGGTCTATTCTCTCTCCCCTTCTTCCTTTTCCTTGTTATCGTTTATTTCTGAGACTGTAATGTAATTATTACGTTTCTCCCCTTCTCTCCCTGGCAAACCTTGCCATATCCCCCTTCCCACTCTCCTTCAAATTCATGACCTCTTTTTTCACTAATTGTTATGGCAAGCATATGTGTAGTTGTATATACATCTATGCTGCTAAATATAACCCACTGAATCCCTATAATGTTGCTTTCTGTATGTTTTCACAAAAGCAGCCAGAGGATTTCTTTCAAAGCAGAACTTGCTCTGCTTCTACTCAAAACCAAATTTCACCCTCAGTGTCTGCTTGCCCTTCTTGGAAGCTCACACACTTCTCAGTCAAGGAGAACTTGACTCTCCAAAGCCGAAAGAAATAAATCACATAGCTGACTCAAGCCGTTGTATTTGATGGGAAGTTGAAGACGCTTCTATTTCATTTCTAAACATTAGTAGGAAGTTTAAATTGCTGCCGTGTTCTGATGGGATCTGAATACCCACCTTGTACCAGCACACTGCAAAACTGAAAGCCTTCCCTTAATATGACAAACTTAACTAACTTAGGGACCTTAGGCCCCCAGGAATTTTTACCTGATCTGAGTAAGTTTTCCTCAAACCCTCACACTTGAACCAGGGGATTCTCCCTCGTACCAGAACTGAGACTTCCAACAAGAATTTGCCTCAGGTTTTTCCTATTTCATTCTCTCTGAGTTGAGACAAATAAGAACAGGTATGCAGGATTCTTCAGGGAACACAAAGCTACAGGTGCTGACTTTATTAGCCTTTGACTGTGTTCACATGTGGACCAGCCAGGACTTCAATTTGAATGTTTGGTCTGGAATGGCCGCCCTCGCCAACATGTGGCAATCACCTGCTGTGGCAGGATTTCTTTTCCTTTTTTCTTAAAAGCAAAGAGTTCTGCTGTGGAAATGTATCTCCAGCTTGTTAAGTTTATATCAAGATTGTTTTTTATTGGGAGTTACGTGCCAAGCTTTTGGGAAGGAAGGCAGTAACAGAGATGTTTTGCAAGGCAGGAAACAGGAAATACCAACTAGGAGTCTGCCATGTTCAACTGGCTTGGAGACACGTTCATTGCTTTTCACAAATGTCCCTGTTAGAATCAGANTGTAGGTTAACATGGCATGCACTGCTTTCAGTCAAGAACTGCCCGGTAATACAGCCAGCTCGTGAAGAACCTTGTAAACTTGCTTTTGGAACAAACTTCACAAACANCTTCATCTAGATTATACCAAGAAACTGATCTGGATCCTGGAGTACCTCCTGCATAGAACTACAGTATTTGTACGTTTGACAAACCTAACCTGTAATAACATGTTGCGTTAAGCCAACAGGTTAACCGAATAAGCCTGTATTCNTCATGGACACAGCTGCATAACTGCTCCATTGGTACCCGAAAAGTAATTTTGTTAGCATCCAGACAGAACAAAGAAANCTCTGCTTCACGCTTAACTTCCTTCAGGATGTTTTTTACCTGTCAACAGTGCTCANGCNCTGTCCTCTTTGGGCTACTCTCCAACACACCACACCCCCTACCTTGCCTGTTGCCATTTGTTCTATGTGTTTCACACACTTGAGAGGGTTATTTTTTTTCCCTATTTTTATTGTTGTTGTTTTCTTTTTGAGACAGGACCTCACTATGTAGCCCTGACTGGACCTGCACACTCTATGTAGATCAGGNCGGCCTTGAACTCACATGATCTTCTCAAGTGCTAGGACTAAAGTCTTGTGCCATGACACCCGATCACTTTTTTTCCCTTTTATTGTGGAATTTCAGTGGCATGTTTAGAAAAATTGGTGTCTGCTAGTCATGAGGTATTTGGAGATTACGATATCACCCACTGTGGTGGCNGGCAGAAGACAGACAGCCCCACTGCCTAGCGGCAAGGGTGAACAGGAGTCACCATTATGAGCAAGTATGTGGTGAAGAGACGGAGAGAAGAAATGGAGTTCATGTGTTGTGGAGAGAGGTGGAACTGGAGATTTGACAGTGGTGAAGAACAGACAGGTATGAGTGGCCTGCACTGCCACCTGAGGCCATGTGAAACCCCAGCCCATGATGCCACCAAGGGCCTTACCGAAGCTGGGGTCTGTGTTAATGTCCATGGCCTGTGTTGCCCCCAAGGGCCATGCGGATGTCCATGGTCTGGGCTGCTGCCTGAGGCCTTGTTGATATCTGAGGGCTGTGCTGAGCTGGCCAGGCCCCTCATCAGCCACTGCACTGCAGAGCTGGTGGTGGCTGTGTGAGTTGGCCCACCCCAACACCTACTCTATCTATGACCTGCTGGAGTGTGTTAAGGGACTAGTCCTTCGAGACCAAAACAGCAGGATCTCCATGACTCTGGGCAACAGCAGGATATCTGAGAGGAATCATGGTGAGGGTTCAGTATTGACAGTGTGGCAGAAGCCAGAGGCCTCGAACCAGTCGAATAACTTATTGCAATGAACACTTGCAAGTAAAGCTGTTTGGGCAAAAGGGTATACTGTGTGACAGACTGCAGCTTCCAATGACACTACAGCAAAAGAATACGTGACAGAGAGTGAGAGGCAGGGAAGACAGAAGAGCGGAATGATACATGCACAGTGGAACTGGAGACGA
>LZPO01075887.1:357042-384849 GCA_001675575.1 Neotoma lepida
TGGCAGCAACCTGGGCAACCCCAAGCATGATCAGACTGGGCAGCCACACTGGCCATCCTTTTACTATGACTTCCTCAAACCTTTGAAGGAAAAGACATTCAAGAGGAATGTCAACGACCTCATTCTGAAGTCACCAGCTCTCACAACCCTATACTATCAGAGCAATGGCACAAGCAAGCTGGAGAGAAGCCTCCTGTCCTGCCACAGACAAGGGAGCCACGCATGCCGTTATCTGATGAGCATTATTCTTTCCCTTCTCTTCAGGAAATTGTGTACAGAATTAGTTAGAGAAATAGAGCACATCTACCCAGCTTGGAGATTCTCAAGTGCCTGGGAACTCTGAGAAGCTGGAGTTTGGCTATATGCTTTAAAGTAGTGGTTCTTAACCTTCCTAATGCTCTGACCCTTTAATATAGTTCTTCATGTTGTGGTGGCCCCCAACCATAAAATTATTTTAACTGATGCTCCATAACTGGAATTTTGCTACTGTTATGAATNGTAATGTAAATACTTTTAGAGATAGAGGTTTGCCCGAAGGGTCGTGACCCACAGGTTGAGAACCCCCTGCTTTAACGTTTCCAGGTTCCTGCACCGACTGAGTGTGTCAGGATGAGGAAGTTGTGTTTCTTTGATTGTCTTTCAAGGAATATTTTTAGCAGCCTGCCCCACTGTTAAAAACTGCACGGTGATCTTGACAAATGTATAATGTCAGCTTTAATGTATCAGACCCATCAGCTCAATGAAAATAACTCAGAAGTATTGATCACCTAATGATTTTTGGTGTATTCATTAACGTCCATGAGCAGCTCATCCCCTCTCCAGAGCTACCAGAGTGCTGATGACACGTCTCGAACTGCTGATTGTTTATTAGAAAACTGATTAGTTACTGGATTAGTGTGTTCAAATATACTACCTTTCACTACTTGACAAACTTTCAAATTATTATATTTCTTTTTTTAATTTTGAAGCTGTTGGATCAATTTCAAAGAGAGAGAAAAAAAAGCTTGAACAATTGTGAGGAGTGACAATTTACCTGGCTGTGCCTTTGCCCTTCTCGTCCTGTATATTAAAATGTGAAGAATTCACACACAGGAAGCCGGGTGNTTTACATAGTCTGTATCTCTATGTGACACTCAAATGTCCATGCTGGATGACCACAGCAAGAGAAGAGTCACTTTCTTCTCAAGTGTTTGCTTAAACGTCTCAGTGAGATTCATGTACATAGAGCACCTGTTATAATCGTCAGAAAATTCTCCCCATCTATGATGCGTAAGAAGACCACTCCTGCAAAGATCATGTCTAATCCCATCTTCTCACTAAGTAGAAGGAAAAATAACATGCAGGTGTGGGGAAATTACTTGAATTTAGATCCTATCCCCAGGAATTTTCTCTTCTTGGGAAATATGGATTATTAGATACACTAACTATGATGTTTGGGAATGATAAGGATTTGTATATTTGAGGAAGTAAAGATATGTAGACATAAGACTATCTTTTTTAAAAAAAATAAGACTAGGGTTTCAGTTTTGTATCTATCATCTTAAACTCCAGATGAGAATCTCTAAAAAATACTTTCACAGTTTTATGGAACTCATCAGAAACCTACGCCATCATGTACCTTGGTTCTGGAAGGTCAGAGCAGAGCTTCAGCTGAGCTGGCATTTAACCCTGAATTGCAATCTTGTGCCTTCCCTTAGCATGGGCACTGAGGTCACAGTCTTGAAGGAGACATAACGGACACATGCATGTGGAAAATCTTCCAAATGCTTCAGCAAACACAAAGTCCCCAACTTCCTACAGGTATGAGAGTCTGAGTTAGCCTTGACTTCCCTTTTCAATTTGACACCCTTCTTTTGTACCTGTAGGGGCTGATTGGACAATATGAACTGAAACATCACAAAACGATGTAAAGTTCTACTACACAAAAACCTGCAAGAATATTTCTGTGCATCTGCCACTTGCTGTAAAATACTTGAACTGGACCAAACTGCCTAGGGTTTCGTACATGGTAAACACTTAGAGTGTCTGTTCAGATTTGCTTTGAGTTTTGTCTATGTCTTTCTTGCTTAAATATTGGACGTACTTTGGGATTTTCTTTTGTTTCTTTATTCTGAGCCAAACTCCTTTTACTGAAGGCAAAAGCATCATGGTGAATATTTTCCCTGACTTCTAAAAATTGGTAGAGGTGATCTCATAGGGCCAGTCCTGGCCTGCCCATGCAGCTTCTCAGGTCAAATCTCCCTCAAACCTTATCAGATCTCATTTAGCACAAGCCAAGGAGAAATGAGCCCTCATTGCTAGTCCTCTGACATCTCTACCAACCACCCTTCCTGCAGTACGGTGCCTAGCCATTGCTATTAAAAGACNTGAGTTCTTGCGTCTGCTCCTTGTTCCCCATGACTTCAGTCTCACACAGCAAACTAAAATCCAAAGCCTTTGGTGCAGTCTGTTTTTGTTTGTTTTCTTGTGGGTTGCTTTACCTTAGAAATCCCACNTCTTCAGCCTCTGTTAGCTCTTGACAGGCTCAGGATCTACCTAGAACTTAGGACATAGGTTCTTCTAGTGAGGTTTCAGCTAATCAGATGTGAGGCAAAGCCTGCAGGAATTCTAGCTCCACAATACCACTGCTCATCTGGCTGCCTTGGGAGGCCAGCATTCTCTGTGTCCTTCCAGCCAAGCTCTGAGCAGCAGAGGTAAGGATGATGAAAGAGCTTTCCCTAACGCAAGAGGCTTGGTCTCCGCTCACCCTGGAGATTTTTAGAAGAATCAAAATTCTTGGGTCAAGGAGACAATATTTGGCAATGGAGCCGCTTGGGTCATCTACTTGGAAGTTGCATGGGGCGTTCAGTTTAGGTTTGTGCATCTTTACAAGATTCTTTTCAGCCTCTGCAACATTGTTTAAGCCAATGGCCATTAGTTGAAGTAGTAAAATTAACTGTAGTGGTGAAACCATTTTTATTGACTAATCTGCAACAAGAAGTTTTTTTTAATGTTTGTTTTATACGCTTGTAAAAGGATATCTTCATAATATTTACAAATGTCCATGGGTTGGATATCCATGGGCTGCGTTAGAAGATTCTCAAACTCCCTTGCAATAGTAGAATCCTGAAAGACTTTGTGTATGCTGAAGGATTTAGTCTTCCATTTCCTAGAAGATGTTTAAATCTTGCAGTTTCAAAATAAGTGTACACTCCTCTCTCCTCTGGACATATATATCAGATCATTTTAAATGCCCCAAATATGAGAACATATGACTATTTTGCTAAAAGTAAGAAGGAAACAGACTAAAACAGCCAGCTAGAACGTTATGCAACAACCTGGTTGCTTTATCATCTTTTGTTCAGTTGTTTCTTCCAGATGAAAGCAGGCATGAACAAAAGAACAATACCATTGGAAAGGAGGGAAAACACAACCACTAAAGCACTTCAAATATTACTCTGATGAATTAAAATTAAGTTAAGATGGCAACTCTATTGGAAACATGACAAAAACAGGATGTTAAAGAAAAAAATTGAGTGGAATCAACAAGGTTACACATAAGTAACACCTTAACATTAATAGAAATCTATTTCCCATCTTGACCCTGAAACCGCTTCAATTAATTACTAAAATCTATTTACACTGCAACAAGATAAAAATCAATCTGATTGCTGGCACTGAATCCACTTGGCTGCCCTCTCTACTATGAGGGACCAATGGGATCCTCCATCCTCCCAAACTCTTAAAAAGGCATAGTTAGTTACCTTCTACCTCCAGAACAGTGACAAAGACAGAATCTGTGAGCCCCTGGGAATCAGGCCTGAGTGTGGTGACAACATCCATCAGGCAGGTCACCAACACCAAAGACAGGGAATTTTATAGATAGGAACAAGCCAACTGGCCCCTCAGAAAGGTGGCTTCTTCGGACTATTGCAGCCTACAAGGATAGAGCTTCGTTGGTATAGCATAAGGTTGATTTTAGGTATCCCACTTAGGCCAAATACTTTATGTGATAAACAAGCACACAGACAAAAATAAGCACCATTTTTACTCTTAATATAACCAATTAAACCACTAAGGAACATAGTTAACGATGATAAAGGGGCTGGAAAGACAGCTCAGCAGGTAAAGGTGCTTGCCACCGAGCCTGACAACCTGAATTTGAACCTCAGGAACCACATGGCAGAAGGATCTCTCTCTATATGTCATGACACATGTATGCCCACATATACACACAGACACACACACAAATAATTAATCAATTAATTAGTACTTTTTAAAGGAATGGTAGGTAGAGGTAAAAGGCAGCCTTTTATCAGCCCCTCCCTTGTCTGAGAGACCACTGAGGCAGGCAGGACCCAGATCAACAGGACACTGTTACCATGAGCTGTACCCAGCCTTAGGATGAGTATAGAATGGGAAACTACTTGGCTGAGTCTGAGCAAGGAGTTTAGTCTCCTACCAACAGAATCATTTCCTGTCCTGCTTTAGCTTGTCCTACAGACGGCGAATAAGGCTAGACATCTGTGTTTTATAATTTTCCTTCACAAGTAAGGAAAGCTAGCACAGCAAATGAGTCGAAATGTAAAGGCACAGAGGGAAAGGAATTCGTCAGATCAACTGCTCTGAGCCCACCAGCCTGATGCGTGCAGGTGCCAAGTCTCTCCCTGCCCTTTGAACTACCGGAAACAGCTTCTTCTCCCGCATGTGTCTGGCAAACTCCTGCCGATCCTTTCATATACATGTTAAACATTGTATCCCACACAGATCTGATGATTACATTTCTCTGATACTCCTCAACAATGTACATACATGTCTTGTTATACTTTTCATCCTTCGTTATAATATTGATTGATTGGACTTCCCCTTAGAGTGTGAGGTCTTCAAAGTCAGGATGGAAAGGGGCCGAGTCTCATTCACCTTTGTATCTCTTGTGTCTAGCAGGATGACCAATGTAAAAGTAGGCGTTTATTCTTATTGAATGAACACATATGGGTGGATGGATGGATGGATGGATGGATGGATGGATGGATGGATGGAGGGATGGATAGATGGATGGATGGATGGATAGATGGATGGATGGATGGATNGATGGATGGGCCATTTTGCATAGTTTAAATATCTGCTGCTTTGAAGAACAGATTGTATATTAAAACAAAATCTTGCTCAACTGCCCTTACCCGCAGTCTCTGTATACTGAAAAAGTCAATATACCCTTTGTTCTTGTTTTAATTTTCATCAACCTTATGAAATGAGAAAAAAGTCATTAGAATTCTGAAGGATTCATATTCTCCAAGAGGATTATTCAAGCATCCTAAACTCTGACCACCTTTCTCATGGTTATGGGAGCTTGCTCATATCCATGAGATCTTGGCATGGCTCCTAAACAGAATTCAGATACACCAGATCCACAGGAAGACTACTAAGATTAGTTACTTATACCTTCTCACTTTACTGATGAGAAAACAGGCCCCAGAAGATCATCTCATGCCTGAGATTGCAAATCTTGAGTCAGGACCAGTGTATAGCTTTCCTGACTCCATTCTCCAAATGTCAGCCATGAAACCCAAGAGAGCCTCTTACAGCAGGGACACCAACCTTATGAGTAGCCTTCTCCACCAGCTGGGCTGAGCTGGGAAAAGTATGCCCATGTTTCTGCCAGTATCCAAGAGAGATAAAGAAAAAGAGGGCGGACAGCTGGCCACTACTTACTTGAAGGGCTTTTCTCCAGTGTGGGTCCTGATGTGATTGTTGAGAGTGGTGGCCCCAGCGAACGCACGACCACAGTAGCCACACTTGAAAGGCCTGTCACTGGAGTGAGTGACCACATGGTTCCTCAGTTCTGATGGCTGGGAAAAGGACTGAGAGCAGTGGCCACACTGGTAGGGTCTGAAACAAACAGAGAGNGACTGGTCATGGTGTCCTATGTCGGTCAGCACTGTGAGGAAAGGGGATATGGTTTTAGCGACATTCAACACTTTCTTAAAGATTCGGTTTACAGCGCTGGCCTCTGAGTTCTATTACGTGTCGCCACAAGAACAAAATTCACAGAGCTGATGAGACACATCAACTCACAAACCAACATTCCCTTCCTGTATTAGTCATACTGTTATACTGTTTCAAGAATGGCGATTTGCTTGTCTTGATCTCCTCACCAGCAAATACCGGAGTATTTCTGTAAGCTTTACAGGCATAAGCATGGGATTAATTAAGCCAAACAGTACAAAAGTAAATACATAATTGTCTTTTATGGTTCCATAGTATCCTCTCCTTTTCAAAATGCTTTAAAATCAATTATCTAGTTTAATCTTTACAGTAATCCTCTGAGTGGGACATGGAAAGCAGTTGCTATTATCACGGTTTTGGCACAGACAATGGAGAACAAACTGTCCTTAAAGGATATAAGACATTGATGCCAAGGTCATCATAGGGTGTTTGAACCTTATTCCAAGTGTTAGGAAAATATGGACAAGTGGCCAAGTTGCATGATCACTTTAATAAACGCTAAACCGCCTTGGGGTCTACCCAAGATGAACCCAGACCCGCCAGATGGGTCTCTCTGAAAAAGAAATCCCGACTTCTCACCTACTCCATTTATCCACNGAGTCCTGTTTTTCTGTTTGCTTGTTTTAATGTGTATGTTGAGTGTTTGCATGTATGTAACCACATGTGCATCTGATGCTCACGGAGTTCAGAAGAGGGTGTCAGATCTCCTGGAACTGGAATTACAGATGGTTGTGAGCTGCCATGTGGGTTCTGAGAACCAAACCCAGGTCCTCTGCAAGAACAGCAAGTGCTCTTAACCACTGAGCCATCTCTCCAGCCCATGAGTCTTGTTCTTGAATCTTACCTCCTCTGCTGAATCTAGTTGCAAGGAATGATTGATGGCAGCAAGAAATGACAAATGTCACNGGGCTTGCAGGGAGGTGACTGGGATGCAAAAGCCAATGGGAGGAAGTTGGGACAAATACCTGATAATTAGCAAGATTATCAGTGCACACACTTCTCAGCTCATGAGAAGTAAATCAATCTTGGGTTTTCATAAAATAGATTAAATTTCCATCAGAGGTTCTTCTGCCTACTTAAGCAGAATCCAGTGAGTGATAGGAAACCGGAGGAGTTGTCCCTATTCAAAGCTACTTCAAATCATCTCCTGACAGGGCTCTAATTTGTTTATCAAAATTTTTTTCAGGAAATTAATAATCTGCCTTGAAGGATCCTCACTGCTCTCACTAAGTAAGCCCTGGTTTGCCACACAGACATTGTTGGCCGCATTTAGGAAGCCAATGGCAAAGGCAGACTTAATTGCTCTGCCATTAGCAAATACAGAAACTCCAATGCTCAGACACCAAACTAAAGGGTTGGGAGACAATGGTGACCGAGCATGTACAACAATTCAATTAAGTGCAAAATAAAGTGTACCCTCTCATTTGTCACCTGAAGTGCTTAATTGCGGCTACTTGCCTCACTGAACACAAATACTATTATTTTACCAGGCTTCAGCACACTGAGCACTGATTGTAGAATTTTTTAGCTTGATTAATAGTCCAGCATTGGTCAATAACTCAATACTATACAATTTTAATTACTTACATTTAGAAATCTATCTAACTGCTCTCAAACAGGTTTCAAAGAAATACATAAGAGCCCTTGGAAAGGAGTTTATCAAGCTTGACAAATTACACACACATTTTATTATAATTATAAAATAATGCTTTGAAGGCCATTAAAATTGCCTGCAGAGTAAAATATCCTCCTAGCAAATCTATTCTTGGCAGTGAATGTTGCCCTTAAAAAGAGTTCTCAAAAAATAGTTCTCTGAGGATGAAATTTTTTATATGCTATTGAGTATCATAAACAAAATAATACATTAATATATGCTATATTCTCTGACAATTGATTTTTCTAATAGTGAAGGGACCATTAACATTTATTAGCCTCTGGTTATCTATTTTTAATAGCTATCACTATAAACAATAAGCCACTAAATAAAACCAATTAATCTTTTCCTTTTTTTTCTAACCCTTCTGTCAAAAGTTGGGTGATTTATTTCCTGCAGTCAGAAGTCAACCCGTCCTCTTTATGCTGATAGTCACTGTAGCAAAGATTCACAGAGCAGTTGTGAAAAGCTGATGTCAAATTCTGTCATCAAGGGAAGAGGGTTAAACCTAAGAGCATCATTTCTGCCCAGAACCAGCCAGAGAGTACTTGCTAGGGATCCAGTGGCTTGTGTGAACTGTCTTTAAAAGTTATCATTTAAGACCTGTGTGTGTGTGTGTGTGTGTGTGTGCATGTAAATGAGCAAAATGAGTATGGACAAGTACCTGTGGCTGCCATCAAATTCCCTGGAGCTGGAGTTACAGTCAGTTGCACGAGCTATCCAATATGGGTGCTGGGAACCAAACTTCTGGAAAACCTCTGGAAGAGCAAGTGCTCTCACCACTGAGCCATTTCCCCAGCCACTATGACTCAGTTTTTAGAACTATGTGCAACACAGCTTGGCCAAACAGAAGTGCCTAGAATAGGAAAGGTGAGTTCAACTTCAACCTCTGGTTCTAGTCAGCGATGGGGATGTTGGTGAGTCACTCAGCTTCACCGGCCTCTCTCCTCACACTCACTTGAAAAGGGGATAAGTTCACCTGGGCACTCTTTCATATACCATCATGTGCTTGTGAATCATAGCATTAGCAATGTGATGCCGCCTTGCATGACAGTTGCAGCTAGCTCCCTGCACATAGAAGACTCCCCTTCTTTCCCCCTGTCCCTCTCCCTCTCTATGTGTACATACTCTAAAACATGGACAATCTTAATGCTTTGGTAAAAACTTGAGAATTTTGAATAATAAGAAAATCTTGTATCCAAGTGTAGACACAAAGCCTGATTTAATAAATTTTATAAAGCAAAATTATAGCCTTTTATTTTTAGGTACTGTACAGTGATTTCAGAGCATTTACTGACATTCATCTTAGCAGACCCTAATTCTATTAATATGAAGATTTGGATCTTAAGTGAGTTCTTACTACTGTAACAGTCTCTAACAGTCTAGAAATGCAGAGAAAGTGTAGGAGTCATAAGTATAAAAGTTGTGCCTGGGCTACACAGGAAGACCTCGTCTCAAATAAAGATAAACAAACAATACCAAAGAAGCTGGGAATGGTGGCACACACCTTCACGAGAGAGACAGAAGCAGGCAGACCTCTGTGAGGTTCCAGCCAATCTGTTCTACATGGCGAGTTTTAAGACATCCAAAGAAAACAAAAAACCCACAGAAGGTAGAAAGGTAGTTATTCATGTTCCTTTAAGCCTGTGTTCTTCTATTTTCAAATTTTCCTTTAAAAAAATGAGTAATGGAGGACAGACTTGGCGTTACAGGCCTGTAACCACTGCTTCTTGTCAGACTGATACAGGAGAACTGTAAGATCAAGGACTGTGCTACAGAGCAAGTTCAAGACCAGCCTGGTCAACTTACTGAGCCACTGTCTTAAAAAACAGTAAAATGGCTGAATATCAGACAGTGGTAGTGTCCTTGCTCAATCCCCAAGACTCAGGAAGGACAGGGAAAATGACCAAAAAGTAATTTTAAAATTGATTGTAATTAAGAATTAAATGCAGATACAGGAATACATTAAAAACAGAAACAGATACTTTCTAGGGAAAATGTCTCAGGAAATTATAATTTCTTTTGGGACAATTTCTTTTGGTCACAGGAGTTTAGAATATGGGTGCATATTTCTAAAGCCATATATAAGTTATACCAGAGGAACTTCAGAACATAGAGTAAGACGCCATTACCAACATTTGCCTTACATTTTTAGAAGGGGGTTGTGTACGTGAGTGCGCACGTGGCAGCCTGAGGTCAACCACAGGTGCTGTTCTCAAGAGCCATCTATCTTTTCTTCTCTGAGGCAGCCTGCCACTGGTACCCAAGACTCACTGGTTAGGCGAGGCTTCAGCGTTTGCCTCCCTAACACTGAGATNATATCGTGTGCCACAAGGCCCAGCTTTTTATGTTGGGTGCTGATAATGGAACTCGGGTCCTCATGCTTGCATGGCAAACACTTTACTTCCCGAACCCAGCACCTCCATTAATTCCCCAAAGCTTGGTAAAGTTAAAGTTATCAAACTTTTGGATAGAATCTATCTTAGCTCTAAAATTGCATCTCCGTTTGATGTATCATACCAGAAAAGCACATATGGATAGACATCCATGGGTGGTGTGCTCCACTGGGTCCAGGATCTTACATCATTGCATTTGGGAAGCGTATTTCAAAAGCACTTGGTTCTCCCAACTCATCATGCACACTCAGCCTCCCGTCATTTTCAAAGCAAACCCAGAGGGATAGCATCTCACAGTGCACAGCTCCATGGGGCTGGGGGGAGGGGTGGGATCTTAAGCAGAGAGGTCAAGAGTGGAGATTGTCTAAAGCTGTACGAACTAATACACGGCCGATAACTACGAGGAGCAGCTGAACATTTCAATAGTGACTAGTGCAGCTGAGAAACAAGTATGATTTTGCTTAATTTCCATTAACAGAGATTGAAATAGCTTCAATGTAGCTAGTTCCAACACAGGGAACCTGAGCTTTGGGAAAAACTAGAAAGTGCTACATACACATTTACAAAATAACTGAGAAGGACAACGTGTGGGTGGATTTACTTAGCATAAATCAACACTGGTGGATTTTTAAGCAGGAAGAAAGCAAGTGAGACCGTTTTCGTTCATCTCCTGACATTCTCTGTCACTGGTAGCTCCTCTGCCAAAGATTACGCCAGTAAAATGTGCAATTCATTTGTTTTGAGTCTGTAATTGGTTTGGTGCACATANGAAAAGGATGAAACATTTAACAAAATTAAGTGTGGCTTGGTTTAAAANTATTAATCTTCCTTTGATTTTTCTTTTATAGCATGAAAAACCTCTAGGATAAAAACTGCTCACTTGGGGCTACGTGCTCTCCTTGCTCCNTGACAGGCAGTCTAAACTCAAATCTCACAAGGCTTCAGTCACTGCCAGCNGTGTGGAGGCAGAGATCACCTCTGTGTAAGGAGAAGACTCGGGAAAGTGTTAGAAGTGTACAACCAAAGAGTCCACAGAACACTGAAAAGGAGAAAGATGACCTTTGCACTTGCATGGCAAGGAGCAGAATACATGACACCTTCGGAGACACTATGATGGTGACCTCCAGGGTCCTCCCACAAGGCACAGCCTTTGAAACTCATTTTCCTTTTCCATTATAATCAATGGTGCTTACACACAATTGTGAAGAGCTGATGGTGTGCCCAAGGGGATAAAGGCAGACTTTCTCCCAGGTGGCACAATCAAAAGAGGGGGANAAAAAGGTGTAGAGAAAAGCTCCCATGTGGCACAAACAATCAAAAGAGGGGGAAAAAAGGGTGTAGAGAAAAGAGAGACAGAAAAAAAAGTGGTATAAAATAAAGATACATACTATAAATCCATTTTCTGTGAAAACAAGAACATTCAGGAAATAATCAACAGTGATCAAAGGCTTTGCTCACCCTTTCCTGGAGTCCCCTCCCTCCCAACCTTATTGAGAGTTTCTGCAGCAGAAAAACAGAAGAGAAAGGGGATGAGAACCTCCTGGTCCCAGCAACAGTAAGCCAAGTTGCCCTGGCTTGGGCAGTAAGCTTATACAGAAACTCAAATGCTTACAAACTGTGTAAATAGAATCTTGGTTGGTGGACATTCCAACAACTGCTTACCTGTGGATCACCCACGAGTGTAGGGAGGAGTTGGCAGCCTGAGAAAAGGAAGAAGATGTGGGGATCTGTTGGCTTCATATCAACAGAATGAAATCAAGAGAGTGAGCAATCCGTGGCTCTTGGACCTTCATGGATCTTTTTTATCTTTTGCTCTGACTCCTATTTTGTCAGATCAAACCGATTTTTCTCCTGCATTCATTATATGTAAGTCAGAGATGAAAAATGCTGCCAACACCACTGGGTAGCCACAGACCTCCTCTTTATACTTTTGGATGGCACCCCACATAAAAAGGATCACAGATATACAGCATACATTCTCTTTGATGAAGTTTCAAATGTCTGACATTTCATAGCCAAATACTCTGTAGACTGAAAAATCATTTGGACCATAGATGCAGGGACCTGTTCCAAATTTGGACCTGTTTACCTTCTGACTTTGTTGTCTGGCCTCTATTCCTAGTGAGATTTTTCCTTAGAGTTTTCCACTGAGTTTTAGTTTTCAAGGAGAGGCAAAATTATTTCTGTTAAACTATTTTACTGTTCAGTCAGCCCTCACCATATGTGGGTCTCTAATCAACAGATTCAGCCAATTAGAGATAGGAAATTACTCCAACAAAATAGCGTGTCTTCATGGAATATGTGTAGACTTTTCTTGATAGTAGTCCTAAACAATACAGAATACAAATTATTTACATGGTATTCACAACTGTTTGGGATATTTTTATGAGTGATTTAAAGATAATTTAAAGTATACAGGAGCATCTGCATAGGTCATCTGCAAATTCCATATCTTTTAATGTAAGAAACTTGAGCGTAGATTTTGATATTGGTANGGTTCTGTACAGGTATGAAGGCCATCTGGCTATGGATGAGTGGGCACAACCTGCCAAAGACAAATGCCCAGCTGTGAAGCTAGTCACCGAAGAATATATGTCTATTTAGCAGAGGTGTGCCTCCACACACACAACAGGTAAGTTTCCAAAGTTAGGAGCCATGAGGAACAAATGTGATGTCCACATCACATCTATGGAGTTCTGGACATTTCCCCTATTTAGCTTTTCCTTGTGTGGTTTGGAATTGCTGAGAGCAAGTCCTGACTCCCAAGTCCTATAGGATAAAAATAAATTATTCATCTAGCACGAAATTAGTAGATAAAATGACTAGGCATCTCCCTCTATTTCTTCTTCAAAAATCATCTCAGATTGATGATGTAATTCAGCCCCCCCCCTGCACTGTTACTAAGAAACATTGCACTATATTATGCTGTCTTTAAAGATTCTCACTTTCTTCAAGTCATGGCTCTTAACTTTAACTTATTAACTAATGATGTCAACTACCTCTCATGTGTTCACCAACAAAACACAGGGAAGAATCAAGAACGCACTTCCTAAGTAATATGGTCATTCTGATCATTATCCTTGATCACAAACACCTATTATGTCACCTCATCTGAGACTTTCCCCCACCACCTCTGGGTGCCAAGTCACGTGAACCTATCAGGATCTAGCATAGAAGGGGGCTCATACCACTTAGGGACTTACCAGTCACACTAAATTTGTTTACAATCATCACTGACCTTAACAATCTCCCCGGGAGGTATTTTGTGCATGTAATTGTTTACATAGTTTTCATAGATGTATTAAATTATAGTGCTAGTATTTTACAGGACAAACTTTAGGGAGACTTAAGCCATACATACTGTTTTCTGGGTATAACTCAGATTACACAAAACAGACTGTTGTTAGTGTCTATTTACCATAAAATATCTCCATNGCTTTTGTAACATTGCACGTGAAATTATACCACACCCAAAGATCCAGAAACTTTGGCCTATTTTTAATCTTACTGTGCACGATTAGTTATTGTGATTACAATAGTCCTTTGCAAATAATACACCCATACACCTGAACTCACTTTTTATGAGAAGGTTTTAAATGTATCTTTGGTCTTGAAATGATGTGTAAGCTAAGAAAGACACATATTGGGCTATATGTATGCCTGTGAACTTTAAAGAAAAGCCTTTCTGCATGGGAGAGGAAAAGAAAATATTCNGATTTTTGTATTTCACCTCCACAGCCCAAGTGTGCTGCTAGCACCTAGACACAGATGTCTGAGCCCTAAAGTAAATGTTTCCATATTGATTAGTTACAGTAATGCTTGAGGCTAAGCAACCAGTTTCTGAAATGACATGAAAAAAATGTGTACAGGTGTAAATGTGTACAAATATCCTGAAACTAAGATTAGAATATTCCTACCCCTTCTCCCACGCTTCACCGCCTTGTCCTTTACTCAGATCTCCCAGGCATGCTGCTGTGTGCTGCAGAGCTAAGAGGCAAGAGTTGAGAGCTATGAGGCAAAGAGTCATATGTCTTGCTTTGTTAAGGCTCATGAGTGGCAAAATTAAGAAAACCATTCAAGAATCCTACTTCCAAATTTCCAATCCTTGCCCTCAAAATTATTTTTGACTTTTATATTCAAGGTGAATTTTTTTCTAGGCTATTCTTGGATATTTTGGTTTTAATCAAGTTCTCATAGGACGTGAAGGAGAGATAAAACACAGGCAGCTTTCTTATTGAATTAATTTGATCTTTGTCTTTTGCGCTCCCCGCTATCGAGACTGTCAAATAAACCAGTTTTGATTCATAAATAATAGTTCCATTATATCTACTGGGCCACTCGTCAGAGTACCTGAAATTTTAATTCACTTGTTCAGCTAAATTNCATCCTCAGTTCATGGCCATAAAATTCTGTATTGACAAACTTTCAAGCCAACTTTGACTCTGAGGTATCTAGTCAACATTTTTCTTCTGTGTGGATATTAGTTTATTGAATAAGTGGCATCTGTTTTCCTCCGTATCACTAGCCGAGTGGGTATTTCCTTTTGACAGGTCTGCAGGATTTATGGGTTTGCATGCTCCGAAGAAAAATAGTACTAAGCAAAAAATTCCAATTCATTACCTCTTAGTACTTAATTAAGATCATACTCACGGCACACTGGAGGTGAACTCTGAAATGGCTGTGACAGCCATCNGGCAGCCAGCTATATTATCTTTGGAAGACAGAGGGGATTCTGATTATCCTGACCTCAAATTCCACCCCTGATATTCATAAATGTTCCTTCTCTTTTGCTCCCTTTTAAACTTGGACGTCACTGTTTGGATAGCGAGCGCAGATGCCTCTCAGAGGCCACCAACCTGTCTGTGCAGCCTTTACAAACGATGGAGGCACAGTTGAGGCCTAAGACAACTCTGGGACCCTTCCANCCTGCAGGNAGGCATCTCTAAGCAGCNGCTTTCCCCCAAGGCNCTGCAGGAAGGCAAGCCCTGGGCCTCACCTGTCCGGGTTCTGTGTGCATACGTGCATCTGCAGGAGAATGCGTTGTGTGAAAGTCTTAAAGCACTGGCCGCACTTCCAAAGGTGCCAGTCACTGAACTCCGAGTGNAGCTGGCTGGTGGAGGTTGGGCTGGCCAGGACCCGCTGGTTCTTCACGTTGATTTGGTTAAATCCTGCCTCGATGGGCCCAGATTTATCCAAGAGGGTGAAATTCCTGCTGCAGGGAGTCTGTGGGAAAACCACTGAGCGCTGCTGGCCGGAGGGAGAAAGCTTACTGCTTTTGAAAGGCTGCAGGGCGTCTTGTCGGCACATGGCTTCCATTACCGTGGAAGGGACGTTCACTAGAAGAACAGTGAGAGTTCAAGAGGGTCAGTTTCACCAGCCCTTAAATAAACACAATGACACATACTTCAAAACATCCCTCTTAAACAAACATGTGAAAGTATGTTTTTCTCACTCCCAAATTAGTAAAATCAGATCATTCGAGAGGAAATCAGGCTTATCAAAAATTAACAATTCATCCAATGCCAGTTTATTAAGCAACTAGTGTATGCTCAGTGCTGTTCTTGTATGACCTTTGCCTTCAACATTCACACAATTATGACTTGAGATCTATGGGACTTTACACTGCAACCCTGCTTAGAGACCTTCAGATGTGAGGGACAGGTGAGCTGGGGATGCCCAGAAATGGTGGATCCCACTGCATTAGGTACAGAATGCCAAGGCCTCCCACCAGGCCTTTCCAGAACAAGACAGGTATTAGCCATGCAGCTGACTGAAGAGCTAAGAGGAAGACAGCTACCTGGACACAGAAGAGCCTGGCACCTGAAGGGATAGAAGGAGATAGACTGCCCCAGCAGGTGTGGGATTCTGGCCACTATGGGAATAGTGTTGGGGAAGGGGAGAAATGACAGATCTCAGAGTGCCTTAATTTACTTTTAAAATTATTTAAGACCCAGATAATAGACACAGGCTGGTTTTGAATGGAGGATAAATCCACTCAGGTTTTAGAGAGAGAGGCATGACTGCCAAATGGGTAGAAGAAGGGGGTGCCAACAGCTGTGGTGCTTGAAGGTGAAGTTTTAAAATCAGGAAGGCCTAGGCTCCTGTCTTGACTCAGGTTTTCATTAAAGATGGTGATCTTATCGACCCTTTGTGCCCTCTTTCCCCATAGGTAAAATAAGGACAGTGGTAGCAATACTTCTAAAAATAATAGTCACATGGCTTGGTGATTGAAATGGCCTAGATTTGGACTTCACTATTCCCTAGCACTGTGACTGTGGAGAAGGTTGCGACATCCAAGCCCATGATGTAGTGCTTGGGAGAACAAGAAGTGGTCACTCTGAGGATTGGGTGAGATAATGCNTCGATGGCTTTAGGANAGAGACCAAACATGCGATAGCGATGGCGCTATGGGGGCCTGGTGCCCTCATCTCTCAGTCTCCTTCTCGGAAGCTAAGGTGTGATGTCAAAGAGTTCACCACAGGACCTGATGTCAAGAGCGGTCACCATTCTTTCTGTTGTAGGAAGAGACAAGAGTAGAGTGAGGGATATCTCCTTGCTGGGTAGTAGGGTGGAAGGGAAGGACGACGTGTAAAATTAAAGGTTTCTTTGTGGGAGAAATCGAAATCCTTGAAGTTTATTGTTCTTTTAAAATTTTTATTCTATTTTATTTTTGACAGGGTATCATTCAGTAGCCTAGGCTGGCCTCGAACTCACAGTGATCTACCTGCCTTGGCCTCTCAGGTACCAGGATTTCAGGTGTAAGCCACCACCCCTGGTTTCTTTTTTCAATACCTTACAATGCTAACAATATTTATCCAGTATGAACTAGTCATTCTATGGGTCTAAAGGTGATTAGAATCTATGCAAAAGGCTTAAACTTTTTTTAAAAAACTACTCTGTCAAGAAATATGTAATTATTGTCAAGAAATATGTAATTATTGGTCATTTCAGGAGTCAAAGAGATTAACAATTATACAGTAGTCAGGAGATTAAGGTGAGTGGTGGTATATGCCCTTTGATGCCAGCACATGGGGGGAGGGGTGGGTAGGTGGATCTCTGTGAGTTCTAGGCCAGCCTGATCTACATAACAAGTTCCAAGCCAACCAGGGAAACACAGTGAAAGCCCTTGTCAAAAAAATACACAAACTTTTGAAGATGACTGACAAAAAGATCGGTGATGGCAAGAAACAAAGCCACACATGTCATAGTTATTGATATGGGTATTGACCACTGGCTCAGAACTGTGGTGGGAAACACCCTGGGAGCTCTGTTGTCCTCAGCAGAGCCGTAGCTAAGCCTCCTTCACAACATGAGCATCCTCAACTCTCAAAGGCAGCAGTAGAGGTGTGGGCACCAGGAAGCTCTGGAAGGAGACAGGTGGATCACACATGTGGGTATAGGGATGNTGGTNTGTCACCTGAGCTTCTTCTACAGAAATACATGCTCAACAAATTTAACACAGCAAACAGTCCTGTCTACAGTAACTGAAGCATACCTCATCTCATCCCAGGGAGGAAAGACACGACACTTGGAGTCCTGGAAAGACCCTGNAGCGTCATTCNCTGGCTACTCAGCAGTAGCGTTACACAGGATTTTTAAAGATCACATGAATCTCTCAGAAGGGCCTGAGGTGAGGGCAGGGCTGAGAATCACTGAACTAAGCTGACCTTCCCTCATTACAGGTGACAAAACAGTAGCCCAACGAGACCCAGCGGCTTGCTTGGCATGACATATCAGTTAAGACAACCTAAGCTACAAGCTCTAGCTTTCTGAGTTCCAGAGAATTTCATTTTTGCTTCATAGCTATAATCTCTCTGCTCACTAGCTCTGTTTCAAATAGAGAAAGGCCACTTTATGGGTAGTACAGTGCTTATCGTGTGTTCCATATACACCAAACTATACATGTTACATATATAAGTATGCCTGTATTCAAATTATGTGTAGTCTATTTCATATATAAAAGTCATGACCTTCTGAGGCAAAAATCAATATGGAGTTTGTAGACATTTTTTAGACTTAAAAAAATCTTTCTTTGTATTCCATCTTAAGCAGACTCTAAAAGATAAGGGGAAATGCTTTGCCATTTTTTAATAAAAAGTAAAAATAGGAATGCTGTCAGAGGTCGAGGTGGAGCCCATTTGTTTGGCATTTTCATCACTAATGCAGGAGGGCAAAGCACAGAGAAACCAAGAGACTCCAGGCAACAGTGAGCTCTCGCTGGCCAGGATACTCAGAAGGAATGCAGAGAAAAAAGATGGTAGAGTGAAGAGGCTGTAAATGTGCAGAGGAACAGTGAGCCTGGCCCAAGCTTCTTAATGTTTTAAATCCTTCAGGCCACACAATCTTTATATAGAAAGAAACAGATTCATAGGCCAATGAATTTTTATATTTAATGATCAATGTCAAGGGAAAAATCAAATCTATATATCTAAAAGTTTGCATAATAATCAGAGATATATGTGTGTGGGTGGATATAGTGGAATAAGCAGCATTTGGGTAGTAAAAATGAAGATGACTGGGAAAAGATTACTCTCCACTTATTTATTTTTTGAGGTATCATAACACAAATCTGAAACGCTTCCTGGCTGTAGGTGGCAACACATTCCCTATTCTGTTCTAATTCTCCATTGTGTTTATAAAATAATTCAGTCTTACTAAAGGAAACTGAGCAAATGATTGACGAGAGAAAGAGAGAGAGAGAGAGAGAGAGAGAGAGAGAGAGAGAGAGAATGAAAAATTTTTACAAAACAATCATATTTGAAGTCTAGGTGTTCAGTGGAGTCCTACACACTTCCACAGAACCCTCAATGTATACATGTTTGTCTTGAAAAGAGAACAGTTTAGAACATCCTTCCCAATGCCAGCCTCACTGGCCACACCAATGAAAAACACTAACTAAACAAGAAAATGTATCAGNAGAGGATGGGGTAATCGGAAACATTGTCTCGTGGAAATCCAAGAGAGGCGATTTACAGGAAGGCTGATAGCAGCTAAATAATATAACAAGAAACACAAGTGGCTTCTGCATTCAAGGATACTGAGCTAGAGTGTCTCCTCTATCTATGAAGACAAAGATGAAGAGAAAGGGGGGTGCCTGGAAGGATGGAGTCAAGCAAAGACATTAACTCATCCCATCTGGATAGTTAAGACACTGGGGACGGGGACGGGAGTGGCGGTGGGGGGGGATTCAGGATCCATAAAATCAAGTCTTACTTCACCCCGCCTGCAAAATGTTTACTGAGCATCTACTATGTATGGCCTGGTGGGCATGTAGGAGGACAGGAAAGCTCACTGCCCCTCCCACTGTGACATTTTGACAGATACGAAGGTGGTATTTTTACAGGCATTTACTTCAATTCCTAAGTTCTATTAATTGGGTCATTATAATTGTAAGGCATTGACATTCAGAGTTAGAGTAAGAAAATATGTTCATTTTAGAAGTGACAAAGTACAGGGCTGCAAGAAAGAAGGGATGCCAGGAAGTTGGGTCTCTGAGTGATGAAGGGACACATTCGAGAGTACAGAGGGGAGGAAGGGACAGAGAGGGAGCTGGCACAGCAGCAGCAGGAGTCCGTGTTGTGTGACAGCGAAGGAACTGAGTGCTGAAGGAATGGAAAATGTGTCAAGATGGCAAAAGAGGGGACAGATATGAGGCTGCACCTGAGGCTGGAGAGAAAGGTGGGACAGATGTGAGGCTGCATCTGAGGCTGGAGAGAAAAGCGGGTATTGCCTGCACCTGTGGGAACTGCATGGGCACATGAAATGGGCTGGGGCTACTGGGAGACCAGGAGTCTACAGCCCACTAAGTACAGCTTAGGTCTTGGGGAGACTAATAGTTTAGTTTGATTTGGGGTTTGAAGCTGGGTCTCATTAGACAGTCCTGGCTGGTCTGGAACTTGTGACCATCTTGCCTCTGCCTCCTGAGTGTTGGAATTACAGACATGTGCCACCACACCCAGCTGGATTCTAATGAAAACACCAGATGTGGGGATGTCACTCACTTGGTAGAGTGGTTTGCCTAGCATCATCAAATCCCTAGGTCCAATTCCCAACCCTCATAAAACCAGGAATGGTGGCCCATGTCTATAAACCCAGCACTGGGAGGTGAATGCAGGGGTATCAGAAGTTCAAGGTCATCCTCGGCTACATAGCAAGTTTGGACAGCTAGGGCTACGTGAGACCCTATCTGAAAATAAATTAATTGGTATGTGAGCTGGAGACTATGTGTGGCTCACAGCATTCCATATTAAAGAGCTACTTATTTAACGGNAGAGCCCTTGTAAGTCTTAAAGAGTTTTGAACCAGAGCTCCATGGGACCAGATGTTTGCTTTCAGGGTATCATCAACCCACATTGACCAGCATGGACCATACGCTGCGAGTACCTTTGCAAAAAGCAGACAGGGAGCCAAACATGGTGGTGTACACCTATAATGCCAGTCACTGGGAAGCTGAGGCAAGAAGATCAATAACTTAAGGCCAACAAAATCTTTCTTGAAAAAGTGGACACAGACGGGAGAAGGTTGGATGGAGAAGAGACAAAAATCAGAGAAAGAAAGGGAGAATGTACTTAGATGCCTGAGGAGACAAAATTATATCTCTGGAAGAATAGCTAAGAATTTGTCAACATCCCTCATTATCTCTTGGCTAGAGATTTGTATGTCTATAATACTTTATGGACTTTGATCTATGAGCCCAAACTATCTGTTGATAAAACAAGTGGATAAACTGGAATAAAAAAAGCAAATAAGTGAGATTTCACTCTGGCTGTGATGACACTGAGAGGTTGCTTCACGGTGCAGCCCTGAGTGGACTGTGTAACCCTGGTCAGGATGATGGCGATAGAGATGAGGACACACAAGGGACACACACAACAGGACCTGGTGATAGAGTGTGAGGGTGATGTGTCCAGGTGTCTTTCTAGCACACTTGGATGGCTGGAAGTGAGCACTGTTAAACTGGGAGGAGAGACGGATTGTGGGAATGAAGATGATAGCTTCAGTCACAACACACTGAGGCGAGAGTCCTGTGCGGGGGTGGAAGTGAAGTGTGTGGANGAGACAATTGCTTAGCGAAGACTGGGAGTCACCAAAGTCTAGGTTGAAAATACAGGCTCCCATAAAAGAAAATACAGACCCAAANGACCTGGGAAACAGACTCTGGAAGGGAGATTTGGGGGATCTGTGTGGAGATCTCTTAGCCTTTTGGCTGAGATGGAGTGTGGAGTTCTGTGGGGGAGAGTTACTGGGGAGTCTCTGNCGGACTAACGTGCGTTAAAGAGTGAGCAAAGTANAGCAGAGGAAACTAAAGACGATGCGCTCTGGGGCTGGAATGTTTCCAGAGTTGTTCTCTCTGGGAAAACAGCCAGGCCTTTATGCCTCCACACTGACCAGTCGTTGCATGTGGACCACAACCCAGCTGAGAGTGCGCTACGGTCAAGGGTGCAGTAGTTCTCCTATGCTGCTGTAGGTGCTGAAGAGATGGCCCCCTCCCACAGGTGCAAGAACTAGGAGAGTGGGTGACGAGGTTAGACAGCAAGCTGTGCTAAAGTGGCACAGGACACTCCTGGGAGCCAATAAAACCACCTCTCTCCAGTGTGTCCCTTCCTCCTTGGTCCTTCTTCTCAGAGGTTTGGTTGTCTCCCTTCCAACGGGTTGCCACCTTTGTGAAAGATGAAAAGGAATCCCTGTGTGCATTTCTTGTGTTTTCTAGAATTTTACAGGTTTCTCGTGTGTGTGTGTGTGTGTGTGTGTATGTGTGTGTGTATGTGTGTATGTGTATGTGTGTATATATATGTGTGTGTGTGTATGGGTGTATATGTATGTATGTGTGTACGTGTATGTATGTNTATGTGNGTGTATATATGTGTGTGTATATGTGTGTATGTGTATATGTGTGTATGTATATATGTGTGTGTGTATGTGTGTATATATATGTGTGTGTATATATGTGTGTGTGTNTNTGTNTNTGTGTNTATNTNTGTNTATNTGTGTGTGTNTATATNTGTGTGTGTATATATGTGTGTATATGTGTATGTGTGTATATTTGTGTATATGTGTATATGTGTGTATATATGTGTGTGTGTGTATATGTGTGTGTATGTGTATGTGTGTATATTTGTGTATATGTGTATGTGTGTGTGTGTGTGTGTGTGTGTGTACACGCATGCACATGCACATGGAAACTAGAGGACAAACTTGTCTATCATTCCTCAGGTACCATCCACCTTTTGCTTTTTTTCACAGACAGGGTCATCGCCCTGGAGCTTGCCAATTCAACTAGACTGGCTGGCCAGCAGGTCCCATGTGCCCACTTGTCTCTGCCTCTCCAGCTCTGAGATGACAAGTGTGTACCATTTGCCCAGCTCCAGTGGGGTCCAAGGACTTAGCTCAGGTCCTCATGCTTGCAAGGCCCTGGTCCATCTCCCCAGCCCTAGGCCAACTTTTGTATTAGGTCTTGACCCAGAGTTTTTATTTCTGGCCNGTAGTATAAAAAATTAAGGCCTAAGCTGGGCGGTGGTGGCGCACGCCTTTAATCCCAGCACTCGGGAGGCAGAGGCAGGCAGATCATTGTGAGTTCGAGGCCAGCCTGGGCTACCGAGTGAGTTCCAGGACAGGATCCAAAGCTACACAGAGAAACCCTGTCTCAAAAAACCAAAAAAAAAAATAAATAAAAAATAAAAAAATCAAGGCCTACACCATTCTATAGCTATAGCAACATATGTACTGTTTTCACAATGTCTCAAGATGACCAGTTTCTTGGCCTCTTGGCTTGGAGTCAACATTCTTCTAGTCTCCATTCAGAGAAAGGATAGTCCCTTGCTACACTCAGACTTGTGTAAGGAGCCCAATCCCAGCATCTCTCTATGTGTAGGGAGGGGTAGGTGTCCTGGTTCCTCTTGACCATATTCAATCTAATACCCTCAGCTCAGGGACTCTGCCGTAGCTACCCCAAGAGGTGCCTTCAATGAGTTTTATGCTTAAATTGTATACTAATGAGCCTTCTTCTATCCTCCAAAGCTGGTAGGGACTTTCGTTTCTACACACCATCACAATGCTTATTTCAGGCCTTTCACACACGGATTAAATGGTATCATGGTATCCTAAAGGTCACACAGATGAAGGATTGAGCAGGGCTCTCCTTAGGCTGCATTCCTGCTGTTGGCAGAATGGAGATGAGAAGCCCTCTGCAGAGGTGGCCCTTTTTATTTGCTGTTCTTTGAAAATCAAGAGGAGCAGGCCTCCTCCAGGCAGGGTCTAATCCAGTGCAGCTCCCGCATGGCCATCAAGTCTCACATTCTGCCACCTCAGCTTCATACGCTGAGACAGAACAAGCAATAGGAAAACTTGTTTAACATTTATTCCCAGGCTTTTTTCCCCTTTCTTTCTTTTAATTTCCTCTGAAAAGAATATGAACCACTCAGGTCTTTACACTCTGCGGGAGCTAATCCCCCACTGGAAGCTTGGGGCAACCTCGCTCCTTCTTGCGGATGTCATCTGTCGACACAAGGGTTCCTTCAGGCTCTTTGAAAGGCCCACAGTGGATGGAGAGGCTCTCTCTTCTGGAGCTCCCTTACATTTTTAACTATAGTTTTTTCAAAAAGAAAACAACACAGGAATTGCTTCCAGAGCCCAGATGCCAGTGTGGAGCACTATCTCCTCTTTGAGTGCAGGCAGCTTTTGCTGGCACATCTGGGCAGTTCATGTACCCAGTGGCCCCACAGCTACACGCCGCTGACAGAGGGGGGCACTTACTAAGCCCCAGGTCCCACTGCACATGATCAATGGGAAGTGTGTATGCTGCATGTTGAAAGAACCCTGGGATGAAAATGATACTTTTATAACTGAAAGTGCTTAATAAGTACTATTCACTAGCTAAAATCACATTTTCCTTGGATATCTTAGTTCAGTATCAATTTCATTAACAAAGGGAGATCTGTCTGAAATAAATTTTAATCTCTTCTTATAATTGTGATAGAAGGTCTCATCTTTATCCAGTGTGCCTTTACTTTAACTGTGTGTGTGTGTGCGTGTGTGTGTGTGTGTGTGTGTGTGTGTGTGTGTGCATATGTGTGTGTGTACGTGCGCGCCTGTGCACAATTGTCAGAGGAGAACTTTCAGGTATCTGCTTCTCCACTTCCACCATGTAGGTCCTGGGATGAAAAGCAGAGAATCCATCAGGCTTGGTGGTGCCTTGACCTGCTGAGGCATCTCCCCAGCCCAACACATGCAATCGTGTGCTTTGTGCACAGCACTGTAAGGAAGAGTGTTTGATTAGAAAGTCTTTGATCTCAAAGAGCTCCTTTTTGAAACCTATTTTTTGACCAGCAAGGTGAGGTAAAAATCATCTTAGAATTGCTGATCTGTTGAGATGATTTGAGGAAGGCTAGCTGTTAAATTCCCTGCCATGCCTCTTCACATATCTGCATGTCTAAGTCCCATGAATATTTTCTTAGCACAGACTAAGGAACCCTCATCACAAAGCACTCCCCGGCCGCTCTGTGAGCAAATGGAATGAGACTCTATCTCAGAATTACAATTGAAGTCATATTTATCCCCTCACTATCTGATGAAGCCTTCTGCTGGTTTCTTGGGTGGCCAATCCCATGACAGATATACGGCTTTGAGACAGGAAGTGAAATAAAATTCCCATAACACCCTTAGGGGAAAGAGACATTGTCCCCATTAAGCCTTTTAGACGATGACTTAATTCCCNTTACACTTCCTTCAATCCTTACTGAGAACTCGGAACTGATCCCTGAAAGGGGCAACTTAGCTTTCCTACTGAAGCCACCAATTGCACACCGTTGTGATTTCAGGAGTGAAACAGCATAACGTGCCCTGGCAGAGTTCACTTAATACTCTAGTCAGAATCCTCAAGACTGTTCATACAGGTGCAGCTGCGGGAGAAAGGGCTGAAAACAAACAGTGTGCTGTTCCAAAAAGCACATTCTTAATGGCACTATGGTCCTGAATCTGAACACCACTTGGTATACTCAGATCGTCTGCCAAGTGGTTGTCAACGGCAAATGGACAGCAAAATGCCCTGCCTCCAAGCCCAGTCACTCCCATGCATGTGGTGAAAGCAATGTATGAACATATGACTTTTACTCCAGAGATCCAAGTAGGCATGGCAATTCCTATGTGGTCATCCCACACTTGCCACTCCTATTCCTAAACTCAGGAAATAGTCACTCCTTAGACTAAAAGGCTCAGTAGTCCTAGACACCCTTTACTGGGTACCTAAAATGTCAGAAAGTGCTGTTGGCCTTACTTTCAACATATGTCTACTGTCCAATTACTTCTCACCACCTCCATCACTTCCACATTGGTCCACACCTCCATCATTTCTCTCCTGGTTTCTACAAGAGCCCCTGAGCTCTACCTCACTGTTCATGTTGTAAGCTGCACTCAAAAGACAGAGTAATCCTACTACAACTTCAGTCAGACCGTCTCACTACTGCTCAAAACTCCATTCCAGACCCATCACCAGGCTCACAGAGCAAAAGGCAGGGTCCTCACAGGTGACCAGATACATGCCCCCCCATTCACCCATACCTGATTTATCTTCTACCTTTCATTCACTCCACCATACCCGGGCCAGCTTCTGGGATGCTCTTCCACATGCAAGGGACAGTTCCAACAAGAGGCTCTTAGGGGTTTAGTCAATAGCCTGCAATACTCTTCTCTGGAGTAGCATGTGACTCAACCCCTCACCTCCTTAAGTCTTCCGTCAAAGGCCAGCTTGCCAGTGGGGACCATTTCAAGTCATTCCTTGAATCTGCAGCCCCAAACCCCTAGCACACTTGTCCTTTTTCTGCGTTAGTACCTCCACAATACACCACTGCCTGTGTAAATATGTAAACATTTAATTACATATTTACAGCACCCTGTCCCTAGACATAAGCTCCATGAGGGTAGGGTTTCTTGACTGTTTTCTTCCTTCTGCATGTGTGGCACCTAGCGAAGACTGGCCCACAGTAGGTGGTCAACAAAAACAGGAATTAATGACTGACTGAACTATGAACTCTATCTACTTCAAAACTCTAAACCTTCATGTGCTGACACCTTCACATTCCTCAGCATACAACACAGCATCTTCAGAGTGTGCAGCAGGTTGTATTCAAGGAGGAAATGAAGAACATCGCAGGATTTCCAAAATTCTTTTAGCTCAAACTCCACATGTTAGGAGCTGAGTTTGTGTCAGGTTTCCAGCATGGAGAAAACCTGTGCCACTAGCTTCTAGTTCTATTCGTGAGGGAGGTAGACATGGTGTCATCCTGGGGAAGGGAAAACAGTGGCCTCTGTGCTCCTGTCTGCGGTAATGCCAACCACACAACCATGTCAAAAATGGAGATTGCCTCCACTGAAAACACATACAAGATCATGATGGGAAAATGTACAGAGGCGGCCAGCCAAACTAGAGGAAATGNGTGAACTGTGGACCAATATCCGAGGAGCCCCCATGGTACTGGACTAGGCCCTCTGGATAGGTGAGACAGTTGTCTAGCTTGAACTGTTTAGGGGACCCCCAAGCAGGCAGTGGAATCGGGACCCGTCCCTGGTGCATGAGCCGGCTTTTTGGAGCCCAGTGCCTATGATAAGACGCTTTGCGCAGCTTTGGTGCAGGGAGGAAAGGCTTGGACCTGCCTTAACTAAATGTACCAGGCTCTGCTGACTCCCCATGGGAGACCTTAACTTGGATGAGGTGGGAATGAAGGGTGGGTTGGGGGGAAGCTGGGGGGTGGGAGGAGGGAGGAGAGGGGAATCTAAGGTTGGTATGTAAAATGAATAGAAAATCTCTTCATAATAATAAGAAAGAAAGGAAGGAAGGGAGGAAGGAAGAAAGGAAGAAAGAAAGGAAAGNAAAAAAAAGAAAACGGACACTCCCTTTAACAAGGGTATCGCATCAGAAAGAACAATTTCCAGGGCAAACTCCACGAGTCAGGAGAATGCCAAGATACATGTCTTCATTTGAGCTTGGTTTGAATTGGGGCATATAGTTGATAGTAGTCTGTTCTTTAAAGATTTTCTTTTTTTCAAAGGAAATAAAGACAACAGGGACAAGATCAGCACTGTGATGAGTAGTGCTGAGGGCATTTGCAGGATAAGGGAGTGAGAAAGAGAGAATGGAAAAGGGGAAAGGAAAAGACTGCTTCTTCCAAGACAGTCTTCACCCATCAACAAACCCATCTTGTTGTCTCTGTTCCTTTCTTGTAGCATATCAAATTATCATTTCACAGATGAGTCAGCTTAGTGACAGAAAAATACAGCATCCTTGAAGCTAGTGTTCTCTCCGATGCCCACTGGGATTGCCTAAATCCGTTCCAAATACGGATACCACCTGGACTCTTTCCCAAGCACCATACTTGAACTTGAAGTAAGTTCAAGTAGAAGTTGCTGCAAATTCACATCAGCCTAAATATTCTATTATTGTTTTAAAGGTAATGGTTGGCTGGATAAGAATGGGAGGAGAGATTTTTGTGGTTCTAGACATAGTTTTAAAGAAGAAAATTTAAAAAGACAAAAATTCCACAGTCTTATACCTAGAGCTTTTACTCCTGTTATTGTAATGACTATCCTAATTCACANTCAAATGGCTTTGGAGGTGACAGTCTCGATGGAGCAATGTTTCTTTGTTATTTTTGTTTAGAGTGTGGCCCCAACAAGACTGTTCCCTTCAGAGCAGAAACTGGCATTTTCCCTCTTAAAGTGGCAAGCACAGAAGCAGACACAGAGTGGGGGTGCTCAGTAGAGACCAGCTGACTTCACACT
>LZPO01075887.1:427339-446418 GCA_001675575.1 Neotoma lepida
AAGGAAGGAAGGAAGGAAAGAAGGAAATTCTCCCAGTTAACTGTCACACATTAAAAGAGATGTAAAAGATAAACAAGCCAACTATAAAAAGTATGTGATGAAAGATGAGGGCACAATGACATCGAGTATTAATAAATGATTGTTCATATTTTCAAATGATTATGTGGGGGATTTTATTTGTATTTTTGAATCCATATCTTTCAGAGATAAACACTGAAATACCTGCAGGCAAATCTTATGTTGACTGGGATTTACATCATAATATCTCAATAAGGCAGGGCATATAAGTGGCGTATNTTGACAATTGTAGCATGTGGAAGAATTGTGAGTGGAGGTCAGCCTGGCCTCAACAGTGAGCTTCCAGCTATCCTTGGGCTGTGCTGCACAGCAGGACCTTATCACCCAAAACAATAACCATGGACACAAGTAGGGTGGCTCAGTGGGTAAAGGTGCTTGCCCGGAAAGCCTGATGGCCTGAGTTCAATCCCTGGAACCCACGGTGGAACAAAAGAACCAAGTTCCAAAAGTTGTCTTCTGCATGTCTCCACATGCATACTGTGGCCATAATTACATCCTTTGGGGGATGTTTGAAATTTCTTAAAACCTTAGAGAAGAGGGTTAGGTCCTCTGACTTGAGACCGCTGCCCAGTGAATCCAAGAAACTTGGCTTTCAGGGCTGGAAGGTAGCTCAGCAGCAGAGGGACTACTTCACTTATGTGAGACCCCAGGCTTGATTCTCAGAAACCCAACCCCAACACATTCAGTTTCTAGCTTGAAAGACAAGGGGGCCCTAAAACAGCTTTTCAAAACCCACTATTGCAGAAATTAAAAAAATGTTACAGTTTTATAAGAAAAATGTGATCCATATTTAATAAACATCTATTTATATATACTAATCACTTTGAATAACCCTGTAAGAGAGATAATCTATAATAGAGAGAGGTCTGAGCGACGGTTCCAAAAAACTGAACACGTACAAAAACTCTCACCAATCATAAAAATAATAACTGTTAGCCTCGCTGTTAAATGTCTAGCAATATGGAAATAGTTAAGCAAATTCTGACTTAGGTATTTGGTGGACAATACAGTAAATATGATGATTGCAAAAAATTATTAATTATACCAGGATGAGTATAGATAACGGTTTTAAGCAAAAACTATTTTTAACATAATAGAAATACATAAAAATTTTAGGAAAAAATATTCAGACTTTAAGAATTTTTCTACAGGTGGTAAGCTTTGAGAATTAAAAAATAATTTTTATGTATTTTCTTAACTGTGGATAATGAGCATTAATCACTTGCTTGGGAGTGGGGAATAAATTCTTAATTTGGTAAAGAAACTCAGCCTTGTCTACTAGTCAGCTCTGTCTCATGGGTGGAGACTGGGGTCCACAGGTTGGGGCAAAACATCCTATTATGGTCACTCCAGTTCCATTGTACAAACAAANAGCAGACATCCTGGAACAGGACCACGGCAGGTAACTAGGTCAAAACAGCACAATTTGGATGCAACACATTCCGGCATCAAGAATATTTTTAAATTATGCACATTTGTTTCTCTTTAAAGTTTTCCATTTTCATCTTCTCAAAATATTTATCCATCTCTAAACTTCAACTTTACAAGATACACTCAAGATCTTTTTGGAACAAAGTGAATTGAGGATAAATAAATAAACACTCATCATAAAATGAAAAATATTCAGAGCAGACCAATAACTACAAAATATCTACTGGATAGCAGAGCAAGACATAGTGAGGAGACAGGGAGCATATTTTAAGACATTCTAAAACTCAAATTTTTTAAGTGAAAAATATGCTGAGATATAAATTAAAATATAATTTTTAACCCTGTTTAAAACTAACTTGGTTTAATTTGGTAGCATAACCATGGATGTATTTGAATTTACAATATCTCCTCTTAGCTTGCCTGCTTGAATTCCTTTCTGTTGCTTAATTTCCAAACAAGAACTATTACTGCTAGTTTTAAAGGGATGAATCTTCTGAGATGGGTCTGTCTGACATTGCTGACGTTGTAGTTCTAAAAACAGAAAATTATAGATTATCAGAGAAGGAAGTTTAGAAGTATCAGCTTGGAGTCTTAAGCATGCCTTGTGAGGCCACCCAAAAAGACAGCTTTCCTAGGAGTCCCAGCCCTGGACTCTAATCTCCANCCCACGGGCAGATGCATTCCACTAATTCCAAGAGGGGGCGGGGCCAGGCATCACTGCCGAAGCTTCTGGTCACCATAGTAGTGTATAAGGTTGCTGAAGAAGGCAGTCTCCAGGGGGAGAGACCAAACCTTGCCTTGACGGGCACCTGAGGGTCACTGCTCAGTACCTTCAGCTTTCCCTTGAGTTCTCACTTCACCCTTTCAAAGTTTGCCAATCTCCAGCTCAGGGTTCTTCTCTCTGGAAGTGGAGTATGAACATCCATCATCCAATCCTGAGCTCCTACACAGCTTGAATCCGTCTGAGTGTTTGTGTTTATTTCCTCTTTGTGCACAGCTCAGTGCCATTTGCTGAAGGACTGGAGCAGTGGTTCTCAGCCTTTCTAATATTGTGACCCTTTAATACAGTTCCTCATGTTGTGGTGATGCCCCAACCATGAAATTATGTCCATTGCTACTTCATAATTGTAATTTTGCTACTGTTATGAATTGTAATGTAAATATCTTTGTTTTCTGATGGTCCTTGGGGGTCACAATCCACATATTCAGAAATGCTAGACTAGATAAAGGGAGAGAAACTTGAATCTAGCAAGAAGTATGCATCGTCACAAAACCTATGCTATTCCTCTCTGTTCCCATGAAAGACTTTATAACTAACTATATAGTACCACTGTAGTCTCCATTGGAAGAAATAAAAGAGAAGAGGGAAAAAAGAAAGAGAGGGGAAGAGAAANGGCTGGCAAGGGGTTAGAGAGAGGGGAAAATAAAAGCCACAGAATAACTTACAACACAAATGCCATCTGTCATACAGAAATGCCTGCTTCACTTTGGAGCACTATTAGACTCAGACTTAGTGCCTGACTACGCTTGGACCATCAAAGGAGATGGCTACACCCCATGCTCAAGGCATTACAATGTTCAAATGCTCTAAAAGTCCTAAGCACTCTGGCAGTTTGTACAAGATTCACACCTATGGGGATCAGAGGACAAATCTGTGTTCTCTCCTCTCGTCTTTACATGGGTTACAGGGGTTGAACTCAATCGCTCGGCTTGCAAGGTAAGTGCCTCTGCCTTTGGCCTCTGAGTCAACTTCCAAGGACAATTTACCCAGTCATCCTTCTGGCTTTTGCACTAGCTGTTCACCTGACTTTGAATTCCATCTCTCCTGTTGGTTTCTCTGTCCTGTTTACTAATCTGGAACCACCACACTGCAAACTAACTTCCAGAGGCTGGAAACCACTCTCCTCCCCAGATGGCCCTTTATTCACCTCCTTATTACTCCTCTACAGGTATTCTATTATACTCATTGAAGATGTTTGACATATTTAAGATAATAAATATCTTTTTTGAATATTTGACAATTTCCTCAGGAATTATAAGTGCTTCTGTGGCACAGACTGTGTCTTTCTGATACAGCCCTCTTCCTTCATCCCACATAAACTTGGCACATAGAGAAATGTGCCAAATAGAGATTGGATCACTAAATTCATGGCCCATCAATGCACACCATGANCCTCTCCCAAGCTGGAACCACCTCTGTTAATGCTTCACACACCTCCACAATTTCTGGCCTGGCTCTTGGATTGATGTCAACACACATGCAAAGGGAACGCTGCCTGGGATGGCATCTTTATCCCTGTGTGATGCACTCCACAGTTGTCTTTAAGGAAGCCCCTTACTCCTTCAGCCTCAGCAAGATTAAGTAGAATATTCATCACTAGAGGAATACAAATGCCAGAGAAAGCCATCTGTGACTCTGATCAAACAGGAAAGGAATGAAGGACATGGAAGAGAAGGCCATCTTACTTCCTGGTTATTATCTACTGCTTCTAAAGTATCCACTTTAAACTTTCCCGTCACCTACTTGCCATGCTCCTAAGTTAAAAACATGAAATTTTCCATCGAGCCAGGCCACTAAACAGAGTTTTCAGATGCAGAAGCCACTGTTGTCCCACTTTAGCTTGGAGGGGGGGAAAGGGGCCAAATACCAGAGGTACCTCAAATGACCCACTGCCTTTCTCCAACAGGCCAGCTTTGGCTGTGACTACATTAGCCCCATGCTCCCTAGCAGAGAAGTCTGGGATCCGGGTGTGTTTGCCTTCTCCCAGCTCCAGGCCCCTTCCTAGGAGCTCTAAGAATTGTCATTGCATAATTCTAGAGTTACTCTGGACCCGGATCCAAATTTAATGAACTGTTAGGTTGCTGGGAGGCCATGGAGGCCTTCTGGGAAGAGACATCAGAGTCCAAGCTCTGCTGGGCTCCAGTGCTCCCTGGCAGGCAGGGTGGCAAAGCCCAGTTGTGTGCACAAAGGCAGGAGGCAAGACAAGAGGCTTGGAGCAGAACCTGGCAGCTGAAGAGCTGGTTTATTTGAGGGATGGGACACAGGAATTTGCCAGCTCCAAAGAAGTGAAATAAATGAAGAAGAACAGGGAAATTACTGGCTAGCAGACAGAGTTATTATGGAGAGCTGATTTAACTGTCCAAAAATTTACCCTGCATTTATTCTCAAAATTATCCAAATATTTCAACAATTATCTGTTTACATGGCTGTTGTCTGGACATTTCCTGACTGCTCCTCTCCAGGCTTTCTTACAGTGTGAAAATTATTTGCTGTTGAAACCATTTCCTTAGTTCTATCATGACCAGCACAACCTAGCCTATCTGTCCTTGCCGGTCCCAAAAGGTCTGGACTTTTCAGCTAGTCTAAAGCAAATGTCCTGTAACAGGAAAAAAAAAAATCACAATTTTTTTNAATTGTGGTACATATTGAATTTGAGTTGTATATTTATCCCCTCCAATAACCACTGTGAACAGTGATCCAAATGTGTTTTATAAAGATATTTCTGTTTTCTTTGATAACTCCAGACCCAGGAATGCCAGATGTGGACCACTGCCTTGCCTGGAAATCAGCACAGTATTACCTTGCCTGTGCATACTTTGCACACCAATGCCTTTCCATTTCGTGCATTTTTGGAAAACAAAGCATATACCAACAAGGGCATGAGTCATTCACATGGAAGTGACTTGTAATTCAATTTGAATTAACTGTAAATGCAAGCAATTTGAGAAAAATTAAGGCCTTATGTTCAGCGTTGTCACAACATTTGTTGGGAATTTCATCACTGTGCGGAGGCGTTCAGTTCCAGGCTAACATTTGGACAGATGGAAGCATGCTCCCCTGGAGCATGTAGGTCGAAAGAGTCGGCCCAGCTCTATGCTGCCCTGCCTGGAAGAATTGAGCGGACAGTCTCCCTAGACCACAGCTTCCCCATCTCAGTCCCACCCGCAGAACAGAGCACTCCCTGCAACAGAGGGCACAGCAACCAAACCAGCCCCCAGAGCCGGTTGTGAAATCCCTTGTAAGCTGCAAGGTGATGGATAAACATTCACTGTTGTTCCTAGTGGCACTAGTGTAAAGGGTTTCTCTGTGTTTTCTCCTCAGATAGTTTGGCAGGCCTGACTCAGTACACTTACTATGTCAAATGATCAGGGATTTTTTTTTTTTTTAATAAGAGAAGGAGGGAAAATAGGAGGGAACAAAGGAGGGAGGGACAGATGCAAATATTCAACTATTTGTTGAATCATATTAAGTAAGCCACATTTAGCATATACAGAATAAAATAATGTTCACAAAGAATTTTCAATATGAGGAAAATCTTTATGATTTTAAGACACAAACAGTATGTTTATCTATAAAGAAAATACTAACTTCAATAAGAAAGAATTATAGCAGATTAATTGTGGCTCATTTCTCTTTTTAAACATTTCCAAATTCCCTTTAATAAATGATTCACCTTGATTATCACAAAAATAATTAACATAAATGTTAAAAATAAATAACAAAAGAAATACTGTGAGAACTGGGACCAGCATGTACAGGTGTCTGTCCATGTCTACTGGAACATGCATGTGTGGCTAGGCTGGCTCACTAGGGGAGTTTTGGTAGAACATTGAAGTTAGAGATTAAGCTTCCCTCCCTTTAGGAAAGGGTTTGGTGTAGTCTCATCCAGAATATATATAATGACTTTATGGTTCCCAGGCGCCACCATATTTAGAAGTGGCTGCATCTTTCAGAAATCACTATGCCTCAGTGCATGGTCTGCCAGGGGTACGAGCAATGCTACTCCATGATGGTCAGAGGACGCATCCGCTTGCCTACAGAGTCATTGGCCCACATTCAATCTACAGACTCACGCAAAGGTTTGCAGAACTAGAGATACTTCTGCACCTCATAAAAGTTCTACTCCGACTGCCTCCTCTGTGGAGCTCAAGGAGTCTTATGGATGCAAATAACAGCCGTACACACTTGCAACTCCTAATTTATTCCTATGAGCTTTGGTCTGAGGACTCCCACCAGTACCTACCCTGGCCCTCCCACAAAAGATTCTCCAGCCCACATCCAAGTGGTCTTTTGAAAACAAGTCAGCATATGCTAGCACCCCACTTGAAATCTACTTCAGTCCAAGTGAAATGCAAAGTCTTTGCCATCCAATTTATCAGAGCCTAGCTTCCTCACCTTACCTCCCACTGTGCTCCTCCAAACATCCCTGGCTTTAAACATACTGGTTGCCCAGTTATTCCTTCTTATAGCAAATCTCTCCTTGGTTACCACCTTACTTTTAAATATAGGCAAATTTAGAAAGCATATGCCAAGTATGAGCTTACCAAAGGACCTGAGGCTACAAGCAATAGCAGACCGTAAAGCAGAACCGCGACATTGTTAAGGTCAGAGTTGAAGAGAAAAAATGCAGAGTGAGACCCAGAGTTCCTGAGGGGCGAGACTCTTAAGAAGTAAAAGACGTAAACTGAACTCATCAGAATGAGAAGAGACTACATTCTTAGTGAAAGACCGACTAGGTAAGATCAATTCGGTGGAAATCAGCAAGACCCAGGGAAAGAGCAGGAGCTATTGAATTAGCTCAAGTGAGAGACCTAAGTGAGGGAACTGAGTAAGTCTTGCAAAGACAACGGAGCCCACTGACCTCTAACCCTGTCNAGGAGCCCCTTTCCTCCTAGTCTCCATTCTCCCTGGATTTCCCATGTGTGACCTCTAGATCATATTCTCCCTTCTTCCCAAACGGTGGTAGCAGGAAGTTAACTCTTCTTCCTCTGTGAGCCCCTACTGCCTACTGAAGTTTCCCATGGTCCTACCACTTCATAAGATTTCAGAAAATATAATTTGGAGGTTATTATTCTGGAACACAAAGTTTACTAACTATGCCAAAGGCCTTGTGAGGGTGAGGGTTCTCGATGAATTTTGGAATGGATGGTGTCTAAGAAATCAATGCAGTTTTCTACCAAGAAGGGAGAGAGTGTATTCAGACCCAGAGATTAGAGTCAGTGAGACAATGAGTCTGTGGCAGAAACTGTGGCCCCATAGCTTCATGGGAGCTTAAGTCAGACAGTGAATACAGAGCAGGCAGCAAAAAGCAAAAATGTCAAGGACTCTACTATGGCTAAGGAAAAATTCTCTCCTTAGTCCATCTGACCCTCAGCAAAGCACCTCACTTCTTGGCCTTTGCCAGGAAATTTCATTATCTAAAAAATGACTCAGTAGTCCTTAACTTGTTGGGTTATTCTGAGGATAAATTAAGGCAACCCTCGTAGATCTAGAAGTGTAGTTTCATGGAACATGCACAAAGCCTTGTGTTTGAGCCTAGCATGACAAATAAATATCTGTAAGGCTCTTAGCAGAGTGCCTGGCANATGGTTTTAGATTAAGTATGTTAACCCACAGTACTACCTTCAGATCAAAAGCAGTTACTAAGTGAGCTGAGTGCTAAGTACTCTTTGTTGTTGCTGTTACAAATATCTTTTTAAAAAAGTCATTACATTAACTCCAAAATTCTGAACTCATAGGCTGAAAGGGCTGTAAAATAAAGANGAAAAGATGCCCATTTTAGAAGCTCTAAGGCAGGGGCAGTTTGTAAACTCAATTTGAAACAATGTCAGGACAAGTGGTAATGTCCCACAAGCTTTTGAGCACAGAAGATTTAAGTGGAATAAGTGGCTAGGTATGGTGGAACATGGCTTTTTTTCTTTCTTTTTTTAAAATAATTCATTTATTTTTATTTTATTTGCATTGGTGCTTCTTTGCCTGCATGTGTATCTACGTGAGGGTGCCAGATCTTGGAGTTACAGATAGTTCTTAGCTGTATGGGTGCTGGGAATTGAACCCAGGTCCTCTAGAAGAGCAGTCAGTGCTCCAAACCCCTGAGCCATCTCTCTAGCCCTGAAACATGGCTTTAATACCACCACTGGGAGGGACAGTCAGAGGGATCTCTAAGTCCAAGGCCAGCATGGTCTGTCTAGTGAGGTCTAGGCCAACCAGGAATACATAGAGAGACTCTGCCTCAAAGAAAGGAAGGAGAGAAAAAGAAGAAAGGCAGGGGTGGGGATAGAGTCCAACGGCCTTCATAATGAATGAAGAATAAAATATGAGGACCAGTGAGCTCTCGGGGTGTCAGAACAGGCCATGGACTCAGAATACCTCTAGGCAGGGCAGCAAAAGGAAGCCAAGGAGGAAGACCGGGGAAGCAAGAGTCGACCAGTAGATAAAGTTGGCACATAGAAAATTTCAGGCTGCAAATCACAAGGAGCATATGGCCTCTCTATATGATACAGGACTTCATAAAAGAATCTGGCAGGAGAAGCAGAAAGGACAGTGTAACTGGATGTGCCACTGCTGGGAGCCGAGGTGTGTAAGGTGTCCTGCACATGCTACACAGATCAGACCCAGAGAGAGCTGGACACACCGAACGCCTTCTGGTGGGGGCCTCCTCCCACAGCACACCTTGATTACTTAGGAGGTAATTACACTCTGCAGTTGACACGGTGTAACGATACCCACCATTCTCGCTGCTTTCTTCTGCCTAGCCATGGAGAGAGCCAAAATACAAAATAGGTGCAAGCCAAGGGAGCTAATTTGGCTTCGGTTAGATGTTCTGTAATCTTTGCACCTATTATTTTCCATCTGACTCTCCTACCTACTACATCTGGGGTGGGAGAAGGTGGTGAGGGAGAATGAGACTGTCCAAAGTGGAGCAGCCACAGTGGAGAGGGATAAAAATGGGCGGGGCTGGAACGTATCTAGGATAGGACCAGACCAGACGTGGATTTAAAACAGAAAAAAAAGGCTGGTGAGAGAAAGAGTACCAAAGACAAGGAAGAAGCAAGCAAAAAAGGTGACAATCACAGAGCATGGGAAGGTCAAGTCTGGCATTTTGATTTTTAATCACAGTTCTAGAACACCTGTTTGAAAAGCGAATTCCTGGTCCCTAATGGAGAGCTACTGAGTCAGATGCATTTGGTTCCCCAGACTGAATGGTGCTTGGCTGCCTGCTCCTGGAGATTCTTAGAGTCCCTAGACTCTAGTGCACTGGTTCTCAATCTGTGGGTCATGACCCCTCCGGGGGGTCAAGTCACCCTTTCATAGGAGTCGCATAATCAGATATCCTGCATATCAGATATTCACATTACAATTCATAACGGCAAAATTACAGTTATGAAGTAGTAACAAAGATAATTCTGTGTTGGGGGGGGTCACCAAAAACATGAGGAACTGTACTAAAGAGTAGCAGCATTAGGAAGGTTGAGAACCAGTGCTCTAGTGACAAGAGTCTGAGAACTTCTGAGGTACCTTAGAGTCACTGGAAGCTTAAGGTTTTAAATGCACCTAACATAAAACTTATCACCATAAGTAGTTGTCAAAAGCATGGTTTAGTAGTCTATATGTAGTATATACATTGTTTATTTTATTGTTTTAAAGACAGTGTCTTTCTATCTAGCCCAGGTTTGTCTTGAACTCAAAATCTTCCTGCCTCAGGAAGTGCTAGAATTATAGATGTGTGTCACTACACATGGATCCACACCTTTTTTTTATTATTATTATTATTTGGGGTGTGAAAGTGTGTGTGTGTGTGTGTGTGTGTGTGTGTGTGTGTGTGTGTGTGTGAAGGCCAGCAGTCAAACTCAAGTGTCATTCCTCAGGACTTGTCTCATTGGTTTTTCAGACAGACCTGGAACCTGTCTGATTAGGCCAGGCTGGCCAGCCAGTGAGCTCCTGCCCCTCAAATCCTCCTATCCACCTCCTCAGTGCTGGAATTAGAGGTGTGCACCAACCAAAATCTGGCTTTTTACATGGTTGCTAGAGAGTCCAACTGAGGTCCCCCAAGCTTGTGCAGCAAGCACTCTGTGGACTGAGTTCTCTCTCCAGCCCCTATATTGGTGTTTGTGAGACAGCATCTTGCTATGTAGCTCTGACTGGCCCAGGATTTACTATGCAGACCAGGCTGCTGTTGAATTTGTGACAATCCTCCTGCTTCTGCCTCCCAAGTTCTGGGATAGCAAGTGTATGCTAGATTATTATTCTTGGTATTTGTTTGCTAATAGTTTTGCCAAAGGTTAGCCAGTTATCTGAGATTCAGAGCAGACACCCAACCCACAGAACACAGATATTGCTACAAGCAGCTGGGCTTCTGGGTCAGGGTGGAGGCTGGACTACTTGAGATATTTTTAAATTAGACCCTGGCGTGGGGGGAAACACATGTGTCCTATGGTACTCTTGTGGAGGTCAGAGGAAAACTTCTGAGAGTTGGTTCTCTCTTTCTATCATGTAGGTCCTAGGGGTAGAATTCAGATGGCTTGTCAGGCTTGGTAGCAAGGGATTTAACCTGCTGAGCCATCTTGCTGGCCCAGCTGAGACATGCTTTGATTATCTGCTCAGTTTACCATCAAAAGTGGTGATATACTGTGTACCCTAATAAACTTTGCCTGAAGATCAGAGAACAGAACAAGCCACTAGATTAAACACAGAGGCCAGGCAGTGATGGCACACACCTTTAATCTTAGCACTCGGGAGGCAGAGGTCCGTCTGGATCTCTGTGAGGTCAAAGTCACCCTGGACTACATGCAATTGACTCAGTCTCGGAGAGAAAGAGAGCCAGGCAGTGGTGGCACACACCTTTAATCCAAGGAAGTGATGTCTGGGCAGGAAAAAGGTATATATATAAGGTGCGAGGAGACAGGAACTAGAGGTTCTTTCAGGCTGGGGAGTTGGTGAGNTAAGAGGTGGCAGCTGTGACTTGCTCTGGCTTCTCTGATCTTCAGGTAAATTTTATTAGGGTGTACAATATATCACCACATCAAAGTAAAGACTCCAAGTACTATAATAGAAATGATTGATATGAGATACATATATATTAGAAAAATATTGATTTTAGCCCAACTTTTTGCTCTCTATAATGTGCTTTAGCATTTATAATTTTTATTCAAAATTTCTAGCTACAGATTATCACTTGGAGTTATTGTTTTTTCTATGGTCAACACTGATGGGATCTGTGCAATGTGCTGATGGGTCCGTATTCACTGATACGTAGTGCCACGAAAATCTTTACAGGCAGTGGCAAATGTGCCACTGGGATGATCTGCTGTTATTTAATATTTATTGACAAGTAACAGTATGCTGGGTATTGAGATGTATTCAGAACTCAATACCAGTGTCAAGCCACCCTAATGAATTGCCCCTGACCTGANGTCCACAGCCAAGCAGCCTTTGCACCTTGGGGTTTCCTTGTGATCCAGATGTCACTAAGCCATTCCCATTGCATTTCATATTCAAGCTGGCTCATTGCTGGGAAGACACTGAGTTACTGAAACTATGTATGTCTAGAACAAGTGTTCTATATGTTCCCAGTATCTGCACCCTGAATACACTCCAGTAGAAATAGAGTTCTAAACATGAGCTCATTTTCTTTTGGCGGGTGGGATAGGGAGATGTCCGTGATGGACTGACTTACAGACAAGTGGGAGAAATATGTTCTAGTGTTCTGTTTCACAACTGGATAGCTTAGACGATAGTATTGGACTATATACTTCAAAACAACTAGAAACATATTAAGTATTTTCATTGGAAGTAAGTGATAAATGTTGGAGGCCATAGTTATACTACCCTGATTTGAACATTACAGATGTATACACGTATCAAAACATCACATGATACACCAAAATATGTATAATATGTATTAATTTTAAAAATAAAAATATGAAATAAAAAAACAAAGGCCATCTAGCAATTTAAAAAATATCTACATTGTGTGGTATATCTCTTTAGTACATAATACTTATATTGTGAGCAAACCTGAACATTGCATTAAAGTATTATTTAAACTTGATTTTGTTGTAAGTAATTAAATCCAAGATGCATATTGTGGTCTAGTGTATATGATCTTTTGTTTTCACAGATAAATAGTAAAATTCTTTAGAAAACTTTATTGGTGTCTGTTCACCATATATAATGATGGCTTCATAAAGACATTTTTATTCAAAGGTACCATACTTTGACCTTTTTCCCTGCCCAGGCCCAAACTATTTTATATCTATGTNGAGTATACTAGAGGTGAAATTTACTACTGAAATACAACTAAAAATGGGAGAAATTCTGCATTGTGGCACAAAAGTCATATTTTCTCATATCTATATAGTGCTAAGCTATTATTCTGATTAGCACACAGGAAAAGATTACGTAGTTTCTCTCGAGTCTAACACAGCTATATAAATTCAACTCTTCATATTTTAAAAAGGCATTTCAAACATCTTGATACCTTTTTTTGGTTGTTGTTGTTAACCCTTCCATGTGCAGGAAATAGGTCTCCCTCCTCCCTGGAGGATCGCTCCTCAGACGCCTGAAAGGGCCTCTAGTGTTATTAAGGACATGTGCTATAGAACATATTTAAATGTCACAAGCGTTTCTGTGACATCAAAGGGTCTGTAGACTGTTAACTAAATTTTCTCACCAGGTACAGTGACGGGAGCATGAGACTAAACTCAAAATCAAAACCTGCTCACTGAGAACCCAACTGAACCATTTGCGAGAAGCCTGTGAGAACGGTCCCTTTCTAAACCAGTGGTTCCATAGAGTAAATGTGTATTCTCATACTTAGCCCTCCCTCAGAGGCCATGATAAAGGCCATCAACGCCATTGGTAGTTTTATAACATTTGAATTCCTATGATGTGCATTAATTACTTTTAATACAAAAATCCATTTATACTATCTTAAAACTTAATAATGGGACCTTTCCATTTTGTAGATCATTGGGGTGAAACATTATATCACAATGGGCTGAAATTCAATGCTTCCCTTAGTAGCACAGTATTGTTTTTAGGTTGCTTTCTGTGTGTATATATTTTACATCACAGGTTCCAGAAGCACTGTATTCTACTTTAAAATCTATAGGGTTTAGGGGCTGCCTACTATTCTGTTGTCATTATGGATAGACAGAGGACTTAGCACTGTCTCTTTGCAATAAACATTACTGTTCCCAAGTAGGCTAACAAGCTTCTGGTGCTTTACAAGATGCTGAAAACCTGCCTTGATTGCATTTAATTTGATTCCAATTAAGAAGCACTTAAGAAGTTTCTACTGAATTAGATTACACTGGGTGTTTCTAAAGAAGACACTTCATTATTGGAGGCAGCTTTAATCTAAAATAATCACAGAGTAAAAAACACTGTTCATTTTAATAAAATGAGCTTAAATCCCATGACATTATTTCACAGTTGCATACTGTAGATTATGGTTTATTAAATGATAGTTTGGGGGCCCTTAGAGAATCATTTAAAACACCGAGAGCCTCATTCACAGTTCACCCAAGACAGGGCAGGTCACATTGCTTTTTTTAATACTAGACAGAAACCAGAAATGCTATGGGGGAAATTTTATTTAAGTGAAAATAAGGAGATAAAGCCGAGGCACTACAGTGAAAATGTTGCCTTCTCACCAAAGTTATAAGCGGTGAATTTTCCAGCTGACTGAAATGAAAATGAACTTCTGACTTTAACGGGCAACGATAGCCAAATAAACGGAAAGTGCCACCAATTTCCTTAGCTTTTTGAAATGTAACATTGCTCCTTTTAAATTAAAGAACTGCTTTGACATAAAAATTTTACACATTCACAATCAGGACAAAAATTAAGCCCCTCCTCCCTTTTTATAAGTCCAGCAGTGTCAGATATTTTTTTTAAGAAGTTATTGTTTTACAAGCCTTGGTTTGTTTTAATGTTTCAAAAGAGAAAAATGATGATTAAAAGCAAATGTCCTAAAGTCAGTTATTTCGTCCTAAGCAGAAACCACACAGCTAGCTTTCATTGGCTGAAGCCCCGCAGACACATTTGGCTTGCGCATCACTGATACTTCACGAATAAAAGCAACTTGTGGTTTGTGGTTAGTGATTAAGCACCATCGAACTCGTGTGTGCTCTCGTATAGAAAAATCTGCTGCATTTTGAGCATTTCACACTTTGTAACAACGTCTTTATTATGCCTTCCAGGATTAATTGACCCAAAACCCAGTGACTCTACGATATATCTATTGGATAATTAGAAGTCTGAGGACCAACAAATAAAGCCCATTATTGGCGTTCAGATCTTCAGTCAAACAAATACTTTACAGCTGCAATTTGCAAAAATTATTTCCTTTGAAATGGACATCATATCAAAGATGCACGCGGCTGGTCTGATTCATACGGGTGGTTTCAATACCCTCTCTACAACAGACTAAAATCTAAAATAAATGCTATGAGGTCAGGAGGCTGAGGTAGGAGGAATGAGTGTCAGGCTAAACTACACACTGTGATGATGTCTTGAAAATAATTAATAAACAAACAACTCTGTAACCTTGAAAACAAGCTGCACTTCCTCTCGGAGCCTAGGTGGGTCTCTTCTGGAGATAATTGAAGCTTCCTAGCAAGTCTGCCTGACCTTGAGAGCAGGAACAGCAGGGTGGGGGCATAGTGACCTACTTCAGTGATCAGTAGCTATAGATATCAGACAATGCACTTGCTGTCAATGATCATTGCTAAAATCTGTCTATACCACACTGGAACAATCAATTTTGTAAATGATTGCAATAATCAAGGAAATTGCCTAATTTATAAATCCTTGCATANGGCATTTTAATGGATTCCTCCATTTTAATGCTGATGTCTTCAGAGCTCAATGAATTGTTGTCTGGGCTGTCAGGACACAAAATGATAAAAACATTCCGTCTGGTAGGGAAACCACATCTCATGGTTATTCAGACCCTCAAGCCGTGATCACTCATTAGTGACTTCCACAAAGTTCCAGGCTCCAGAGCTTCGTGAGGAGCAAATGAGCAGACATGTTCATTTCTGCGTGTTTATGAAAACCATTACAGTTTTGGAATCTGAATAAATGACTTGTAACGAGTGAACTGTATGTAACACAGTGGGAACCTCCCCCAGCCCTGACAGCCCATATCATGACAGTTTCTCTCTCCTTTCTGCCTAATGCTGGGCCAGTTTTTTTAACCACCAAGTCTCAGAGTCTGGAGGCTCCACCCCATGCTAATCTCCCAAATAGTGAATTGTAACAGTGAGGATGCTCATCCATTAACAGGTGGATCTCCCGAGTCCACCTGGAAACCCAAGCTACACACAAGCCCTCGGCACATAGATTACTCGTCTTGGTTAATCCTTGGCCAATTGATTCCGGCCAATAGTGTACTGTCACTGCCTTACTTACTGCTCAGTCTCACTAACCTGACATTTATGGTGCACTGATTGGCCTCTGTCAGTGGTGCTGCTTGTAAATTCACTTTGAAAAGCTTTGTGTTAACAGCCTTCAGCCTGGCTCGGAGAAGAGTACGAACAGGCAGCCGACAAGCTTGACCTCCTGCCCTTATTACAGTGAGTAAATCAGGGTTTGAGCCATTAGGCTGGAGCCTGGGGCCTACACAAAGAGGACTGACATGACAAAAGGTCAACCTCTGTCACACATGTGTAACAATTTGGATAATGGAATTCTGTAACTTATCTGAGCGAGGTGGTAAACGCTCACCAGGAAAAGGATACTGGTCCCTGGCTTCTCCAGCTTTATTGCTAAGTACTTACACCAGAGTCTGTGTTTCTTGTGTAAATACACAAGGAATGTCTGAACTCATGAAATCTTGGAGCATATATGGTTCTGAAACAGAAAGAAAGCAAAGGAGAGGCAGGCTTCAATTTTATATACAACTGCCTTCAGAACATCTGCTCACCACCAATGTCTCAAAGGCATCGCAGGAGAAAAAGAGGACCTCCCTGCTGCGGGAGTGATTCCCCAGCTAAACAAGGTGCAGGTTTTCCCACTGGATCGAACCACACCACAACTAGCTGTGAATCTAAGGTGAAACATAGCTTTTCCACAAACAATTAAAATTGCTGTAATTTGCACAGGGGAATGAGCCAGCACCCCTGTCAGTGTCTGAGGATAATGTTTCCAGCAGATCACCTGCTGGCATGCTGTGTGATGGGGAAGACAGATTTCATCTTCAGAGTAACCTCTAAGATTCCCATTTTGCTTTCTATGTTCTGCTACTAAGGCAAAGGAATAAGAAAATAATACGTGACAGAAGATAATGCCGTTTTGGAGCAAGAAATACTTGTGAATCCTTTTCTTCCCAAGGACAAAATGCTCTCAGTTTAAAAAGTCAATTTCCAAATAATAAATAAAATGAGAAAAATAGTCCTGCATGCACAGAATACATCAGCTTTATAAGGTATTTACTCCTAACACATACACCATGTCAAATGTATGTTTAGATGAAACCTTGCCAGTGCAAGGACTTCCAAATAGGTTTTTAAAGTTTTGTTTTTTTAAGCTAAGTCTTCAAGGAATTTGGAAAATATGAGAGCTAAACCTAAAGGACTGGGGACTCTAAAGAGACCCTGTCAGAGCCAACATGAAGTATTACATCTTTGATTTTTAACACAATGCTGGAAACCATTCCAAGAGGCAGCAGATGGTTTTACAGTGTACGTAAAACTACAAAACTCTCTCACCCTATCCACGGGCACCACTATAAAAGACATCTTCAAATCAAATGAGGCAAAGCCAGGGAGGTACGCCAGCTGTTAGGAGGCACGACTGGAAACATAACAAGGACATAGCAATAGTTTATTTTTAAGGAAGAAATTACTTGAATTTTGTGAAATTGACTTATTTACAACTAAACTGATAGGTGGAGTAATATACTAAATGATAAATTGCCAAAAATATGATTTTTACTTTACTGTACAATGACAGCCACAAAATTTATAGAACCTGTCTTCCCCTGGTGTCTTGTGAATTGGACCAATATGAGCCCTAGTGTGTAACACAAAATATGGCATTTACAGTTACAATAGTGTCACTGAAAAATTTTAAGTGATTTTAACTTAATATAAAAGTATTGATTCAAAATGATTTTTCCACACCTAAATATATATGTATGTATGTGTGTATGTATATATATATATGTATATATATATGATAGAGTCATTTATAAAAACATACACAGCACATTCAAAAAATAAAATGAATCCATTTTCTTCTGGTACCAATTACCTATCATGGTTTTGAAATATAAACATTTAGCAGCATGAAATATATATATTCAATATTGGTTTTCATTAATATTTTTTGACTTAAGCTAAATGGTAATGATTAAAAACTAGACCATTTACTTTAAGCAGGACTCTTATTATGTCTAAAATATTATGGCACAAAAATCAAACCACAAAAAGCCCATATTATGCTATCTTTCTTGATTTTTCTGAAGAAAAACAGCTAATCTTTAAACAGAGTGCAAATGACTTACTCAAGCAGGGGAGAGACAGGTTGTATAAAATTAAATTCCCCTCTAGCACCATGACTCTAATCCTAATAAGTCACTACATTATCTCAATTANCAGGGGGAAAAATAGGTTGAAAATGGGTACAATTTATTTTGTCATTGTTGCTAAAATTTCTTGTCAAAACAGACTTTGAGTTGAAAGGTATTACTCTAGCTTATCTAGAGTGTAACTTTATTTTAAACTTCTGTATTTTATTCCAGCAGAATGTTAAGTATACACTGTGTGCATTCCTCAGGTCTAGTCATATTAAATTCTGATGTTAAGCAGAAAGAGGAAACCATATACAACTAGATTAATTTATCTCAAGGGAAAAAAGAACACATTAATAACCAAGATAATGTTTTCATAAATGTTGGAATCAAATGTGCTTTTTCACTTCTTCACTAGAAAACACATTAGGATAAAGTTATCTCACTCTCATCTCTGAGACGTAACTGCTGAGAAAGAGTCTGTTTTCACTGAATGGTCAGCAAGATTTCTGCCTGTTACGAACTAAAGCCTGTGTCCAGGTCTTGTTGGAATCAATGTATGTAGCTGAAGGGCTGCTTAATGTTTTCTGTAATGCTTTTGTTTTAAAAGATCTAAACTTGTTATTTTTCAAAACACATTAAAATTATAATCCCAAAATAAACTGGCCAAATAGAAAAAAAGAGTAATTTGGTGTTTTTTTAAAANTTTGGTTTTAGCTTGCTAATCTCTTTAAACTGGAAAAAAAAAGTTAATAACCTTAGATCATTGAGGGGGACAGGGGGAGGGGGGAGAATTGAAGAAAAGAAAACCTCTCCTCATAAATACCTAAAGACTCAAATCACACCGAAGTGTGCAATGGTGCACTTGTTTAAGTTGCTGCATTTTGAATCGTTGGAAATATACACAATGAAAATAGTTAAACTAAAAAGTGACAGCATGCTTACAAACAAATTCTCCATGGTAATGTACATCAGACATCTGAAAGTTCTTCTAGGAATGAAGCTTCTCATGAATCATCAAAAGGAGCAACTAAGTGTGAGTCTGTTTGTTTGCATCATAAACCTTCATGTGCACAATAAAGTACCGAAGCAGAACCAACCATACGATGAACTGTAAACTGAAACAAAAATCCACTATTCACTCAGAAACAGTAACAGGGAAATTAGCAATCCATTTATTGTATTGAAATGAAGACAAGCAACTCTGGCAAGATCTATCAGGACCTAAGAACTGAACTCTGAATATGAAGACATCCCTTCAATAAATGA
>LZPO01075887.1:446423-458841 GCA_001675575.1 Neotoma lepida
AGAAGAATGATTACAGCTGACTTTTAAAATGAAAGAATCATGATTCAATAGCTTTTAACTTACTTGAAAATCTGATTTAGGTCACCCATATCCCAGAAGGTGTCTAAAATAAGATTTAAGTGAATAACTATTTTGTGAGTCATTAGAAAGTTATTGCAAAGCCCTTCCTGTGAAGATCTATAGTGTAGCCCAATCACGGACCCTATCTGGTATAAACAGTGATTAAACTTTTTCAGGATAGATTGCAAATTTAAAGTCTAAAATTTAAAGGGCAATTTAATATTTATACTTTCCTATTATTAAGAGTGATTTGATTCAAATAGTTGTGTCTCATAAATCATGATGCTTAAATTTTTAAATCATAATTTATTCATTTTTTACTATTTTATTTTCTTAAGACAGGATCTCAAATAGCCTAGGCTGTCCTCACACTTCCTAGGCAGCTGAGGCTGACCTTGATGCCTGATCCTCCTCCACCTCCCACAAAATGCCTAGTTTTATACAGTGCTGGGGATCAAACTCAGGCTATCATACATGCTAGGCAAGCACTCTGACAACCGACCTACATTCCCAGCCACTCATACTTCATATCTTAAAAGTAATTATACTAATAAAAGTCTATACCCTATTTTAAAAAGTGTTCTGTCACTACAAATAGTCACTGCCACTAAATTACCCCAGTCAGAAACATTTTTTACTATCTCTCAGGAGACGTTTTTACATGGTTGAAATTTCAATATCCCTCCAGTCTCCCAAATGTATGTCATTCTAATTATTGTTAGAGAGGGATGATAAAAAAATAGATTAATTATGTTCTGAACTAGGAGTAGGAGCCTATAGATCATTCAAGCACAAACCTAGTAGGTCAGTTAACACCAAGCATTAACTTTCTATAACTTCCTAATATACTCAATTTACATACCCTAAACAGTAGGTGAAACTCACTTTAAATCCATGTAAGTATCAAGAAAAAAAATCAGTCTTATGACAGAGTTTTTCCTCCATCATGTAACAATCAAAAGTGTAACAAAAAAGTTCCATAGCTTTCCATGTTATTATGTATTGTTGAAGCCTGTATGTGTAGTGGCTTCTTGCCAACATCCCAATCACTCAAAGCCTTCTAGGAAGAAAAAAAATGAACTATGGGATTTTTTTTCCATATTTATGGCTTTGTCCTCTAAAGTCTAAAAATAGACAAGCCTCAGAGGGTGGGATCAGATCGGTTTCACATTTTCAGATAGTAGAATAAATCCGTACACACACAACTGTTTTGTGGGTTTCCCTGGGAAGCATCAGCGGACCTTAAACAATGTGATATTAGAGGCCTTAATAACACCACTGAAGCATGAAGAGTGCATGGATGGACTTCATAAACTGGAAACCACGCCGGAGGTTACAACTGAATTAGTGAGAAACAAAAACAAAAACAACAACAACAAAAACCAACTAGGAAGGGCGTCAGGACCAGATGCTTTCATTCTGCCCTGCTTGTCTGTTTTGCTTTGCACTAAGCTCTAACTTTTACTTCCATGTAGTTTCCTGCCAAGCCACTTCNGCCTGCCTCTTTTAGACATTGAATTTCTGAATTTTTACTGTTGGTTTTGTGTTTGTTTTTTAAGAAAAGCCTCATTTGGTGACATAAATATGCCCACCCCTTCCCCCCTTGCTCAGGGATTGTATCCTGAAAGACAAAAATGTTCAACTGCTTTCCAGCAACTGTTTAGGAGTGATAAGGAAACTGCAAGCCTGCATCCAGGGCTCTGTGGATAACTATAGAGCAGGCGGCTCATGGGCTGCCCTGTCCTCACCTTGGGCTGCTGGGCGGCAGGCTCCTGTGGTCATTCTCTCTCCATCAAGGGAGAGTTTGCAAACACAGGCCTCAGCCCCCTGACCCCAGTAGTCATGTGAGGGTTCTGGACAGTAACTCTGTTGGCCACAGCACTATCTCCAGGGCCTAAATACAAAGCTGGCCAAAGGAAGCTCAGTAAATATGTAAGTGGATTATTAAATGTTGTAAGTTTTATGTAGTGAATTGGGACAGCTCCCCACAAAAATGATCACATTGGCAAGCCTTTGAGCCATATGTAACCAGGAAGCATGCTGTTGCTGAAATAGCCCTATACTGAAGCCCTAGAGTCCACATGAACAATAAGGCCCTGAAATTAAGGATCTTACCTTTCTGATGACTCCTCTTTCATTAGTTCACCTGGCTGCAGATTTACAGCCTTTACAGTTATGGCCTCTAGCAGCTAGTATTTCATAACTAGTTTTCCATGGATTGAGCAGCTAAAATCAGTCAAAGGATTATCTAATCATAATCCTCTCTCTTTCAGGAGTGGACCTCAATAATCAAGCAGGAAGCTCTGATTAGAATTTTTTCAGATATGGTATTTTTAAATAATAGTCCGGATTAACTTATACCAAAATGTGGTTTTCTCATGTTTTAATTACCTTTGTTGAAAGTTGTATAATTTTACTTTGCCAGAAGAGAAACCAACTTTTTAAAGTTTTGATTTACAAGATAATTCATGAAGGGGTTTGGGGACTTTCAAAGTTCTAGAACATATTTTGGTCTCTCACATTCAACATTTACAAAAAAAAAATGTTTTAGATGACCTAGAACTGGCCGCAAACTTGATATGTAGGCTAGGGTGACCTTGAACTTCTGACTTTCTTATCTGCACCTCCCCAGTGCTAGGATAACAGGTGTTCACCATCATTCCAGTAAAGTGGCACTGAGGACCAAACCCAGGGGTTGCTTATTAGGCAAGCAAGCACTTTACCTTATCACCACAAACTTGTTTTCATTTGAGAAATTAACTTGACTGTCCCCCCTCTCTGCTTCTGTTGCTCCAGACGCAGAGACCTGTGAGAAGAGCTGGGAACCTAGCATTAAGGTCACCTAGCTCTAATTGTAACTCTACCTTCTCCTTGGCTGTTTTCTCTTGTCTTCAAAATGGGGGTGGGGGTGGGGGGTGCTAATCCTTCTCANTTTGAACAGAGTCAGGTAAAGGTGGCTCTGACTTCTGCAGCCCCCAGGCCCCCAAGCCACACTCTGCCAGCATCCTCTCAGCAGGAACTTCAGAAGCTAGCCCTCCACAGGACAGGNGAACTTAGTCTCCCAATACATCGGCGNTTAGGAGGGTCGGAGTTGGGCTTCCGCCTAGGGCCCAGGCTGCGTAGCAAGGTGTTCCGCTAGGTCAGCTTACCTCCCAGAGATGCTGCGTGTTCCTCACCGAGCCGGTCTGCACTTTCTCCGGGGGCAGGAGCACGCCCTGGAAGGGCCCAATCCAGGTGCCCTGCTGGATCCTTTGCGCTGCACAGATGCCGTACGCCAGGCCGGGCACGGTGCTAGTGCACAGGCACACCTCCCGCGGCAGGTCCCGCAACCACTCTGGCAGCTCCGGCGGGGGTGCAGCGGCCGCAGCGCTGCTGGTGCCCACAAGCCGGCGCAGCGAGTGCAGTGGCCCGTGCATGGGGCACTCCCCGTTGCGGTTGTCCGCGCACATGTCGCAACCTGTGGGAGACACCAGGGAAGGAGGGAAAGGAGCGCGTTAACCCGGTCTTTTGTCGGGGAAGGTGGGGGCGACCCTCGGGTAAACTCCCTAAACTGCAGCAAGTAAACCACCTGTTGAGGAGGGGACACCAGAAGGGCGCCAAGGCCATAGGATGTCGGAAAGGAACTCGTACCACACCCTGGGAATTTGCAACACTCAACTATGTCTGCTGGGGTCAACGCAAGGCTTCAGGGTTGGGTTTGGATAGCCAGATATGCTTTCCAGGCTCCTAACGCTCGCGCATTTTCCTTCCGGTCCAGGTTGCCTGCATTTCAGCTTCTCTCTCTAACCCTCACCGGCTTCTATGCCTTCGCCCTACCCCAGCGTTTCAAGGTGTGGTTATCCTTGCATCCTCAAGAAGTCTGTCTTTTGTCCAACCGGTTATCTCAGATAGTCGCCTGAGTATTTGGTTCTGCTCTTGGGCTATCAAAGCGGGAGTGACAGGTACAAACACTAGACTCCGCCGCTTCCTACTCTATCGCCTGAGCACAAGCCCCAGTCCCNGCACTGTAGGAGCTATGGTCCCAGTCTCTGTCCAGCGCCCACTCCAGAGACTCCAGCCATCATGGATAAGTAGGAACTGGGGGATGAGTGAGGGTATCAGCAGTGATTGTACGTGCAAGCTATTCCCAGAGGCCAAACCAAATAGGAAGTTTAAGGATCAGGGTAAAGGGTCTTTAATGGTCGGGNTAATGATTCAATGAGCAGGCTGGAAGGCTGAGCCCTAGTTAAATGAGATTGTCTAATTTAGTGAAGCTGTTGCCGAAGCTGCTCCCACTTGCCCCAGGGCAGACATCTCGCAAGGGGATTCCTACCCTCCAGGCATGCCTCTCCAGAGCACCCTGTGTCGTTTGATTCGAACTGGGTGGAAAGGGCCAGGCTGACACTAGAAGCTAGGCTTTCAGCGACCNTGCTGTCGGAGTCGCTGAGCCTAAGGTTTATTAATGGGCCTGGCGGAGCCGCTGTGTCTGCTCCCTGGTGCGGCTAGCCTGCTCAGAGGACTCCCGCCAGTGCAACTCTGCCTCCTGAGTCCAGCCTGCCTGGGGACCCTGAGTCCTGCAGCCGAACTCTGTGGTACTGCCCCTAGCCACTTGGTGCTCCTGTACTGGTGGAATTGGTACCTGAGTTGCCCTCGTGGCTTATTGGCACCTGTCCCTTGCCTCCATGGCAACTAGCCCTTGTAGATCACTCTGAATGTGCCAAGTCTGTGCTGAAACTGCAGAACCACCCCCAGATACCTGTGACAAAGCAAATCAATGAAGAATTTTCCACAAGGAACATGCAATCACAACCCAGAATGGAGAGAGAACACTTGCCATGCCAATGGCTTGATAATAATGGTTGAAAATGTNAGCATCCTATCTTACTGGAAGTGGTTCCAGTCAGCTGTGCTCTCCCCTCAATGAGCAGCCACTCTGCTCCAGCTTGATTGCTCAAGGAGTGAGAGACCTGCTGGTTGCAAGTTCTTAGCTGCTGTCCTCAAGCCTTCTATGAGAAGCAACATCTTGGTTCTGCAGGTATGCCTTCCTTAACACAAAGGTACCCACCACCTGCCAGCAACACAGGGTAATGTGAGGACTCTTCATGACAACAAAATCAAGATATTGTAGAAACAAAATGACAATAAATACCATCCCTGAATGCCTTCTGGGTGTCATGCCTTTGCCTTGCAGCAAACTTTAGTATCTAAGTACCATGATTCCCATTTTGCAAACAANGCAAAACACATTTCAGNAGCACTGAAACAGGACCAGGGGCCAAGAAACTAGAAAGAGACAGTGAAAAGATTCACACCTCAGCCTGCCTTCAAATGCAGAGATTCCAAAAGACTAATGAAAGCCAGGAGAATTTTATATACCAACTCATGACTCAATCAATAGAATTGAGTTTACTGATGTGACCATTTGGGGGCCACGAAAAGAACTCCGGCATGATTGAGTTATAGAGTTACATGGATAGCTCTCTCTCCCCCACACTCTTGGGCTTAAGGAAGTTAAAGTATAATAACAATAGGGAAATAAATAGCTGCTGTCCATAATTTTTAATGTGTCTGACTTTGCAGACGTGTTAAAATGACCTTTCACCACCTGAGCATAAAAAAACATCTTTTAAAAAAATGACAATAAGAAAAGGCAATGCGCCCATGAAAATAAATACAAATCACCCTGGGGAATGCTTAACTGATTATTTCTTTCTGGTTCATTCAATTAAGTAAAGAGTGAGAAGCAAAAAACACTATTCACTACTCACAACCTAAGAGCCTGTGCCAAAAATTCTACCAGCTTTCCACTTCTCTGCTTGTAGCATCATATCATCTATGTGGATAAACAGATTAGAAGCAATTAACTCCAGCCACTACCCCACGGACAAGAAGCACACTTCAATAGTGTTTGGAATGAATGGCAGCTAACTCATATCTAAATCCAACTTCAACTTGTTAGGTTTCATCTTTCTAACAGCATACTTTAAAAGTAGCATTTTGTAGAGTATTAAAAACCTGAGGCTCCCCTCAAATCTAGAAGATTATATCCTAAATTCACTGAAAAGTAGCCAAGCCCAGTCCATGCCAATTAATTCACTTAATATGAGTCTTAATAAAAATGTAAAAATATTCCTCCCAGAAAAGTTGACCAATTGCCATCAAAATAAAGTTATGTATAGTCTTCAACATTTTTACCACACAAAATCTCTCTTGGATTGAAAATATTTATATCTAAACTGTCTCAGAATCCCAGAGGAGCCTGGGGAAGTTTTGAACACGTAACTTTTTTCTCAGGATTGACAAATAGTCACAAGTTGGCAAACATAGTGTTTTCTAGCCAGTGAGCCACAAATACCCACATAAAAAGGTTTGAAGGAGAAGCCAGCTAGATCCTCAAACCACTCCTCACACCGCATCCCAGGCCTTTAAAAACCAGGGATTTTTGTACAAGTTTACCATTATTATTCACAAGAGTAGAGAATTATAGCAATCTAGGTCTCCGTTAGAGCACATCTGCCTAGGGTCCACGGGTAAGGGAAGAGGGAGGCTGTAGGTTACAGGCTTGCCCACCTACTGACCTCAGAAGGCCAAAGCAGGCCTTCTGGGTGGAGAGAGATCCTTCACTGTTCATTTCACATCCTTCTTATGGTGTGAATGTTCTCAGGTTTGTTGTTGTTTTCAAGTGCGTGCGCTATCTTTACCACTTTAAATGAACCTGCTAGCAAAACAGGCAATGGCTCTATTTTCTAACATTTCACTTCTAATTCTAGGAACGGTGAAATATAAAGCACTTCAGGGTTTTTGCTGTCTGCTGAAGATCTGAGGAGCAAGTGCCGGTAGGGCTCTGTCCACAAAGCTTTGCCCGGGAGTGCCTCCACACCAGGCTTTCACTGAGCAAAGTCTCTCCAGCTCTCACAGCCTTCTGTTTAGCAAACCACAGAGTAACTTGGAAGCCTGCTGAGCGGGTCTCGCTCTGGCTGTAAATCCTTCTTGGCGGCGGCAGACAGGGTCGCAGTCCTCAGTCCTGTAGGCCAAGCCCTGAGGGGCCAGGATGCATTGATCAGTCCCGGGAGTGCCACCTTCTGGCAACCCAGAGTCCAAAGCCCCCAGGGGAGGGCAAAGTGAGCTGAGGGTCCTCGGGCAGCCCAGCATGCCGGCCAGGAACCTCACTCTGAGTTACTCCCCAGGGTTCCATCACACCATGCCTTCCCGTGTGCAGGAAGTGTGGACAAAGAGTGATGAGCAGCAGAGTGAATGCCTTTGCCTCCGAAGGATTCAGTTTAAAGGCCTTACCCAGCTTCTAGCTAAGAAGGGCTCCCAGGGTGGCGACTGTCAATATATTCCGAACACCCAGCCGCAATGGACACCCATTGCAATGGAGTCNCCAGATTAGGGAATCACCTAGCCTCAACATCCTCACCCACCCCAAAGCAAGTCTAGGCGGAGGCGGACCAGAAACCCAGCAGCCAGAGGAAGAAGAGCCAATTGTGGCGGCCCAGCTCAGAGGGATGCTCTGGGGATTCTGGCTGTCGGCAACATGGAGAAACCCAGGGCTTTCTCAGCCTAGCCTTCGGACTTGGCCCAGGGACCAATGAAAGAGACAAAGAGGGAGGAAAAGAGGGAGGGAGGGAGAAAACGTGGATTTTATTTGTCTCCCGGTGACTGTATTAATAAATTAAATGAGAGCGCCAGGGTGTGAGGGCGAGAGAATATTGCACAGAGATAAACCTGGCTGCCCTCTGCCCCTGNGAGGCCGCCATATACAAGGCGGAGATGATGAATAGGAGCGGCGAGGGAGATCGAAGCGGGTCTGGGCTGGCTCCACTCTCTCCTACAAAACTATAGGGCAATTAATTGTGGCTTGTCCCCTCATCCTTCATCTCCTGGTGGCACATATCGATGGAGATTACTGCTGATGGACCATTTTATCACCTTAAATAAACAGTCGCCACCTCTTCTAACCTCAATCTAATATATGGCTCTATGTTCAGTTTCAGGGCTCTGGATAAAGAATGATGTAAAATAGCTAAATCATGTGTGTTACGAGGTGGGGCTGGGCCTGCACACAACACGTGAGAAAAAGAAAAATAGAACAATATAAAAAGCCCGCACACCAACACTGAAATCCCTCCCCCTGGGGACCAGGTCTGAAATCTATAATAAATCGCTTGCTGGTCGTTAACAGCCAGATTCGCTGGATGGGAGTGGAACAGAGGGTGTGTCTCCTTGGCACTAAGATCCCGCTGGCAGGCTCTCAAGAAGTACCCCCAACAAAGAAGTGAAGAGAGATTAGGATCAAGTCGGAACCCATGACACTCTCCAGTTTCCCACACCCCAAAGTACAGCTCCCTGCAACCCCACAGACACCAATCCTACAGTATTCTCAGTCCCTTCCCTCAGACGTTTGGCGAGTGTGGTACTGCCAGCAATGAAGCCCACAACCCTGCTTCCATGCCNGTGGTTCTCCAAAACGGTTCCCTGAACGGCAATGCTTTCCTAAATCAGAAGGGTCAGACAGCACCCCAACACTGGAAAGGTGTAGGGTGAGCCAACTCTATGCCTAGACATCAGAACAGGTTCATTTCCAGGCTCCTTCTCAGTATGAAGCCAACTGTTTTCACAAAAAGATTATGAAAAGTTAACTCTGCTGAAATGACAGGACTCTGCACATACTCCGGGCATGCCCAGTAACTACCTCTCACTATCCTCCAGGAGTACTGACAAGGTCTTGGGAAACACATCAGCTACCCAGAATTTGAGAAGAGGCCACTGGGATGGAGCCTTAGGGATCAGGCAGCCCAGTAGCAAAGCAGGGCTGTGTGTATTACGTGACACAGCACTTGACTTTTAAGGGAGAGAGCAGCAGCCCGACCGAGCCTTGAGAGCTTTGGTGGAAAGTGTACCTCAGTCACTTGCAGGCAGTTCAATAATAGGAACCTATTGAAGGGGCTCACTTGGGCTAATTTGCGTTTAGTGTGGTTGAAAATCTAATAGGAAAGAGCTACAAGTTTATTTGCTGTGGCGTCTGCCATNCATGCCAACAAGGTCTCAAGGTGTGGCTGAGCAACAGTGGCGTGCATTTATTTACTAATCACCAGCAAAAGGAAGGAAGGGGAGGATTTTTGCCTAGTGAGAAAGAAAGAACTGACTTGACACTCCTTAAATACGAAGTCACAAAGTGATGCTANGCTGAATGATCACGAAAATTTTTAGAGAGAAATGGCGGAAAGAAAAAAAGAAGGAAAGCTACACGTGAGAAATTAAAATTACTTACTTCAGCCCCCCCACCCCCACCCTGCCTCCTCTCCTCACTCCTCCCTCACCGAACAGAAATGCGGGGAAGCTTTTGTTTTCAGCTTTTCTAGGGACCAAAATACCAACACCCTAAGCCCCTGGAAAGTTTTAAGTCTTTGCCTTTCGGGTTTGTTTGAAACACCTAGTTAGATTAAATCCAGTCACCGCTCATCTTTAAAACACACCATACAACGGTGTGGCTTTAAGAGTCCCAAGTTGACTTGCCCAGGACCAGAGGCCGTTTTTGCATTACCCAGAGCTACATTCCTTTTCTTTTTTCCTCCCAACTGTCCCTTTAATTAGCAAGCAAAGTGAAGTGTAACAGTCTAACTTTCTTCTGTCTTCTGTCCTGCACTTTGAACATTGAATCAATGCATTTGACTCAAAAGAGGATACCAGACGATTAACAAAATAGGAATAAATAAAACCACAAATCATTCTCTCTTATACAAGGTGGGGAAGCTATCTAGACAACAAACTGGTTTATACCTATATGTCAATTTGTAATCTGTCCTAATTCTTTCTCTGATTGGTGGGTGTTTTCTCTAATGAAAATATGTTAAATCTCACTGCTACATTGTAAAAATCATACATAGCACAACACAAAGCCAGAGTTAGTATCTTTTCCAACCCAGATTTCATATAGAGAAGTAACTGCAAGCCTGATAAGGTGTTCCCAATCTACAATGATTATATTTCTCTTAGCAATAAGAACCACTGCCAAGTTTTCTATTTCACACTTAAAAAGTACTGGTTGTAAGACAACATCTGGAAGAAATTCACGAGGAAACACACATCTTTGAACTCGATTAAGACAATGCAATTTTATAAAATGTTCTGAAACCCAGAAATACATGAGTCTTTTTAAATGCAGCATCAAAAAAAATTGGAATTGCAGCTCTTGTCTTAAAACACTATTTTACCATTAGAGGCTAGAAAGGAAATGGTAAACAGCACTGCTTTTTTGGTTAGCAATTGCTATCTCCATCACAGTAACTATTTCAAGAAGAGTGATAAGCCCCAATTATGAGACTAATGCCCATTGTTTTGCTTGTTTATTGTTGTTGTTTATCAAAGCAACAGCCTAGGAAACTTTAAATTCCTATTCTAATTATATTATTTCATTTTGGTGAGACATCAAGAAGTTTATGGTGTGATAGGCATTCTGCAGGGAGCAACTTATTAAAATAGAAGTAAATATTTATTATCTACTTTTCTTATACAGAAGCCAATTGAAGAACGGATTGAAGAAAACCAATGGATGAATGCTGCTCTCAATGTGACTCTNACTCAGTTGCTTTAAGGTTCTGAAGTTTTTGGAAAGTATAGTTAACACATATGTCAAAACCTTAGGTGTTAATACATCATAACTTTTGAAATTACCAAGAAGTCCAGATGCACATCAAAACACACTCTTGATCCTTCATTGAGGGTTTTGTTTCAAAATATCAGACTATAACTGCTTAGGACAAGCGTCTGGAATTGTGAATACAGAAAGCTTGGGAAGTTCTGATATGTAGCCAGTCATTTCACTGCTTACTTGAAGAAGAGGTAAGTTTCTTTTACGAAATTGCCATCACTGTTAACTTAAAAAAAATTTTTTTCTGTTTAAACGAATAAAGCAACATGAGTTGCAAACATTTGCAGGATCAAGGATTGTTGGAGAACACGGGATCCGCAAAGAACGACACTGTTCTGAATCGGAAATTTTCTTCTCATTTAGTGAGTGAGCTTTTCTTTAGCGTCTAAATAAATAGTAGCCTTACTTTTAATACCTACCTGCAGGAAAAAACTGACCCAATGTTACAAAAAACAAAAGAAAAAAAAAAAACCCAGCCAACCAACAAACAAAAAAACTCGACATTCACGAGGCCCAAAAATGAGCTGTCACTGTTAANTCCAAAGGTGGAATAAAGACCGAGAAGCAAACCCTGGTGTCCATGCTTCCTAGGAACCTCGGAGAGTCCCTCCCTCCTCAGGGCAGGCTGGGTCCACCCTTGCAATCCCGGCCGCCAGCTGCCAGTACCCGCCTGCCCAGATGTGTATAAGAGACAGCCATGCTTCCTAGGAACCTCGGAGAGTCCCTCCCTCCTCAGGGCAGGCTGGGTCCACCCTTGCAATCCCGGCCGCCAGCTGCCAGTACCCGCCTGCCCCGGAACACTGGGCGGCAGGAAGGCGGAGGGCCACTGGGGTGGCAAAGCCTTGTGTCTGTGAAGCAGGGTCCGAAGAGAGCGGAGAAGCAGAAGCCCAAAGTAACACCCGGGCACCCGTTCCTTCTCAGACGCCAGAAAAGTTTTGCCACAGTGATCTGGGTGGCGGGGGACAGCGCCTTGGACCAAGATTCCCCACCCTTCACCCATGTCATTCTCCCGGGACCCTACCCGCCTCCTCCACCATTGCCTGCTGTCTCCCTCGCCGGGGCAGAGCGGGCGAGCTAGGGCTGCGGCTACGTACGGTTGTTGGGGTCGCTGGTGTGCTGGTTGAGCGGGATGATTTCCATGCGCTGCTGGCCGTACAGGTAATAGTCCAGCTCCTCGGCGCTGCAGCGGAAACGCGGGACGCCACGGCCGTCCCCCGCGCTGCCGCCGCCGCCACCACACTTAGCGGGCCCAGGGCCCGAGGAGGCGCCCAAGCACAGGTCCTTTGGGGGCAGCGGCTCCGCGGCCACCGCGGCAGCAGCTAGAGGCGCGAACACCGGCATCTGCGCCACCGGCAGGGCCGAGAGACCCGCCAGCGCGGCGGCGGCTGCGGCGGCGGCGGCACAGGAGGAGGCAGAAGAGGCAGAGGTGGAGGAAGGAGCCGGGGTGGACGAGACCGACGAGAGCGAGGCGGGCCGCGGTCGCAGGCCGTCCGGAGGAGGCTCGGCGCGCTCGGGAGGCGGCGGAGGAGGAGGCGGCGGCTGCAGGGGTTGGGGCGCGCCAAGGGGAAGCGCAGTCCCGCTGCCTTTGAGCGGGCCGCCGCCGCCTCCGTGCGGAAAGAGTTGCTGCCAGTGCTGCAGGTAGGCTGGGTCCACTTTGAGGAAGGCCGAGCCACCGGGGTCCCCCGGCTTCAGCATGTCCGACGCCTCGAGCTGGGGGGAGCAGAG
>LZPO01075887.1:504937-525142 GCA_001675575.1 Neotoma lepida
GAGGGACTAACTGGGACTTGGGACTGGCTGGGACTGGAGGTGGCCACGCGGCAAGCGGGAGGGGACGTCTGAGAGGAGCTAGTGGTGCGCTCCGCCACTCGGGCTACAGGGCCAACTCCAGCGGTCCCCGCCGCCGGTTGTCTGGACTTGTCATCCGGGCGGGCCCAACGTGAGCAACCCGGGAGCCGGGACAAGCTTCCTGAACCCGCAGGCCCTTTCTTCTAGAAGGGAGGCTGCTGGAGTACTTCCTTGGCCTGGAACAAAGCTGGAAGAATGTGAGGGGAGGGGACAGGCTGCCTGCTTAAGACGTCACCCCGCTGGGAAGAGCTTGAGTCCTGGCTGAATGCTCAGATGAGACCTGTCCTCCTCCCCTGTTTAAGAACTGTCACCCTCCAAGTGTGCAGTTTTTAACTTTGTGACAGGCCTGGTTTGAGCCCTGGGCAGGCATAACAAGGCGACACTTCGAATCTTAAGGAAAGCAAGTGGGGAATCGCCAGGAATTTAGTCCATACAGTGTCCACTGCTGAAGTTCCATTTCAGTCTGTTTAACCCCAGGAAAGAAGATAAAGAAAAAGTGCTAGAAGAAAGGGAGGGAGGGGCTGCTGCGGTGGGGTAATGACCACGTCCAGGAAAAAAAACAAAACAAAACAAAAAACCAAAAAACAAAAAGCAAAACCCTAGCAGACTTGGAATGGGGTGGGACCACCAGTAAGTGGTCTTAATGACCGGTCCGCTTTGCCACTGGAAATGATACCTCAGGACTAGCAAGAAAGTTTAAATCTTCCATGGCAGACTCAACCAAAGAGCCAGCAAGGAGAGAGAAGTGAGCCCAGCACCCNGTGTCGCTCTCCTGAGACCCAAAAGCCATCATGATTAGAGTAACATCCATCCTCAGGCAGCCCCCTTGATGTTTTAGGTATCTAAACTGGAAAACTGATTCGTGCAAGCCACACAGCTAAGGCAGATTTGGTCTGCAGATACTATTTCAGATGAAACCATAAACATAAAATTCATATAACTATGAAATATTGAAGAAAGTGAACCTAATATAGGTTGGGTGCCATTTAAAAACACCTGACTGGTGAGGAAAAACCAACCTGGCAAAGGCTGAGGTGCCANTANGAATTGCTTGTTCAAAGATCTCCAGGCAGGAAAGCCATTCTTGGCTCAGAANGAGCCTAAAGGACAGTTTGTCTTTGGGGGCAGGACTGAGNGCAGAATGGCCTCAGATGAGGTTGGATGAGTGAGTAAGAGAAAGACTCTGAACAGCCTTAAAAGGAATGGCTAGGAGTGTGGCCACCGAGGCCATCATTCTTAGGACTCAGGTTACTCTAACACAGTGGTTCTCAACCTTCCCAATGCTATGTCCCTTTAATACAGCTCCTCATGTTGTGGTAACCCCCAACCATAAAATTATTTTTCGTTGCTACTTCATAACTGTAATTTTGCTACTGTTATGAATTGTAATGTAAATATCTGATATGCGACCCCTGTGAAAGGGTCGTTTGACCCCCCTCCAAGGGGTCTCGACCCACAGGTTGCAAACCACCGCTCTAAGGTAAAGTGGCTGGGGGGATTGCATATGGAAATGACATAATTTCATATATGCTCATAAATTTCTGTGGTCACTTCAGAGCATGAACTGAGAGGCCGTTTGGGGCTCCATGNTAGACTCCAGATGGTGGTTTGGGAATGGGGAACAAGGAACTTGAAGTAGATATTGGAAGCATAATTAACAGGTTACTGAAAGCTCAGATGAAAGAGGGAGTAGNGTAGTTAGATAAACAGCATGATGCCTAAGTAGATGTAGATTAACAATGGGTAATTCTTCAGTGTTTGTCCCTNGTAATATTGGAAACACCTCACCCAGAGAGCTTTTAAAATGCAGTGATGGGAGATCCACTCAGAGCAGGTCAGTGGCTGTCTTTACAGTAGTGCCCAACCACTTACAGTGGACACCTCCTGGCCAGCCTGTGGTGCAGCCTAGGAGTAGAAGAAAGCCTACAAAAGAAAAAGCCATGGCTGCAGGGGCAGGGTGTCTTGACTATCTACAGCACTATCACTGAGACTTGGGCTCTAGTCTNAGAACTGGCACCTATTTTCTTCTTTTTCACCAGGCTTACTGAGTTCTGACAGACAGAGGTGTATGTAGGTGAACCTCACACAGATCTACATTGGTTGGGACTCTTGAGTTCCTTTTTTAATCAACATCTTAGAATAATTCAGCATAATGGAAAATAGAGACATTAAAAAAGAAATGTAGGCTAACTGGGTGTGACTAGTCTATGTTGTTTTGCCCACAGCCCTTTCTTTCACTATGACTTTATTTAAAGCTAGGAATATGTAAATAAGAGGCATGAGGTGCTGCCCTCCAACACACACACAGTGGGGATCCTGCCTCCATTTTAGCCTTGCAGCCTCCTGTCCCACTGGTGCTCTGGTGTGAACTCTGGATTGCAGACTCAGAATCCATTTGCCAGAGAACACCATGGGTTTTNTGCACAGCCCAGCACAGAGTGCATAAAAATTGACACTGTCCTCTTTCCCACTTTTAGCCATGTCAGGAAGTAGTGGTCATGGGATGATGGCCAGGTGACTTTGCGCATGTTATCTATTGTCTGAGATTTTGTTTCTTCTTCTGTAGAAAGTGTATAGAAATGATAAATATCCATTATTATGTGTATATTTGGAGGGTACATATCTCTCTGCATAGAATATGGACTTTTGCAAAGTGTGATAAAGTNTGGTAAGTGTTTAGTTTATGGTCCCTCATTTGGAGGTCACTCTTTAGTGTTGTTCATCCATGAATCCTAGTGTGATAACCTAAGCTTAAAGCAATTGTCACCTATCTAATAGATGAGATATACAGCTCAGTTTTAACTTACTGAAGGTCCCATGGCCATTTAGTAGTGGAATTGGGTTTAACCATTTCGAACTTGGTGTCTTCTTGGGTGAATCTGAAAGCAGATCAACACAGGATTGATCCTATAGGGGTGTCGTCNGGCTTTGTGAGCACCTCAGCCCTCCTTCTCTCCCTCCTCAAACTTTCAGTGCCCCATAATTTTCAAATGACTGTCAGGGGCAGCCTCTGGGAAAAAGAATCGATCGAGATGCCTACCCACTAAGTATGGTGTGGAAACTAGGTACCATCTTTTCCAAGGAGCGCACTCCAGTCCCCACCCCACCCCCAACCTCCATCCATCCTTTACCATGACACTTTATCTGATTCGCCATATAAAGCCCAGTTTTCTATTTAAAAAAAAAAAAATCATTCCTGTGTGTGTTTTCTCTTTAATGAGGATAGGAGCTTTGTAGTCCTTCCTTGTCCAGCTTGGATAAAGTCAGAGACAAGGCCCGTCCGTGGAAGGAGGGGCTTGCCTGGCACCCACCTCCTCTCCTGTGGGGTGACACTTTGCTTGTCTGCTTTCTGTTGGCATTGTGCTGAGATCTGGGAATGAGAAAGGACTGTTTCCATTCTCTAGGNGCTCCCTACTAACAAGGAGTCACAGGTTAATAAGAGGGGAAGTTGGGCTGAGATCCTAATGCCTGCACTCCTAGCTGGGGGCTCAGGGCAATCAGTTACCCTCCCTGGTCCAGTTCCTATTTCACTCCAGGTGGGCTGGGGGTGAATTACATAAGGTGGTAAAGCACATGGGGACACCATGTCAGTCAGCCTTCCAGTTCCAGAGAACCTCATTCGTGAGCTGCTGTGGAGTCTAGATTCCATAGGAGGCTCATTCCCAAAGCCTCATTTGCTTCCCTTCACTCTGGCAAAGCTGAGAGTAACTTTGGTCCTCAGGCCCCATGGAACTGGCAGCAGCTCCTTGCCCCAGCCATGGAAAGGGCTGCTCTGATGCTCNGCACCCACAACGTGGGTCCTGCCTGGCTTCCCTAGCTCCAGGAAGGAGTGTCAGGTGAGGTAGATGCCCATTATTATCTCTGAGACTGTTACCTTCCTTCCATTCCTTGCCTCCTGCTCCTCCCTGGTGCCCTCTCCNAATCCTTCCCGCCCTCCAGGATTTCATATACAATGTTCTTGGGTACCTCTTACATGCTGTTTTGTACCAACTGTGGTTATTTTTTACCTTTCTTTTTTTAATTTTTATTTTGAGACCTGGAACTTGTTGGCCTCAACCTCTCACAGATCTCTGTCTCCGCCTCCCACCGCGCCGTTTATCCTATTATATGCTGCCTTTAGGACAGTTCGTGCAGGGACATTGCCTTGTATGTAGGTATTTAATAACTACTTGTTGGCTAAACAAGGTTGGACTTTGTCATTTCCATTAGAGTTGGGAACATTCTGATGTGATTCCTTATACTGTCCTTGTGGAGTTGAAGNGCATTGCAATTGGGAGAAGAAAAATTCAGAGCTGTGTGAGCTGGGCTGTGTGTGAAAATAGGATTTTCATTGCAGATGATATTGGGTAGCAGGTTTGTTTTTATTTCATTTCCTGCAGCTGCCTTCTTTGTTGCTTTCTAAGAATCTACTCCCTTATTTCAAAAGTCGGAAGGCTTTGCAAGTATCTTTCTGGTTGTCTCTTTAAAATTACACCCTTGGTTCTCTGGCAGAGATGTTCTGTTACTGCCCACATTCCTTTCTCCCCGGGGCATGGAAACCCCTTGGAGAAACCACTTCTCACTGCCAGACTCACTTGTGCTGAGGCAGCCTTTTGTCCCCAAGCCACACTGGTGGTTCTCTTCTGTCATACCTCACACGAAGAGCCAAGTCTTCAACGCTTTCAGTAAAGCTCTTGTATATAAAGGATAATAAAATGGTGGCTGTTTTGGCCACGTGGAAAGTTAAATGCCACACCAAGCACTAAATANCACATCAGCCTGTGACAGGCGTTCTGATATATTGGCAGAAGTCCTTGCCTTGAGCTGAGTTTGACAGTCTTTACCAAGTGATTTTTCTAGATTTGCGAGGCATCTTTTTTCTTTGACAACCCTTCGTATATTTTTTAAAGCCATCCCTTGAATGTCTTTTTTTACTCATTCAAACAGTAAATTGGTTCGTATAATCTAAACTTGCTAATGGAATGCCCTTTGACTCCGTGGCCTTTTCAAGCCTTCTGTCTCCGAATCATCCGAACATAGTGATTTGTGAAGCGAAATGTGTATAATTTCATTCCAAGTGAAACAGTTTTTAAAAAGAAANTCCAAGAGAACTTTTAAGGTTTAATCTGAAAAAAAAAAATGTGACTTGTACTTCTAGCTGTGTTATCTTTCTTTTGTTCTAAGACGACAGAGAAAGAACAAATTCTACTTGAGTGACCTGGGAACTAGACACCTGAATCCAGTNTTGTGGGTAGCTTTGTGGGTAGCCATGCACTGGTTAGCTGTCCTGCTGGGGACCTGGTGTCTTACTGCTCTGGGATGTGAGTGGCAAGCCTGCCCAAGGACTGATATTTTGTTTCATCATCTCTGGCTGTTCCCTTGACAGCAGATGTCTACTAAGAACTCATCACCAGTGTGGCAGTGTTTGAAATGACAAAAAAACAAATTTGGATAGGTAGCCTTCAGCTCTCACTATTTTATTTTTCTTCCTGCCAAGAGTAGAGAGAAGAGCAATATTCTNTGTTCTCATCTTCGTCCACAAAGCAGGGAAGGGGGAGAAGCAGAGTTGTGGTTTTCTAGGGCTTGAGGGGGGTAATGTATTGAAGACTTTACAAGCTGACTCTGGCCATACTAAATCATGCTTTCTTAGTACCTAGTACATGCTTGACCTGTAGGTGGTGCTTAATAAATGTTTGTTGAATGAATATTTGGGAATGAACTGTTCCCACACAGTGTTGTGTCAGCACTTCTAACTGGCGTCTTGTTTCCTGACTCTCATAAAACACTGATGGGCAGGCTTTCCTATGGGGACCAATTTTCAGATTTAATTTTGACTTAGCTCAGATTTCTGTCTTTTTCATGTGGTGACCTTCCACTCTGTATCTCAATTACCCACAGGTCTTCTTTGATGTGAAGATCGGAGACAAAGATGTGGGTAGAATTGTGATTGGCCTCTTTGGAAAAGTGGTACCCAAGACGGTGGAAAACTTCGTGGCTCTGGCAACAGGAGAGGTCTGTCCCAGCCTTATTGACTTTAACTGAGCACAAGTGTGGCTCTTCCTTAAGACAAGATCCAAAGATGTCTTCTGGAAAAAAATGGAAATTAATATAACAGATGAGTGTGTGACACCTTAGACTTTTCTGTTTTCTGTTTCTCAGATTTATTTTTTCTTAAAAACTGTTCTCCTAAAATTATTCAATCACTCAGTGTTCCTTAGGCTTCAAGAAATTGAGAGGCAAATCATCAAGTGCATATGCAGACTGCTCTTTCTCTACTTATTCCCATTAATACTTGATTCCTATATTTCAATTATTTTGGCCAGTTAATGATAAACTTTTCCCTGTATATAATTGCTAGAACGTAGTCAAGTTCCGTAGATGTTTTGTTCAAATTTTCTCATTTTCAGATAAACACTGTTCATCTTTCAGTAAGGGTTATTTCTACTTGTGCATTCAATTGAAATCATCTCTTTAGGAAGGCTTCGGGTATAAAGGAAGCATCTTCCATCGCGTCATCAAGGACTTCATGATTCAAGGAGGGGACTTCACCGCTAGAGATGGCACCGGAGGTAATACTGCCTTTGCCTTTCTCCTTTTCTGTCTGCNAGGCTGAAACCTAAGCCTCAGAGCCTCACAGTTATGGGACAGAACCATAAAGCTCACTCCAGTTCTTCTTTTGTTTGTTTGTTTTTTGAGACAGGGTTTCTCTGTGTAGTCCTGGATGTCCTGGAACTCACTCTATAGACCAGGCTCTCCTTAGAGACCTGCCTACCTCTGCCCCCCAAATGCTGGGATTAAAGGTGTGCACCACCACTGCCCAGATCCCACTCCAGTTCTTTAAGAAGGATGGAGTTGTAGAGCCCTAGTGCCAGAATCCTAGCAGATCTGAACAGGTGAGGTGGTCCTGAGATTAAGCAGGATTCCTTGATCCTTCATGGACTTTACACAGTATAGAGACAGTCATTTGGCAGGATATTTTGTAGACATTAAAAAGATCTTTCTCAGTATGTAGAAGATAGAAAAATGTCTGCCATGGAAAAGGAAAACTAAACAAAGGTGTACCTACACTGGTGTGGCAGCCAGCATCCGGTATGGATGTGGAGGAGAAGGGGCCAGAAGGATACCACTGGCATGTCGGTGGCAGATCATGGTCAATTTTTGCCTCTTGTATCAAAACCACTTTCTTTTGTGGTTGGCCCTTTTAAGAATAAAAAAATGTTTAAGTCCATCAACAAATTTTTAAGAGCCATTAACAAATATAATACAAACTAAGTTTTATAAGCAAAGTTCAATAAAAGATATACTTAGATTTCTAGTTTCATACTACACTGTGTTATCTCTCCGAGGGTCATAACTGCCCAATTCCAGGGAGTGTTTTCCTTCCAGTGAGCATATTTTTTCAGAGCACATACCATCCAAGCATCTAGACAGAACTTAAATCTACTTCAGAATTAAATGCTGGTTTTGGTAGCTATCATGGGTAACTTTTTGAAGAAGCCTTTAGGCTATTTTCAGATATTATTTTGACATTACATTTCTTTCAATGGCTCATTTATTTAAAAAAAAATAAGTATTGCCATTTAATTCTTCCATTTGCCATGCACATTTTGAAGATTGAGTTTTAGTTCTTGCAAAAATACAAAAGGTTGGGGATGTAGCTCAGTAGTAGAGCACTTGCCTGACGTGCATGAGACCTTGGGTTCAATCAACCCCGAGCACCACAAAACAAGAAAAAAATCTTACCAAAGTGGTACAGGGTATGAAGTGTAGGGTGGAGAAAAGAGATACATTCAGGTGCCTTGGGGATAAGATTTGCTGAGAATCATGCATAGAAACAACCTGGCTGCTGCAATACCTGCTCCAGGCATCTGTGCAGCTGGCTCTAGCACCTGTGCCCATACTCTGCACCTGCTTTCTTACCAGAGTCCAGCAGAAACAGCAACAACTTTACTTTTTCTTTTTCTATTTTTATTTTCTTCTTTGCCTTCTCTGCTCAGTGTGTGGATGTGGGCGGGGGGGGAGATCTTAGGTTAATTAACATTTTCTGAGTTTGGAAGAGAGGACACTTTGGACCATTTAGCCTCAACCTCTCTGTGAGCAGAGTTATCCTCCAGGCCATCTCCTATGTCCTAGACAGTCAGCTTCAAAGTCTTGGTTTTGATTCTACTTCTGGTACTTCTAACTGAGCCAGGATTTTGAGGTTGGCAATTACTGGGCAAACAGACTGTCAGAAGGAAAGGTAGGCAGAACAAGTCCTTGAAGGGCTGAAACATGGGGAGGGTGGTTCTCACAGTCCACACTACTGCTGTGGAGAGAGAGTTCTTGCCATGGCTGCTGCTTGGCCAGAGCTCCAGGGCATGGGTGTTCCTAGTCTTGATCATCTTCTGTGTCCTNTGGGCTCTCAAGTCACATCTGTCCCTTACGGACTAGCTGCTACTGCTCTTGGTGAGGAGATAAGAAAAAGCAGTAGGCGTAGAGTCAGAAAGCCAGAAGTTGCAGTTCTGCTCTGCTATTGGCTAGTTTTGTAACTTGTTCCCAGCAAAAACCAGGACTGAGAAGGCCTGTTCTGTGGGGTTGTTGTGGGGTTAAATCAATGTATGTACTCAGTGCTTGGTTACCTGGTTGGATGCTGAGAAGGGAGGGCCCTAGAACAGTTCATCTGGGCATACAGCAGAGACAGAGCCACCAGGATGGCTCAGCCACCTTTCTACCCTGCTTTCCGACGCTATCTTCCCTTCAAAATGAAATCACTGACTTATTTGGTCAACTTTTGGCTTGAGGCCATGGGTACTTTCATCTTGTGCCATAGCAAGGGCCTTCTTTGGTTTGGTGCGGACCCTGGTGCCTATTTCCTGAGTGAGTCAGTTTTAGTCTACCCTTTCACTTCTTACGTTTGCCTCTCCTCATTCCTGTCACTGGGGGATTCTATTAACTGATCTCATGAAAGACTTCAGTTTCTCTGAAGAGTTTGTTTTCAACCTTTGCTTTTGTCTCTCCTTGTTTGGCCTTACCCAGGTGTGAGCATTTATGGTGAGACATTTCCTGATGAGAACTTCAAACTGAAGCACTATGGCATTGGGTGGGTCAGCATGGCTAACGCTGGCCCCGACACCAATGGCTCCCAATTCTTCATCACCTTGACCAAGCCCACCTGGCTGGATGGCAAGCATGTTGTATTTGGAAAAGTCCTGGATGGGATGGTAATTTGATATATCTTTTCCCCCTCTCTTATAAAGCTTTCTGTTTATGAGGAAACCTTCAGTAAGTCACTGAATCTTCAAATGCATTATTAGATAGCCTTTATATAGTGACTAGAGTTTTTTTGGTGGTGGTGTTTTTTGGTTTTTTTGTTTGTTTGTTTGTTTTTCAGGACAGGGTTTCTCTGTGTAGTCTTGGTTGTCTTGGAACTCACTCTGTAGACCAGGCTGGCCTTGAACTCACAGAGATCCACCTGCCTCTGCCTCCTGAGTGCTGGGATTAAAGGCGTGTGCCACCACTGCCTGGCTGTGACTAAAGTTTCTGAAGGTGAACAAATTACATATGGCATGGTATTTTAATTGCTAGAGGCATTAAAGCAGACATTGAAGAAGCTAGGTACTTTAGTTAATTTAAGAAATGTAACCAAATAAACCAGGGACTGAATATGCATTCAATGAAATATTACTTGTATTAAAAAGGACATTTAAATGCGTGCTATAACACATGCATATTTATATATATGATCTATCTGTTTGTTAGTCTGTTTATCTACCTATTCACATACACTTCGAAACCTTATCCAGTCACAAAAAGACAAATAGCATATGAGTTTAATTATATGTGATATTTAGAGTAGTCAATTTCATAGGGATAGAAAAAAATTGACAGTGCCAGGGGTGGGGAGAGAGAGGTATTTAATGAATACAGGCTTTAGTTTTGCAAGTTGACAAAACTTGTGGTTGCATGCATGTAACTACTCCTGAGGTCTGTATTCATTTTGTGATTTTTCTTGGGACTCAAAGGCAACTACATCAGTGAAAAGCTCATCCCAGCGTGAATGGCTCTTCAAAAAAGCTACAACCTGGGAGCTCTATGCACCACCTCCTANCAACTCAGCTGTCCTAAGGGTCCCCTTTACCCACAGCAATCTTTATTCCTTATATAACTTGGGGGAGGTACCTTGTGAATTTTGTAAATTTCAGGGACTTTCTGAGATTTGTGAATTGTTTACTCCTGAATCTTAAAAAGCCTGCCTCTAGAATGGAAATGTTTTGATATAGAGTATATTGCTATACAATAGTCCTTAAAAATGGATCGATGGGAAATTTTGTGTTACATGTTTCTTACTACAATTAAAATAAAATATTAGCCTGCAGGTGGTACACAGCTTTAATCCCAGCATCAAGAGGCAGAGGCAAGCAGAGCTCTGAAGTTGAGGCCATCTTGGTCTACATAGTGAGTCCCGGGCCAGACAGAGATATATAGTGAGAGCTTGTCTCAGAAATTAAATTAAATTAAAATATTATAGCCAAGTGTGATGGTACATGATTGTAATCCCAATACTAAAGAGGAGAAGCAGGAAGATTGTGATTTATAGCACTAGCTGTGCTATAAAGAAAGTCCTAAGCCAGCCTGGGCTAAAAGCAATCTTGTCTCAATAATAAGTAAACAAACAAATACTTAAAAAAAAAATGAATCCTGAGCTATGAGGTGGTGGCACATGCCTTTAATCCCAGCACTCCAGAGGCAGAGGCTCTCTGAGTTTGAGGCCAGCCTGGTCTGAGTGAATTCCAGGACAGCCAAGGCTATACAGAGAAACCCTGTCTTGAAANAAAAAAAAATCCCGACCTCATATGATGTGGTCCATATACTAAGTCACATATAAAGACATGGGTTATAATAATCAGAAATTATTAAGAGGACCCAAATCTACATTGCTAGTTATTCATTGAAAAATAACAAAGAGATTCAATGCATAACTCATTTCTGAAAATTCTCATTCTTCTCAATTCTCAGGATTTCTCCTATAGCTGCCCAGAAAAGCTCTCTCAGACTCTGCCAAGTGTCTGGGTATCCTGGTTAGCTTCCCTGTTGCTGTGATAAAACACTGGTCAAAGCCACTTGGAGAGTAAAGGATGTTGTCTTAGTTAGGGTTTGTATTGNTGACACACCATGACCAAAAGCAACTGGGGAGGAAAGGGTTTATTTGGCTCACACTTTCACATCACTGTTCATCACTGAAGGAAGTCCAGGACAGGAACTCAAGCAGGGCAGGAACCTGGGGGCAGGAGCTGATGCAGAAGCCATGGAGGGGTGCTGCTTACTGACTTGCTCCCCATGGCTTGCTCAGCCCACTTTCTTACAGAAACACCAACCCAGGAATAGTACCACCCATCATGGACTGGGACCTCCCCATCAATCACCAATTAAGAAAATGCCCTACAACCAGATCTTATGGAGGCATTTCTCAATTGAAACTCTCTCCTCTTCTGTGACTCTAGCTTGTGTCAAGTTGACATAAAATTNNCCAACACAAGATTTATCAGGCTTCCATGTTAGAGTCCAGGGAACTGAAGCAGAGGCCATGAAGAAATGCTACATACTGGCTTCCTCTCCATGGCTGGCTCAGCCTGCNTTCTTATATCATCCAAAATNACCCGCTCATAGTGGGCTGGGCTCTCCCACATCAACCATCAACAAAGAAAATGTCCCACAGACATGCCTACAGATGGAGACAGTTCCTCAGTTGAGGTTTCTTTGCCCAGGAGACTAGTTTGTGTTTATACACAAAGCAGGGCACTGACCCTGGCTTCCCTTCACCCTGCTTTGTTTCCCTGGGTTTCATTTGCATGTGAGTTGCTTTGTGTCATGGGAGTTTACACAGCANCCTACCAGTTGTGGTTCTCACATTTCTACTTCTCTTCTGATCCCACCCAACCAAAGGCCAGGAACTGAGCTATACTCTGGAGAACTCATCAGAAATGACTTGGTTACACTGTGCTCCTTCCTTCAGTGTTACCTTTGGGTTCGTGGGCTTGAGAGGCCCTCCAGAGCCCCTCCAGGGCCCCTACTACTTGGGATTGAATTACATCCATGGCAGATTCAACTGCTGGACAAAAGGCTTAGGTCATCTCTAAATAAGTAAAGCCAGAGGCTGGCTACTTTACAAATGCTTTCTGGCCTGCATGGGCATGCCTAGACTAGAATAGGGGTAGAGCTGAAAACAACCCCGATGCCATGCTCAGAATTACAATGGGTTGTAGCAGTTCAATTGAAATATCTTTTATTAGAGCTATGGATTTACTAGCTAAGCCTTTTTCAAATATAACATGTTTATTATTAAAGAAATGAGGAAATACACCANTGTACATAAAGTGAAATAAGTAAATTATAAAAAAGAGGAAATATATATTATCTGAATTCCTGAGAAACAAGTGCCTTTATTCTCTCTGAGTGGACTGATAGAGCACATGTGTGTGTGTGTATGTGTGTGTATACATATAACCCACACATACATATAATACACACATATATACATATAACACACACATACACAATACACATATTTATTACACACACATTATATACATATATATGTATATATTATTGCATGTGAATGTAAAATTCCAGCATAATCTCCTAGATGCTCCACTCACAATGGAGTGAAGAATGATAGTAGCAGATAAGGAGAATGCTGGAGTTATTTGTAAAGCAGTACTCTACAGCTTGCATGGTTTTTATAATGATGACACATATGTCCCAGGGCTGGGATGTGGCTCAATTGGTAGAGTGCCTTCTGATCATATAGGAAGTNCTGAGTTTCATCCTCTGTACCACTTAAACCTGTTGTGATGGTACACATCATCCCAGCATGTGGGAGGTGGAAGCAGGACTATCAAAAGATCAAGGTCACCCTCAGCTACGTAGCAAGTTGTAGGCCAGCCTGATATTCGAGACCCTGTCTCAAAAGAGTAATAACAACAAACATTTCCCATTTGTACTTTTGTAATTGGACTGGTTATTCCTGTGACTCATCATAGCAACTAACCCCAAATGAGCCACAGGTCTGTTTTTTTCTCTTGCCAGACTGTGGTACACTCCATAGAACTTCAAGCAACGGATGACCATGACCGCCCACTTACCGACTGCACCATCGTCAACAGTGGCAAGATAGATGTGAAGACACCCTTCGTGGTTGAGGTCCCTGACTGGTAACAGAAATGGTGGAAAACAAGGAACACACTCTGGCTGGTCCATGTGTGCATCTGCTATCCACTGGCTGTCTTTTGACTCTTTAGTTAAAGTTGTATTTAAAAAAAAAAAATTCTCTTCTAATCGCCCAGTCCAGATTGCAACAAAGATTTAAAAATCAACCACACAGCCAGATGTCCTGGCAAACACCTGTAATCCCAGCATGAGGGAGGTGGAGGCAGAAGGATTAGGGGTTCAGGGCCAGCCTTGGCTACATAGTGAGTTTGAGGCTAGCCTAGTATGTNTGGAACCCTGTTTCAAAAACCATGCCAACAACAATAAAAATCAACCANAGTTTATTGTGCATGAATTTTGGCATATCACCTGCTCAGGTACTTTAAACTGAAATAACTTATCCTTCTTTTCCAATGGTGCTATTTTTAAATCAGAAAACTTCGTATTGGCTATTTATTTTTAAGAACACAGTCTTTTATTTGTTTAGTTTCACTCAGTTTCTTGTCATCTCTGTCTTGGGTGATCTGGAAAGTTTGAGAACGGTGACTAAAGTGAGACAGCATTCTTTGTTCAAATAATTCTTGTCAGGTAAAGGGAAATTTGAGTACTATCATATGTTGTATGTCATCAGCATTTTTGTGCTTCGATGTTCTTTATATTAAATACTTTTTATATGAATTGGCTCTTTTTGCAAGACTTTTATTTTTTTTTAATTTTTATGTGATGGATGTCTTGTCTGCATGTATGTCTGTGCACCATGTGTGTGCAATGCCCATGAGGGCACCAGATCCCCTGCCTGGTGCTGGAGTTATAGACAGTTGTGAGCTGTCATATGTGTGCTAGAAATTGAACCTGGGTCCTTTGGAAGAGCACCAGGGATGGGGCACAGAGCTTACCTCCCAAACATAGAAGCTGATCATTCACTAATTTTCACTTAACATTTAGACCAGTGGTTCTGGAAACCTTCCTATGCTATGACCTTTTAATACAATTCCTCGTGTTGTGGTGACCCCTCCCCCACCAGAAAGTGATTTTCATTGCTACTTCATAACTGTATTTTGCTACTGTTGACGAATCATATCATAATTTAAATATGTGGTATGTGACCCCCACACTCACAGGTTGAAAAACCACAGATTTAGACTTGTCTTGNGTCCAGTTGCTATGGAATCTTCTTAGTTGATTGTGTGAGTCAAGATTCAGGCTATATTTCAANGATATGAGACAGTACAGTCTTGGGGCTGTGTGACATCCATGGTTGTACAGCTGAGGCCAAGCTCCTAAGCTTACATGGAAATGGAATCATGNCAGACAATGAGGAGTCAAAGAAGTCTCTCAGCATCTCTGCAAGAGATGGCAATAGGGGGACTGGAGAGATGGCTCAGCAGTTGAGAACACTTATTCTTACAGAGAACCCAGGTTTGATCCCCAGCACTCACACAGCAGTTAACAACTTCTGTAACTCCAGTTCCAGGGGTTTCAACACCCTCTTCTGGCCTCTGTAAGCTCCAGGCATGAAATAGGGTGCATGTACATACGTGTAGGCAAAACACACATAAATAAATCTAAAAACAATAACAACAAGGATTTAAAAAAGCTGTGAAGAATCAGAAGGTACTCTTGGTATTATTGCTGCTGCTGGTATTGTAAAGTCTATGGTACACTTGGGGAATGGTTTGCTCATATTTTTTACAACAAATATTTATTGTGGTGCTTTGCTGTGACAGACTATGTCAGATCTTAGTTTGACCTGTGNGATATGACAATGGACAAAGAGAAATGAGTCTCATGCAGTTGACAGTCTAGTGGGGACGGTGGAAGGTCAACAAGCATAGAGATGAGGGAGACGAAGATGACATGTATGTTGCTAGGATTGAGTGGGAAACCCCCTTAGAGCAGCTTCCTATGACTCCCTAGAGGGATCAAGTTTGCACATGTGAAGTAAGAGTGGGAGATGACCAAGGAAGGTGGCCCTGATATTGGGTACTTTCCTATTGCTGATAAAATAACACAACCAAGGCAACTTATAGAAGGAAGGGTTTATTCGGGCTTATGTTTCCAGAGAGATAAGAGTCTATCAGCATCTCATTGGGGAAGTATGGCAGCAGGCAGGCCAACAACTGGAGCAGCCAGATGAGAGCTCACATAATAATGACAAGCAGGAAGCAGAGAAAGTAAACTGGGATTGGTGCCTAGCTTTTAAACCTCAAAGCCTACCCCCTAGTNACCCACTTCCTCCGGCAAGGCCACACCCCTAAGCCTACCCAAAAAGCACATCCATCTGGGGACCAAGTAAGTATTCAAGTATCTGACCCTACTGGGGACATTCTCATTCAAACCATTATAGACCTAAAGAGAAGAAAAAATACAGAGGCGGGGTGGATTCCAGGCAGAAGAGAAAGCCATCTTTTGGGGGTCTAGGGGTCTGGTGTGAATTAGGGCGGGGCAGGGTGAGGTGAGACCAGGCAATGCTGAGCCTGACCAGCTTGGGACCTGGGTATCAGGAGGGGGAGCCTATTGGGATAGTGGAAAGGAGCATGATGGAATATGNACTTCAGGAAGATTATTTTGTCTACTCCAAGTTTAAAGGCGCAAAATGGGAAGAAATAAGAATCAGGAAACTCAAATACACATGTCCTATGTGTTTCCTCTTCTGAGATTTGGCATCAGAAGCAATCTTAGCCATAATGGATACCACTATTTTGTTCAGCCCAGCAACCCAGCTCCTTGCAGCAATGGCTGCCCAACTTATTTTCTTTCCTTTGGGGAATTGCACTGTTCCTTCAACTACTTCTTCATATGGGTTGACTCTACAGATGGGTACACACCTGCCTAGCAATGTCTTTCATTATTAAGAACAAGAGAGATCTAAAAAAAAAAACTCTTGGTCAGTGGTTCTCAACCTGTGGGTCAAGACACACTTGGGGTCACATACCAGATATCCTGCATATCAGCTATTTACATTATGATTCATAGCAGTAACAAAATTACAGTTATGAAGTAGCAATGAAATAATGTTATGGTTGGGTGTAGACGAATTTCTAAATGGTCTTATTAAATAAAAAACANGGAGCCTGAGAGATCAGAGGAATAGGGAAAGCCACAAGGTAACCTTACCTCACCAACTCTGCAGCTTCCAAAGAGAGAGACAGACTTCCTGTCTACCTACACCTNTATGCCTTTCTTGTTCTGTTCTCTCATTGGCTCTCTCAGCCAAGCTACATCACTTCCTCTNCTTGCCCAGCTCTGTCCAGACCTCTATAGCTACCTAGTGTTGGAATTTAGGGCGTGTGCCACCGTGCCTGGCTCTGTTCCCAGTGTGGCCTTGAATTCACAGAGATCCAGACAGATCCCTGCCTCCCAAGTGATAGGATTAAGGGCGTGTGCTACCATTGCCTGACTTCTATGTTTATTTATAATGGCTGGCTTTTTCCTCTGATCTCCAGGCAGGCTTTATTTATTAAAGCACAAATAAAATATCACCACATTTCAGCACAAATAAAATATCACCACAGTTGGGGGTCACCACAACATGAGGAACTGTATTAAAGGGTCCCAGCATTAGGAAGGTTGAGACNCACTACATGAATATACAGCAGATCATCAGGCACCAATACTTCTGTGATGGAAAACAGAGTAGGGGGAGTGGACAGGGAGTGCAGAGTGTTTGGGATCAACGTGAGTGGGGACTGAAGACAGTGGTGGNGGAGCAAGCCATGTGATACNGGAAGAAGAGTAGGGACAGAGGGGTCAAGAACAGTGTCCCCCAGTGAAGGGCAGGTAGGTGGGTGGGTCTAATAAACANCAGAGGCTGAAATGTAGTCCCCAGTGGCTTGGTGCTTGCCCTGGCTAGTTTTATGTCAATTTGACAGAAGCTAGAGCCATCAGAGAGGAAGGAGCATCAGTTGAGAAGATGCCTTAATGAGATTGGACTATAGACAGGCCTGGTGGGGGCCCAGTCCATTGTGGGTGGTGCCATCCCTGGGCGGGTGGTCCTGGATTCTATAAGAAAGCAGGCTGAGCAAGCCATGTATGAGAAGCAAGCACATAAGCAGCNTCCTCCATGGCCTCTGCATCAGTTCCTGCCTCCAGGTTGCTGCCTTGCTTGAGTTTCTGTCCTGACTTCTTTGGATGATGAACAGTGATGTGGAAGTGTAAGCCAACTAAACCCTTTCCTCCCCAAGTTGCTTGGATCATGATATTTTGTCACAAAATGGAAACTCTGACTAAGACAGTGCTGTCCCTCANCCTGGCCTAATGGATAGTTCATGTCTGGGGCTTGACCCCAATTGTACTAACAGCCTCAACCATGGGATTGTTAGCTTGAATAGGAAAAGAGCAGCTACCTTTGTGCAATGGGTACAATGGAGTAAGACTGAGAATGAAATTATCAGAGAAAGAGGCAGATCCAGAAGNAAAAAAGATGAATTCCTGAATGCAACATGAAAGCAAAAGGAAGGATTGTTTGGAAGGAGGAAGAGCAGTGGACAAAGATAGACAATAAAGGGGGAAATAAAAACAGTATAATTATATGTATATATACTGTACATGTGTGTGTGTATATAAAGTATATGGAAGTGGGTCAATGAAACCCACTTACTTTGTATGCTAAATTTAAAGCCTTAATGGAGAAAACANGAGTTCCTGAAGACATCACTTAGCTCCTGTGTCCAGTTATGTTTGAATTTAATTCATCCCTCGCTTTTCACCACCAAGTCAATACATCTCCTTTTCCCCCTAAGCCAGGGCAAATTGATTTCCTTTGACATACAACCTGAACTCATTGTCTAACAGAGAAACATCAAAAACATTNTATACACAAAGGCTTAGAAGTAACTAAAGGAAAATACTGGTACTGTAATCCCCAAATGTTTATAAAGTATATATCACACAACAAAATAGTATTATTCAGTAAGATTGGTATTAATGGTGGGTTTATTTTATTATTCACTTTGAGATAAGGTACCACGCATCTCAGGCTAGCCTTGAAATCTGTAATTACCTGAGGATGACCTTGAACTTCTGATCCTCCTGCCTCCACCTCCCAAATTCTTTGATTGTAGATCTCTATCAGTTTATGTAGTGCAGGGGATCAAACCCCAGGCTTAGTGAACATTAGGCAAGCACTCTACTAAGTTACATCTCCAGCCCCTTACTGCAGGTTTGAAAAGCAGAAATTCTGGCTGGCAAGATGGCTCTGTGGGTAAAGGCATCTGCTGCTAGTCCTTGAATCCTGAGTTCAATCTGCTTGGACCCACACAGTAGAGGAAGAGACCTGACCTTCAGTTGGAGGAAGTTATCCTCCAACCTACAGATGTATGCAATCGCATGTGTCTCTCTCCTCTGCTCCACATAATATTTAAGTAAATATAATGAAAAGTAGAAATTCTGTATGTAGTATGACCCCCAATTATGTCAATACCACTGCTTNAAGCAAACAACAAAATGCTGCTTCATGCAGCAGATGCAAATGATGAGGTTGTTACTTTCGCTTATTGCATACTTACNACTCTTCAGGTTTCCAAGAGTTCCCTGGGGTACATTTAATGTTAGTAACAACAGCAACAAAACCCCACAAAAATAAAACAAACATACAAAAACCCTGTATTTTAAATAAAGGAAACAAGGAAATTGGAAATAAATGACCTTCAGCCATTCAGAAGTGCCTACAGCCACTAGGGTCAGAAAGCACACAAGCTGCCATGATCCCATGCATGAGGACGTGCACCTTGGACCACATCTGCCATCTAGGTTTTAATCAGTATGAGCGGAAGNGACACCTCTGCAGTGACAAGGGAGAAAGTAGTTCATCTTAGAAGTGATGAAATGCTGAGAGTACTCAGGCACTGTCNGTAAATTATCACATCTGTGACTATGACAGATGACCAACGAGCTAATGACATCAAGCCCTACCCAAAAGACCTTATTTCTTATATGTGGAGGGCCAGGCTTTCTCCTGAAACACAAGCAAGGTGATCACTCTGAAAGCAGGAACTGTGGCTTTTTGAACAAATTGTGTGTGTGTGTGTGTGTGAACCAACCTTGGGAGTGGTTTTCTCCTTCCACCACGTGTGTTCTGCACATGGAACTCAAGTCATCAGACACCTTTACTGGCCAAGCCACCTCACTGGTCCCATCTGTTGCTTTTTATAGTCTAACATGTTCTGCAACAGTTTTTACTGATCCTGACGATAAAGGAGCACATGTGGACTGTGGGTGGATATGGACTCAGAGGAAAATTACATNGGACACCATCACCAAGCCCAAGTTNTTACAATTTAGTCTAGAATCACTTTAATAAACAATTTAAAACATTTTGGCATTCTTAGCCATAATCTGCTTTANTCTCTAGTTGGTAATTTTCTGGACCATCAACTAAAATGTTCAGTAAAATTTATTCTTGGACCACATTAGTTGGAATGACAGTTTCAGAATTATCAATTTCTTCATTTTTGATGAATTCTCAGATTTTTGAATAAAACTCAACCAACTTCATTTCTCAGTTCAGCCGTTTTGAATTACAAAAAGGCACAAACATGGCAAGGCTTTTCTAAGGGGTTTGGTTTTGTTTTTCAACATTCTTATAATTCAGACAGGCAAAAAAAAAATCTNTGATCTAGAAGGTTCAGAAATTCAAATAACCCTTTAGGCATTTTTGTGTTTTTCAACTTAAGAAAGAGTGAAAACAGTATTTGTANTGGAAAACTTTGTGCCACTAAGTATAAGTACATAACAGCTTATACTTAATTCTGTAATTCAGCCCAGGGATTTAAGATTTTGGCTAACAGAAGCTGTAGCTTTTAGCCCCAAATGCNAGGGATATGCCAGAGTGGTAGAAAACCAGCTGTAACTAATCCAGAATTGGGGTGGCTAGGCAGAGGAACAGTGGCAGGAAAACGTCTATGTGACAAATATTAGAAGACAAAGCAAAACGCATCTCAAAACCCATTCTCAGCATCTTTG
>LZPO01075887.1:526057-545108 GCA_001675575.1 Neotoma lepida
GCTGCTAGCTACTACCAAAGTGAATGCGCAGAGATTAGCTACTTTTTACTACTTTGAATCTCTGCTTTTCAACTCTAGCTGTGTGTAGCAAGATACTATCTAAAATAGAACTCAATGGAGGAAATATGCAAAACTCTAGTCCCACAACATACATGGGAGAAGCTCTGGAGTGTCCAAGTGAAACGGACATCATAGCTGGGAATAAAACAGGTATCACAGAGACTGCTGTAGACAAGAAGACAGGAAGTGGTTCACAATTTCAGATCAGATTTACAAGCATGTTTTCCCATTTTTTTTAGGAAGTTAAATCTATCCCAATAGCTTTATAGTTGCTTTATTCTCTTCCTCTTCACACAAAAATACATTGTTTCATCATCAAAATTCTCACTGCCATGATGTATCTGCATAGATAGAAAACAAATCCTGTAGACATTTTAGTTTGGAACTAGTGGCTACTATTTCCCTGAGTTTCCCTGCTCAACTCAAAATGTACAATTATCATCAAGGATAAAAGCCAAAACAGAGCCAAGATGATGCTGACCTCCAGAGANTAGAAAGNCAGACTGAACTTTATTCCCTAACTCAGCACAGTGGAAGAAACTCCTTAGTAAGTGGTTGACAATTGGAGAAACACGGGATTATATTATATTCTTTAGAGGGCTCTCACAGTGACTTAATGTATTAAAGGAGCCCAAATGTACTTCACTGAATGAATGGATAAATAAGTAAATACAGAGTTTCCACACAGTGTATAACCACATTGAATGAGAGTGTTCCTCAAACCTGTCAATCATCCTTGATATATTTCAGTCTCTTCATGTGGCCACCTGACTTGAATAGGTGTGGTTTGGATAGTGGATTGTGAAGGAGTTCTGAAAGAAAATTTAACAAGTTGCTCAGCCAGGTACAATGGTAGGTGCCTGCAGTCCTAGCTACTCAAAAGGCCGGGGCAGGAAGATCACTTGAGCCCAGGAGTTTGAGGCTAGTCAAGGCAACAGAGTAGATTATCTCAAAGACACACAAAAAGAGTGAAGGGAGAGTTTGAGTTACAAGGGAGGGAGAACAGGAGAAGAGACAAGAGAAGAGGAANGGGGAGAGAAATCGCTCAAAATGCTAAACTTACTGATCAGAAGGCGCCAGGGTGCCCCACCCCAAACAACACAGGTTGGTGCTATTGCTGTTAGTATAGCTAGATAGTATGTATGGCTCTAATGCTGAAGACACAACATATATTGATTATAGGACATTGACAAATCAAACTAGAACTGATCTGGAAACTTCCTCTCTGTTGGTGAGCTTTCACAGTGCCCAAGGTACTGTGTAGGTAGGCTGCTGAATGAGAAGTAATCAATGNACTTATCCAGNGGTAGACCCCAGTATGCTACAACACCGACCCNCTAGGCAAGTGCTACCTACTGGTGCAATGGTGACATGATTAAAATGGGGGTAACCAGTCACCTTGTGATTGGATTTGAAGCCTGCTCTACAGGAAGGAATTAATGCCTAGACCATAAACCAGTCAAAAACCCATGGCTCAGATCACAGGCTCATGGGGACAACCTATTATCATTTTTCTAAATGGATATGTTGTCAAACTGCCTTCTAAATACTTANGATAACACCCATAGATTTATGCTGCTCTCAACCTTTGTCAAAGAAACTTCTGTTTGCGGTTAGCAGTGGTTAACAGAGACTCATAACTGGCCAAAGTGCTGAGAATAAATGACTACCGAGTGCTCNGCTATAAATGGAAACATTTATATTAACCCCTACTATCCCAAAGCCCGGGACTATCATGAAAGAGAGGACAGAAAGAATGTAAGATGTTGTCTTCTGGATATGACATGGCCATTGCACTTAGGAACTTCCAGCAGCTATGGCCACCTATCTGAAGTCTGTATAACATCAAGCCAGTCAACATTCCAACATGGATTGAGGGATGACTCACGAGGGTCCACTTCTAGCTGAGAAGCTGTCAGCAATTGATTGCTGAAAGGGGAAGAGTTTTCTTTGGGGGTGTGGCCTCTGCTGGGTTGCTCATGGTATGGTGGATGGTCCCTGTCCCTACTTGGCTTTCTATTGCTGTGAAAAAGACCACAAGCAACTGTGGGAGGAAAGGGTTTATTTGGCTTACCCATCCCAATCACAGTCTATCACAAGTCAAGGCAGGAACTCAGGCAGAGCAGAAGATGAAGCAGAGGCCATAGAAGAACACTGCTTACTGGACTGCTCATCATGGCTCACTCAACTGTCTTTCTTATTCAACCCAGGGCCACCTACCCAGGGGTGGTACTGCCCACATGGGGTGGACTGTCTCACATCAATCATTAGTAGAGAAAATACCTCACAGACATCCCCACAGTACAATCTGATGGAGGCAAGTCCTCAACTGAGCTTCCTTCCCTCTTCCCAGGGGACTCTAGTTTGCATCAAGCTGGCAGAAACCAACCAGCAGAGCTTCACACACATGTTCATTCAGGCAGCATTAATTAGACCCAGTGGGCTATTAAAGAGAGCACAAATGTAGGAGGTATTGAGGAGGTCTGAGGAGTAAAAGAGGGATTTGGGTTATATACACTTGCATGTATGCATGCAATTGTCAAGGAATAAATAAANAAGTATTTTAAAGAGATGCTAAAGGTGATTCATAGTCTCTTACAGTGGTTCCTACCACTGTGTGTCAGTNAGCTGTGTGGTTCTAACTCTTCAGGTGGGATGGTCCAGGCTGACTCAGAATCCTGACTGGTTCATAATTGGTTCTACTTGACAATCTTAGAATTTTGAATCCTGTTTGAATTTTAGAAGTTTCCAAGACTGTGAGAGCAGCAAAATTCCTGCACCCATGGTAGAGAGCACCAATGGAGTACTCTGTCCTTACTCACAGAGCACCACGTGCCCCAGATCACCCTCTTCAGGTTGTTTCCCATTGAGGTGAAAGATACACAATGAAATCAATCATTTGGATCATTGTTAGTGGTGTATGTTGAGCACATCCACATTGTATAACCTCCCATCTCCGGAACTGTCATCTTCTCCAAAGAAAGCCATGCAACACCAATTCCTCATGTCCCCGTCCTCCAGCCCCTGGCACACCCACCACTATATTTTGGTGTCTGGGAATCTTATTACTCTAAACACCACATATAAATGGGATTATCCAGTATTTGTCCTTTCATGACTGGCTTATTCACCTTATGTCTTCAAGGTTCATCCTTACAGCACATACCAGAATTCACTTGTTTTTCACTCATTCCTCCACTGATGGGCACTTAGTTCACTTCTCCTTCTGTACACAATTCTGTGAACACAGATACCCAAGTACCATCTTCAGCTGCTTCCCTCATTTCCAGAATCACTGAGTCCTATGGAAATTCTGCCAGAATCAACAAAGTGCTAAGCAGCCACTGTCCATCGATTAAAGTTAACAAGAGAGACGAAAGCCCTTTGTCAGTTTGGAAGTGTGATTATATCTCCTAACTGTGACTCTGGGATTTCCACACTTTCCAAAGTGAGCTTATAAAAGCAGGGTTTGCCAGGCAGTAGTGATCACGATGCCACAGGGCACTGTACTCATGGGTGACTTTTGAAGGGCAGCATGGAGAAGGAAGAACACCAGGGCCAGGGCAGCCGGTATGCAAATGAGCAGGGCAGAGGTGAAGTAGGAGAGCAGCTCTACATAGAACAAGCACCAACCAGGGGACAGGTGGGCAGAATGTCAGTCAAACATTTGTGTGGATTGGGCAGGGGGGCTGCCCTACATCCTGGATCAATTGGTAATGGAGTTTTTTTTTTTCCTTCTTATACCTGTCCTCTGCCCCTTTACTCCTCTATTGCTAACGAATATAAGCTTTGAATGGATCAGTTTTTTTATTACTTCCTCATGTGCAGAGTCTCAGGCATGGCTCAATGTACCACTCAACGTGCAGCTTGTGTATGGCATGGGGTGGTCTTGTACAGTGCACAACCTGTATAGCAACACAACCATGCACAATGGAACCCAAATCAAATATTTTAAGTATATTTACAAATGCCCAAAGGAACCCAATAATAAAATATTATAAGTGTGCAACTACATGTGGGTTTTTATATGAAAGTTTTGCTGTGACCATTTTTTCAAAATTATTATTAAAATTAATGTATGTAGATATACATGCATACAAAGTTGTCTATGGTATTTTTATAGTGGAAAATGTCAATATATTCACAAATATTATAGTGGTTGCATAAATTGTAGCAGAGATATACAACTATAAAGAGAATAGAAACACACTTTGTATACTAACATATCAACTGTCAAGATGTGTGTCATATAAAAATATGTATAAAAGATGAGTATTGGAGGTCACCATGTGTGTAAAAAGGGGGAAATAGGATGCATCAACATTAGATGATGGGGCTGGAGAAATGGCTTAGGAGTTAAAAGCACTTCTTGTTCTGGGAGAGGACCTGGGTTCAGTTCCTGGCACCCACATGGTGGCTCACATCACCCGTAACTCCACTTCTGGGCAATCTGACACTCTCCTGGCCTCTGGGGGCCCCGGGCAAGTATGCATGTGCTGCACATACGTACATACATACATACAGGCAACATACTCATACACACAATCAAACAGATAGACAATATGTTCCTTCCTATGGAGGAATTTTCTCTCCAAGTACTATATAGAAAAACTAAGCACCATGGCTGCTCATAGGAGGACCAGGGTATTCAAGAAATGGGATGGGAGGAGGGTTTATGCTGTCTCTTATACACATCTAGATGTGTATAAGAGACAGGTTATATGTTAATGGGCAATGGAGTGGGAAAATGTGGAGGGCTGTGGGATGAATGCCAACTTCCTATTGCTCTGGGCTGTGGATACTGGCTGGCAAATCATGGGTTTGGTTTTGAATTTTGGTGTGTGTTCATGTGTGTAGGTACATGCCTGTGGAGGACAAAGGTTGACATTGGGTGTCTTCCTCAATGGCTCTCACTTTGTTTTTTTGAAACAAGGTCTTTCAATGATGGGGAAAGTTACCAAATCAACTAGACTGGTTGGCCAGACAGCTCCATGGACCCTTCTGTCTCCAGTGTTNGGATTACAGGAGTGCACTGTCAGGCCTTTGAGGTGGGTGCTGGTGAACTGACTCAGGTCTTCTCGGCTTTAGATATATAAATCTTTATGCTTAAAAGACCTACAGTGGTTTATAGTCCTGCAAGAACTCCAAGTGGTAAGATTATATACTAAAGATTTATTTATGTTTTATATATATATATATATATATATATATATATATATAGATAGATAGATATAGATAGATGTATTGTCTGCATGTATACACACCAGAAGAGAGTATCAGAATTCATGAGAGTACAATAGAGATGGTTCAGACAGTTGTGAACCACCATGTAGGTGCTGGGAATTGAACTCAGGACCTCTGGAAGAGCAATCAGTGCTGTTAAGCTGCTTTTAACCACTGGGCAATCTCTCCAGCCCATATACTAAATTTTTAAATGAATAGAAAAAAGGTCATTGCTAAGATGTGATTTAATTTCCAAAAAAGAATGATTTGAGACAAGGTCTTACTATGAATCCCTGGCTGGCCTGGAACTAGCTATCTAAACCAGGCTGGCTTCAAACTTAGAGTGATCTTCCCGCCTCTGCCTCACAGATGCTGGGATCACAGGCATGAGCCACCATTATCAGCTAAAAGATTCCCTGAGTAACATATCACCATAAATGTTTGGTCTTTATTTAGTTAAAAAAATTTAATTTGGTAAATAGTTAAGTATTTAATGAGTATCAGTTAGTTTAATAACGGGTGAGGTAACTTACCACCCCATCTGATTAGAAATACATGTCCAGTGAAATGTAAGAGTGGTTGTACTTGTGTTCTGTGCATAGGTAGAAAGAGACATACTCTGTGCCTCCAGGAATTCTGGGAAAAACACAACTTCAAATCCTTACTTTTGTTTTTATTTAACTCAAAATAGCTAGTAACATAAAAACATTTAAAAAAGTATCTCTAATACTTCACCATTTAGTTATTTTTCACTGATGACACTTGATTACTTTATTTCTAACGTGTAATTACACAATCAATCATAAAAATGTATCTTTAAAAGTTTGCAGCAGGCTTTCAATCTGTAGGTTTAGACTCTAATAAAAATTCATGACATGGTACTTTTAACTGTAAATACTTTCTCCAACATTTAAATTTATGAAAATTCATAATCACAAGTAGGCTGTTCATCAGCACACACACACAGGTAGGACATACACTCTGCTCTGTCACTAAGCAAAAGATGACCATCTGTGTGACATCCAGTGGAGAGACAGCATCAAACATCTAAATCACATTAATCCATACATGATGTCAGTGAAGAGAACCACCACACAAAAGCCTGTNGCAATACCATGAGTGCACACCATGGAGGAAACCTAGACACAAACAGTCCATCTGCTCCTGTTGCAACCACTGTCAGCTCACATCTGACTCCCGCTGGCACAAGGACTTTGCAGTGTGACTTTAGTGTTTAAAGTGTGTACCTTCTATACGAAATGGCCCCTGGGACTTCATCAGGGGCGTCAGCTGGTCCTTAGAGGAGCACTCATACTTTCCAATACTGGAGGAAAAAATGGGAGGCCAGACTTCAGGTATAGTGACTTTCTAGAGGACTCTCAAGGATTGTGCCAACACCCCATTTCACCTCAAGCCCTGATGCTAGAAGCTAGCCTGTAGGTGGAAGGCAACTCCACTGTAATGGAAACTAAAATGCATTCTATTGTCAGTATAACTGAATTTTCAGTCTGGCTTTTTCCTCACACTTAGCACAGTGGGTTCCAGGCCCCTCTTCTGGTGCCAGCACCCCTGAATACAGTATACCCCGCTGAGAAAATCTCATGGTGTAAAGATGGGTGTTGTCAAGGTCTGAACAAAAGGCCACCAAAGTTGCTCAGTGTCATAGACTCCGGATATGATTTCCAATTAGCAAATGGTACAACTGGAGCAGGGGCTGGCTCTGTTTGGTGACACTTGGTGCTCCCCAGTGTCCACTGTGCCCCACTGTGGCCTTCTTGTCCTGACTTCCCACGTTGGAATCTCCCTTTTACTCAGACAATTGGCCTTAAACCAGAACGCTGCCCTGGTTCAGTTTCTAATTTTAAAAGCACCATTCTAATAGAAATGTCCCTGTTCTGAAGGAAGCGAGGACTGTGAATTTTCCCACTAGCTAGAGCTATTGTGTCATGGAGTTTCAGTTAAGTCGGTAGAGAGATCGATTTTCTTGCCCTTGATCCTGAAGCTTGCTTCAGCTTCTTCCAGCCAGGTAGAGTTTCTACCTGGGCTGCAGATGAGAGTAAAATATTCCATGAAGAACTCCTTCGATGACCACATTTGGAAAATCTGAAAGAGAAAAGGGAAGCCACTTTTCTTAACGCATCAACAAGATATGATTGTGTTTATGGACAAAGGGTCGGAGCCACCACACTCTCTGGAGTCCATGTGNCCAAGTCATTTGCCCTTGATTGGGAAAGAAGGTCAGAGATCAAGGCCACCGTGTCAGAGGGCAGGGCTACTATTTGGGCATATTTACCCATGGGCCAGGAGGGCTACCATTTGTGCTTGTCAGCCTGAGGCCNTTTTGGCTCCCACCAGGCGCTGCAGGATTGCACGGCCAGATTTGTAGTGTTATTGATTCAGGGGCTGCTCTTCTAATGGTTAATGCCGCTAGGCCCCAGCTCTTTATCTGGCTGTTTCCTCACAAGGAAGATGGATTACGCTGGCAATTCAATTTCTAACAAAATCTCAATACACTTGAAGGAATTCCAAGATTTCTATTGGGAATACTTGGCTGTGGTTTTTCCACAGAGGCTTACAAAACCAACTTAGTCCAAGTTGTCCGGTGTGTACTTGTTGTGGGCACGCTCTGGAGAGTAGAGAGATGGGGTCTGTCTTTTAACTCCAAAGGGCAAAATTCTGACAAGAGTCATCCTGTTGAACTTGGAATAACCAGCCTCACTTTTGTAGAAGGCACAAAGGAAATGCTGAGGCACACACAGCATGTTGAGCCAGTTTCTAATGTGAGAGCAGGCAAAGCACAGTGGACTGTGCAGAGGGAATCAATCTTCTCATGGCCCAGATGGTCAGGTTTAAGCTTCGATCTGTACACAATCACATCAGGAGTTAGGTGAAAGCTGAGCACTCTGAATAGAGTTATTATGCAAATGGACCCAAACCTTAATACTTCTTTTCATGCATCCATTCCCTATAGAGTAGCTATCATGTAAAGTCATGTACAAGGGAATTGGACTTCATCAGAGAAGGTGGGAAGGCTCCAGGGGACTATGAGGTCATAGTACAGGCTAGGGCAAAGAAACCTAGAGGGTTCAGAGTCATCAGTGGAAGTGAGGCAGTAGACTGGTGTTCAGGCCAGAGGTACCACATCAGATCTATGAAGATCTCATGGGAATTTAGGCTTTATCAGAAATGTATTGGGTAAATCGAGATGTGAAATTTTGCAAAGATGACTGACTGCCACACAGAGAATGGAGTGAAGCAAGTGTGAGGTGGACACAGGTCAATTTGGTTACTGCTATAGTTCAGAGGGAGGTCCTGATGCAGGACACAGAAAAGTGGATGGATTCTAGAGAAATGAAGGCTGCGACCTGGTGACAGATACAGGTGACTAGTGGATAAAAGGGAGAAGCCAAAGATTAAGCTGGATGGGCTGGTGTGTGCTTGTAAACCCAGGAATTGAAAGCTGAGGCAGGACCTTGAGTTCAAGGACAACCTGGATTATACAGTGAGACTCCATCTCATAGAAGGGCTGAGAGAAAGGAAAAGGAAGATGGAGGATAGGAGAGAGAGGGCAGCAGGAGACGGAAACAATAATAATTGAAGTCATCATAGGAGCTCCTTGGGGGGAAGCTGAGGAAGGAGGGTNAAATAGAAGACAATCACATCAGTTTGGGGCCTGCTGAGTTTGAGATGCCTTGGAGCCTAGTCAAGGGCGAAGTCAAGTATGGAGCTAGATACACTGATTTACCTGAGCAAATGTTCACTGAAATGGCGCTGCATCCTGGGTAGTCACTTCCCAGCTCTAGGGACACTGCTGAGTTGTTTTAACAGTGGTGAGGTGGATTTCACACCAATACCTTCCTTACAGGTTATTGAAAAGTTGGTGAGAGAAACCAAGTTCATGGGCAGGGCCTGGCACACAGTAAATAGTTGGCCATTATCACATGCCATATACCCATCTAGTTAGTGGAAATGTGAATTACAGTCTCTGTCCAGGCCATGGGACAGGTACTAGCAAGCAAATAATGCAAATAAAATGTTTAAACAAATCTCTCTACTATGTGAATAGTGAGTTCTCTCTGGCTGATGACACTGGCTTTCTGAGTGTGTGCCTTTCTGCTCTACACACACACACACACACACACACACACACACACACACACACACACACACACACACACACACACACGCATGCGCATATTTTCACAGTCAGAGCTTTAAAAAGCTTTCAGCAGGCTATATATCTGTGTATTTGAAGAAATGATCTGGCTAATTCTAATTTTAAATTTATTTCTCATACAGATATTAATAAATTGAACCACTGATTAATTCTCAATAAAATATCCAAACATATTTCATACAGGTGGCATATTGTTATCATATTCAGGCATCTGAAATCTGAAAATCTACTTAAATACAGTTAATTTATACCATGAACATATTTAACGTAAGTGAATTCAACCAAGTCCCATAAAACAATGAAAACCCCGTTATGAGTAATTCTACACCATGATTAATATGTCAGACAGTGGCTTAGAAGCAAGAACACAAAGCAGGGCACAGGTTACAGGACAGGCGACAGGGAAGGGAAAGAAGCCTCAGCGTGAAAGGGCTGCCTGAGCCAATTTGAATGAGGTGCCATAGGAGCCAGCTGTGAGGNTGTCCAGGAGAAAGCGTTCCCTGCACAGGGAGCAGCCAGAGGGGAGGCCTTCCGGAGGACAGTCTGCAGTCGTTTCTACTGAAGGACGCCAACAGGGTGCTCAGAGAAAAAGTGAATAGACNGGAGGGCCTGTCAGCCTAATGGTCAGTGATGGGATAACTTTGTGCCTGCCCCCACTCACTTGTTCCACTGCCCTTTGAACTTCAGATCCAGACTCTACCATGGCTATGACTGAACACAACGTCCATCACTGCTTGACATGCTCAGGGAACTGTTCTTTCCTTTGTCTCTCCTCGGGAGGAGACGGGAAGGAACACAATTTGGGATACATTTCTTGTTATTTTTACTGGCATTCCTCTAACGAACATTCACCATGCGCAATAACAACAGAACAAAGCTGCTGCTTTAAAGAGAGAGGGAGGTAAAGCCTCAAAGCTGTGACATTCAACGTGAGGCCTGGGAGCTGACAGGCCCACCAAGCATGCAGGCCAGAAGATTCAAGGAGGAAGCAGCAGGTGTCCTGGGGGTAGGATTGGCAAGGCAAATGCCCTGGGGGTAGAGTCAGTAGGGCTGGCAGGGTCAGTAGGATGGGCAAGGCAGGTGCCCAGGGGTAGGGCTGGCACGGTGGGTGCACTTGAGGCCCAGAATGAATTGCGGAGTAGCTGGAACCGAGTAGAATACATGAGGAGAGATGATCTGGAGTAGACCAGAGTTCTTNCAAACCACACCAAGAGTCTGTGTTGGAAATACAATTCTGTCTCTCAGGTGCACAGATGGGGTAGTTCAAGGCCANGGGCAGAAGATTATTTAAAGAAAAGCTCAGGGAGCAGCNTCCAGTCTTTGATGGGAAGGCCAAAGGTGAGGCAGTGTTTGAAGGGAGAGAATGTGGTCAGCACATCTCAAGACCGGTGAAAGGGTAAGACCAAGAAGAGAATTGTCCAGAATGTTCAGCCACNTTGAGGATACCTGGATCCTTGTAAAGGGTTGTTTTGTATTTTCCAGAAAAAAAATAAGACAAAGGCCAAAACACATGCTTTTGAGGCTGTCAAGACAGTTCTTTTTGGGGGTCAGAGATGGCTCACTGATTAAGAGCATTGGCTGCTCTTGCAGAGGACCTGGTTTGGTTCCTAGCATCCACATGTGGGCTCACAAACATCTACAACTCCTGTTTCAGGGGCCTCTGCAGGCCCACAGATTGTCATATACATATATGCAGCAAGACACTCATACACATAAAACACAAANAGATATATAAATCTTTAAAACCAAAGGTATTCTCTTGACTTTTGTTATCAATAGCTAAGAAGATAATGATCGGTTATCAGCCCGTTCTTTTTTTCCTTTGTGTGTGTGTGTGTTTGTGTGTATGTACGCGTGTGCGCACATGCACATGTGTCCATGCGATTAAAGGTGTGTGCCACCACCGCCTGGCTGCTTTTTTTTTTTAATGTAGGTTCTGTGGGAGGAACTCAGAGTTTTATGCTTGAGTGGCAATTTACCAATAAAGCCACCTATCCAGTGTCAAGTATTAGCATATGCCTAAAAGGATATTTAGGCAAAATGTCTAAAACGTAAAGACAACAGATGTAAATGAGAGTCAGTAAATCTCAAGATTTCCACATTCAGTATTTCCAGGAATAATGACTTCCACTCNCTAAAAGGCATCTTAACAACACAGTGTGGTACAGATAAAGTTTCTCTAAGGCCAGAGGAGCCTGATTTCTAAAACTGGGTCTGCTAAAATCCTAAGACTATAACATGAGGGTTGGCCACTGGACCTGTTTCCTCCTGTCCACCAAATCCATTAATTACACTCATTCTCAAAGAGGATTTCCCTCATTTTGGTCCACACCCTCAAGTGACAAACAGCGCACGCGTCTTACTCTTCCTGCTTCCCATGTTTGCCCTGATGTTGCTTCCCGGAAGGCTTCTCTGCTCTCCACCGTCAAAGTGTATACTCTGTGGTATACGCTTACTAAGCTTCAAGAATCCGATATAAGGNTCACAAAACCTACCCCCTGCCTCCTNTCACTCCCACCAAACTCCTGGCTATTCTTGCCCAGTCATCACTCTGTTCTCCTCACTGCTGTGGGAACTTTGGACAGGTGCATGAAATACCTGAATAGAGACAATTCCAGGACAATTAGGTATGGAGCCATATGNCTATTTCTTCTAGACTAGGTTGTACTATATTTGCTAAACTTAATATATGAATACAGTACCAGCTATTAATTAATTAATATAAATATGTACAGGAAGCATTTCTTAAGAGGGGTAACTGTCCCTCACTGAGAAGACATNCACAAAAAGCCACCATAAAACCATACTTTTTACAGCCAAGGCAACTCTCTGAGTAGGGTCAGAGGAGTCTCTTAGTGAACTATGTCTGCATCCTGGCCACCTTTCCTTTACTAGTAGATAAGACTACGAGCCCCNTACTACAGACAGCAGTCCCTTCTCTCCAGCTCGTAGGAAGGTTCTGTTGACAGAAACAATGCTTTATCTATGCTTTCTTGTGGCTTGGTATTTGTGATTCTCAGAGGTTGGAGACCTGATATGCTAAAAGCAAAGAAGAAAAACCTGGGCCTCAAATGGTCCACCTAAGCCTGCTAAGTCACCAACATCCTTGAGTCGGAATTTTCCCCTCTAGCCAATGATATTACCTGCTGAGCCTATTTTATAAGGCCGCTTGCAAATTAAATGAGATGATGTCTGAGAATGTCCTCCGGGAACACTACATAGGAGAACACTTTGAGAAGGACTCTAGGGAACTAGAACCGAAAAAGGACGCATGTTAAAATATCGATTATGGCTACACTTAAATCAATTTGTTGTATTTAAAATATACAACTTAAAAAATATATAGTCTATCATCAAAAACACTGAAACCTAAATGTAAACANGGGTATACTTGCAATGCATGCACACGGCTTTTGGAAGGATGCATTTTTAAGAAAGACAAGAACCTTCAACCTGACCTCTGACATCTAGATTAAAAACAAGCAACAGTCTAAAAAAAAAATCACAAAAAAAGAAAAATAAATACCTTTATCCCTTCTTTAATTCAAAATAGGCTAGGAAGAGAGAAGGAAAAATTACATTTCCTCCTGAAAGGCTGGCCCCAATTAAAATTCTAAATGTCTCTTACACCAAGAGCACTGGTTTATTGGCAGATGATTAAGCCCTGGACCGATGTCACTCTGTTAGACCCGTATTACAAACGTGGTTTATGTGGTGCAGGGGCAGATCAGTAAAGAGCTGTTAGCAGATGACAGGTTTGATTACCGCTGGCTGCAGGCAAGACGTATGGATCCCCGAGGAACAGCAGCACAGGCTGGTGGGACAGCTTGCTGGAAAGGTCAGAAACAGGCATGTCAGCATCAGGGGACGATGGTAAACAGAAAACACTACAAACTAGCTTTGAGGGGATCAAACTGCTGTGGAGGATGTCTCCAGGTCTCTGCATCTACCAGGGTGGGTGAATAACAGCAAACACACAGAGGGAAATCATGGGCGCTTCTGGGATATGAGACAGGCACTCATCTGTGCAGTAAATATCACTGCTGGAAAGGCCTTTCTGAAACTCTGTGATTTGATCATAAGTACAACAGTATTCTTATTACTTGCATGAAGCTATGTGGGGCTCTTAATCCTTTTCATTCCTAATCATAAGCAATTAACCCCANAAATTCCTATCAAATATTTATCATCTTAAAACCAATATCCACCAAAGGTTTTCAAGAGAAACCACGACTTTAAACAGGTATACATACCATGGGTAGTTAAACACTGAACACACTACACTTATATTATCGATCTCTGAAACTTCTCATTGACTGCTATTAGTTCTTACCTTGACTCTTCAGATTCTGTCTCATCAAAAGATCTGAAATTTTTATAAAAGGAGAGGAAAAAAAAACAATTAAGTTGGGCCAATATTTATGCCAACAAAGCAAAAGTTAATATCCTTAGCACTGAATTGGGAAGCAAACAGAAAAGTTGAGAGTTTGTNCTGAGCCACAGCCTGGCTGATAACTCATAATAAAACATTTTCAGCCTGGAAGATTCTGAGCATTTCAAATTTTCCTTAAGATCATTTAAAAATCGTAGGGCCTTATTACTATTTGGGGGCTGGAATGGAAGTAAAGAGACCCCATTCGCTGTAATTGTTAACATCTCAAGAGCATCTATGAACCTGCCCTCCCAGGAAACATGAATACACAGGCTGGGACAGAACACCCTGGTCACATAGATCACTTGGTGAGTACGGAATATATTTCAGGCTGTGGGACAAGTGGCCTTGAGTCAACAGGGCTGATGAGGAGCGATGAAAGGTGTCTACTGCGGACAGCTCACGTTTAACCTGATCTCAGGAAAGGGCTAGAGGCAGAGGGAAAGACCAGGTAAAGCCCTTTTCCCTGCTAGATTTGTGTTGCCTTATGTCTCTGTGGATCGACTGACTGGGCATGAGTGTTGCTAACTGCTTTCAGAGGCTAGCTGAGCCCAGCTTGCTGCAGAGTTTGCAGCAGAGTTCAGTCTTTAGAAGAACTGTCTCTAGCTGCTGGTGATGTTGCACCTCTAGTTCCATGGTCAACAGGGACTGGGGACTACAGCTCATCAGTTCTGAGTTCCTGAGGGAGAAGCAGTGGTCAGGGAAGAAAGCAGCCCCTCCATGGAAGGCTTGGGTTCTGTCACCTGCATGGCTTGGGAAGGCACTTAAATACTGTGTCTCTGACCAACAACCAAATGAGGGGTGTTGGATCACTGATCTCTAAAGTCATCTATAGCTTTAAAACTATATGAATATGGGGACTGGAGAGATGGTCTGGTGATTAAGAGTCCTAGCTGCTCTTCCAGAGGACCTGAGTTTGGATCTCAGCACCCNTGTCGGGCAACTCACAAGTGCCTGTAACTCCAGCTCTGGCAGACCTGATGCCCTTTTCTGGATTTCACAAGCACCCCCCTCCACATACATGGCACACACAGACACAAGCATACACAAATAAAAATAAAAGCATATCTTTAAAAAGCTATATGAGTATGTATACTTGGCACAAGTCAAGGAACTGNCCTGGATTACACTCTGGACTCATAATTACTGTCTGCAACACTATGTGATGCCATCACTTAAGAGGTTAGTTCCTTATGCCTAAGCATGAGTTTGCCTGGACCATTTGCTGCAAGATGGAGGTGAAGACTTGGGAGGGATTCCTCTCACTATAAGCAGAGGGATATAAGAGAGAGTGATGCCTCAACTAAGAGNCTAGATGTGGCCAGCTTGCTGTGTGGTACCGCTCTGAGATATTTGTTAGGACAGCCAGTTACTGAAGANTAACTTAAAATACACNCNCACAATGCAAGTAGCAGCTCTTACCCACAACTTTCTGCCTTTGGTAGAGAGGGCAAGTGTCTTACATTGAGGAAATCAAGGAAGAGTTTGGGAAGTTCTTCATTTTCCAAAATGACAGCCTGTGAAAGCAGAAAACAGAATTAGAGACGGAAGGGAAGTCTGTTAGACCATCAATCAAAGGAACTCTATCAAAAAGTCATAACTGTCCATCAAAGTCATTACCAGCAACATTCCTCACAACTGATATGAGGAGTGGTCCCCATTCCAGCCACTATGGATTCAGGCTGACACATATGTTATACAGCATGTGCACACCCTGCACTTTATCCATTCCTTCACAGTAGATTTACACAAGTGTCTCCTACCTTCAGACGCTCACCAATGGGCAAGACATTGGGGGAGCACTGGACATGGTCCCTGCCTTTACAGAGCCTCTGACCCATCCTGAACAGTCCAACCCNAGGCACATNAGATACACAAATCAAATTTTCCTATTGAGTGATAAAGTATTTATATTTATATAACATAACAGGCCACTACCCCCAGGAAATACTGCAGGTTTTCCATCTAGAAGATTTAGTCTAAGCCCTTAGTTATCACCTGTCTCTGCACTAGGATCAGTTGACATTTATTGCCATCTGGACAGCTCCACTTAAAGGGTCAGTGACAACTTTACCACTAAGTGTAAATCAGGGTTTATATTGAAAAAAATCTATAAAGTTCTTCCACTTAAATAGCTCTGCTAAAGAGCTGGCATAATGGCATAAATGTGTCAACACGCTGAGATCCAAATTATGCAACACGGAGGAGAAATCTGATGGAGGCTATGGAGTGCATTTTCATATTTATGCATTTTTAAAAGAATCTGCCAATGTGTATTAACAGATTACACATTTGATACCTGCTCCTCTCTCTCCACTAAAGACAGCGAAGGAAAAGCATCAAAGGCTATGTAACTGCTCTTTTGCTTATCTTTTGAAAGGAGGGTCTACAATCTAGCCCAGGCTGGTCCTGAATTCACAGCAATCCTCTTGCCTCGGCCTCCTAAGTGTTGGGATTATAGNTACGAGTGGCCATGCTTCACAGTAGAANTATTCTTTTTTTTTTTTTAAAGATTTTTATTTATTATGTATACAGTATTCTGTCTGCATGTACACCTGCAGGCCAGAAGAGGGAACCAGATCTCATTACAGATGGTTGTGAGCCACCATGTGGTTGCTGGGAATTGAACTCAGGACCTCGGGAAGAGCAGTCTGGATTCTTAACCGCTGAGCCATCTCTCCAGAACTATTCTTAAGGGTCTACTTAAATAATATACCATGGGTGATTTCCCTCTCCCCCAATATGTGTATGTTCTCTAAAGAACAGTAGAAATTAGTGAAATATTATCTGNCAGCATCTCAGGAACAGCCGTATAACTGGTGCAGAAGATACAGAACAAATAAAAAAAATCGTGTCATATTATAAGTGCTTCTGTGCATTGTAGGCATACCATCATTTCCATGTTGAATTGCCTCATTTCTCCCAGGTGTGGAATTCTACTGCCCACTTCAGATCACATACATGAATTAGGGCTACATAGGCTGTCAGGCCTGCATATGCATTGTAACACCCAGTTCTCCTGCTATTCAGGTCCCAGAGACAGCCCATCTGGAATGGTAGGGTGTCCAGGCTGTCACCATCCCTCACAGAGCCCACCATACCAGAAAGATCTTAAGGAATTAAAAAAGAGAGAGAGAAGACAGAAAAGTGAGGAGGAATTGTACTCTACTCATTAAATAAAATTGATGGGTAGTTGTTCTATCGGGGCTGGGATACGGCAGTGAATAGAGTGGGTTCAATGAGTGTGGGATAAAGAAATAAGCACACGCACAACTCCAACAACTTAAGAGTCCAGTGACAGAGTTAAGATCCTGCACACCACTCTCCGAATATATTCCCTTCCATTGGTCCATTCATGTACACACCCCTCTTTCATCTCAGATATAATATTCTTTTCCTAATTACGCAAGCAAAAACCCCAAAAACTTGAGAAAGCGAAGGAGGAAAGAAGCTCTCTGCCCACAGACATCATTTCCTACAATCAGTTCCTTCCTTTCAAATTGTTTGACATTTATCTCATATCCTACCTACTCAATGAAATTTTTGAATATCCAGAGATCATCGCTTCAGTAGTCTAAGAAGTTCCAGAAGTCTGTGCCATGACAAAGGCTGCAAGGACTACTAAGATATTTCTAGATGTCTGCTTAGCAGGACAGCATAATACCCATTTGAATAATAAAACTTAATGTTGTGACGAATATGGAACAATTTGTCCCAGAAATAATTTTAAAAACTTGTATAGGTGGTAGCCTTCAGATTNAAAAAAAAAAAAATAGGNCGGGTATAACATTCTTATCTCCACCCCTACCTTTTTAAAATAAATTAAATCAATAAGAAGTGTGGGACACTTTTAATGACCCGAACTACTTAATTTCCAGGCTCTTTAGATGTATCATCCATCACTGCAGTATGGAGGAAGACATCTCTTGAGTGTTCAGGGGGCTCCTTTGGTTTTATTAATGCAAGATTTAGGGAATTTTAACAAGGTGAATTGTTTATTTGCCTTGACAGATTGGCTTACAATGCACTGGCTACATCCTCAGCATGATCATTAATGACAAAAGACAGGCAAAAAGCTGTTTACACTGCACACAGGGACAGGAATTAATCCTGCTCCCTCTCCCTAGAGCTCTCCAAACAGATGACCACATTGTTTTAGGTAAGACATCTTGGCAGAAAGAAATACAGAAAACTCTAGAAACTTACAAGCATCTATTTGTTGTTCCCTGAATATTCTCAATTAATATTTTCCAGAAAACAATGACCAAGCTGTTCAGTAGAGTTGAGTGTTATAAAGAAAGCAGTACCCGAATGTACTGGGGGGCGGGGGGTGTTGGGAAGGCTTTCCGTTACGTGGTCAGGAATGTTTCCTGAGGTCTGTTAGAAACCTTGCACACACAAAAAGAGAATTAATACTCTAGTCCAAACAAAGATGAAGAATTCACCTAATTTAATATAATATGTACAAATGAAACAACTGTCATTAATTAGTACAGAGATGCCAAATAGGAATTACATTAGTTCAACTCAGTCTCTGGGGCCATAAACACATGACCTCATGCAGGAGACTGAACAGCAAGTGGGGCCTCCCAGCTGTTCCATTTCCAGCTTTATTCCTTGAAACGCTCAGCTTCAGGAGCAACCATCCCTTTTCGAAGCCACACCCTGACTCATCCCACATCTTCAGAACCCATCTGGTTTTAATCACCCAACTTTATTCCCCAGATAAGTTCCTAATTGTGTAGCAAATCGCATTTTTAAATATGAAATCATGTTCCCATTGGTTTAGATTGCTGGTCTTTGTTAGTTTTTGGTGGTATTCATTTTTTTTTTTTTTCTCAAGGCAGTGTGATGCACGAGGCACATGGCTTTTATAGTCAGACTTGGTCTGTATCCTTCCTCCTTATACTTACGGGGTTCTTGTGAAGATTCAAGGAGGCATCCCCAAGAGTCTTTGGTACACAACTAGCATGTGAGAAACTTCACATTCTTCTGTGTGTGTGTGTGTGTGTGTGTGTTTATCTTGATTTCCAACTCAATTTACCCACGTGGAAAGTTTGGATGATTATTTATGTAGTGAAGAGATCTTAGTCACACATGTTCTGTGGATCCTTTTGATAACTGGATAAAACTCAGTGTGTCTCTCTTCTCTTCTCTCT
>LZPO01075887.1:545238-560614 GCA_001675575.1 Neotoma lepida
ACACACACACACACACTTTCAGAGGAGGAGGTGCAGACCCCTGACAGCCCAGCAGAGGACACCTTCCTTTAGCTAGGCTGTAGTAGTCATTGCTGAGCACTCACACTTGGCCTGGTACCTAACACACAGACCAGTGCTGTTCACAAGCTTCCCAAAAGATGCACTGGCTTCCTGTGTGGGGTCTACCTCTCTGTTAAACAGGACCTTGCTGAAGTGTGTGCTTCCTTCACATCAGTGTCTTCAGCTCTGGACTACGGTTGAAAATATTTGTCTAGGGGCTGGAGAGATGGCTCAGTGGTTAAGAGGACTGGCTGTTCTTCCAAAGGACCTGGGTTCGATTCCCAGCACCCACATGGCAGCTCACAACTGTCTGTAGCTCCAAGATCTGACACCCTCACACAGACATACATACAGGCAAAACACCAATGCACATAAAACAAAAATAAATAAATTAAAAAAAATATTTGTCTAAGCAGTGAAGTCACCATGGTACAGGATTCTTCCTGACAGACAACAATCTACTATTCACTAGTTCTAGGAAGCATTCTATGTTCTGTGTCTTCTACATACAACTCCAAAAGTGTAACAATTTGTGGTGCCTGGGGTTCCCCAACCTGAGGAACCAGTAGGGAAAATATGATTTGAAACTCTTCAACTATAGCTGAAGCCTAGAACTCCACACCCATCCAGTAAGGAGCATTTCAGTGGTGGGACAGTGCAAAGTCTCAGGTCCAGAGCTGCCTAGTTGCTATCCAGAAATCCCTGATAGTGGAGTTCCCATACTGCTCGCCCATTCCTGCAAAGCTGGTATGTGAGGCCTGGCAAATAATTTATGAAGGAAGAGAGTGTAACTCAAAATGAAGTGGACAAATGAGAGAAAAGGCGAGAAATAAATCCCATTGAATTTTACAGGTCTAAGCACTGAGTAAAATACTGTAAGAGGCGCAATTAATCACAGGTCCAAGACACAAAGAGTCGCTGCTTCCATGCAAGTGCTGTGGGTCTCCAGTGGTGGGTCAGCATGAAGGGTTTCTTCTACAAGCTGTCAAGAGAGCTGAATAAGCCTCCCACCCCACTCAGCACATCTGCCTTGCCCCTACCATCCAAGAAAGAGAAAGAATACTCTGAGGAAGAGCCAGAAGTAACAATGACAATAACTAAAAAAATTGTAGTTTCCACAGAAGTAGGCTGCTCAAACAAGGAGAGACAGTAGTGGGCCAGGGGAGAGAGCGCTAACTCTTCCATTGTGAAGGGGAACTGGTAACACTGGTAATACTGGTAATATACTGGTAACTCAGCATGTTCAAAGCAAGTCTGTCCCAGTAGGGATGGAAGAAGTNTACCTCTACCTGAAGCCTGTTCAGTGAAACTAGGAGAACGGCCCATGTGTGGGACAGGAAACACCGGATTAGGAAACCTGTAAATGATTAGGGCCCTTTAACACATCTGTGGGAGACCCTACAGATGACGTACCCAGCTGTGGATGCACCTGTGAGTTTTCTCTCATCTGGTTATCACTTAGAAATATGTGTCGAATACATGCATGTGAATAAGATGACACTGGAAATGGCATTAAATCAAGTGACTGTACCAAGTGTGCAATGTACTGTGATATCAGTGCATCTAATAAACATTAAATATTAAAACTTCAGTAAATATTAACATTGGGCAACCAAATGTGCTTTGTAAAACTTTATTATTTTTCCCTACATAGTGTTAAATAAGTGTGTGTGTGGGGGGAAATCTCATACTCTATAAAATCATTTACAGAAACTTGTCTGAATGGGACAGAAAAACAAGAGCATTGCTGCAGCAGCCTCGCCAGCTCAGTGTTTACTCCAGAAATGTCGTTTTTATTGAAAAGGTGCAATTATCATCATGTAACACAAATCACAAAACCCCGATTTCTCNACCTTATCAGCTTTGTAAAACCACGGTCCCAAAGGGTACCATTGATTAGNGGCACATGTTCCTTCTGTGGCATCCCAAATACTTAATTGTCAGTTATCCTTTCTTCTGCAGTAAGTAAAATGTGCTCACAAAATTACAGAGGGACCTGTTCTGCCTTAACCTCTGCAAGATGCCATCATGCGGCAGAAAACACTGGTAAAATATCACAGGATAGCACCGTCCGACAAGGGGGACGTATAAACACTGTAATGATTTCCCACGAGTTTCCATTTTAGAAAATTGTCACTAAAGCCAGCATAAATGGTGACACGTCTCCACTGAGGACACGGTGAAATCGAACNCTGGCATTCTAGTTAGGACCAAACCTACCCAGCAGCCAATTATAACAGGAAGGGAACATCTTGAAAGCTTGGATGAGCCCACTGGCTAACCTTCCGTGATCACTGCACAGAGCACTGTTGTGCCATGTTTGATCCTCTTTATTATCTTTTCAAAACATGAAACATGTGCATATGCATACATGCATAGCATGCATATTATAAGGTTGCTTCGGACTGCATGCATGCTCTCCCTATATGATTGCTTGCAGGGGACCTCTTTGTCACAGAAGTCAGGAGATTTCAGGAGTCCTCTAACTGCTTCCACCTAGTTTGGTTTGAAATGTCTGATTTGGGGAGTGACAAAGTTCACCACGACAGTTTTTCCTCTCCTGTCTACGAAAGAAGCTTCATATCATACCTACTTCAGAGGAGTCGCTGAGAACAGGGAGGGAGAAAAATCAATACTGCCTCACAGCGGTAAGTGGGCCTCAGTGTCACCGTCCTCTGGGACCCAAGCCTACAAGCTTGTGGAGGCTTTGCGGTCCTCAGTCTCCCACTTAGCCACCTCCTGGCACTTGGTCACAATTCACACAACGAGCCACAGTAAGACTAGCAAAGTCATTTAAAAAAAAAAAACCATGCAGTTCACAGCTCTCAGGAAGACTGCAGCCATCTAAAAACTAAAAAGCAGGTGCACTGCTGAAGACCCCACCGCCCTGTGCATTCTTTGTTGTGATGTGATCCCCTAAGGCACATCTAGCTTATGCCTTGGCAAAACTTGTGTTACTTACAGAATTCAAACAGCTATCTGCTAAGGTTTCCTAGAGCTTTGTGGACTATCTTATAAAAGAAAAAAAAAATCCAAGGACCTGCATGGAAAGTTGAATGCCAAGAAGGGCCTATTTAAGGAATGAAGAATCTGTAAAGAAATAATGTGATTTGGCTTAAGAAATTTTGAAAAGAAATCCTTAACTTTTTTTCATTAAAAATGTATTGCATTTTAAGTGTGTGTGTGTGTGATGAGAATGGAAGGCAGAGGGCAACATTCAGGAGTTAGCTGTCTCCTTGCAACCTGTGAATCCCTGAGATTGAACTCATGTCAACATTGGTGGCAGGTGCCTATATCCACTGAGCCATCTTGCTGGCCCAAATCTTTTTTAAAGACAAGCAAGGTCTCATTACATATCCTCGGCTAGTCTGGAACTCACTATGCAATTTAAACTTGCCTTGAACTCTTGATTCTTCCATTTTTACCTTCTGAGTGTCGGGAGTAGAGGTATGTGCCACTCTGCCTAGAATTTAATTTTTGGTATGGTTAAAAGACTAACCATGGCCAGGGGGTACACAGTTTTAATCTCAAAACTCTAGGGGCAGAGGCATATTTATATGGGTTCGAGGCCAGTCTGGTCAACACAGAGAGATCCAGGGCAGCCAAGGCTATCTAGTGAAGCTTTGTCTCAAAAATATTGACTACTAAAGTGGAAACTACCTTTTGGGCTTCTTTGATATCAGAGCTTATGCTCTGTGTGTTTCTGCATTATCTACTTATATAAAAATGTTTGTCCCTATCATGTATAAGCTTAGTGCTGGATGGGGACAGGGTGTTTAGCCAAACAGACACTGTGCTGCCTTCCCAGGGCTTATCTTTTGGTGCTGAAGTGGATGATGTCCCTGCAATTACAGTAAATGAACATGAAATTGCAAACAGGGTTAGTACCTTGAAAGGAAGTAGCTAGCCTCCTTGATCATTAGTTGCCCTTATTAAACCGCGGGGAGGCGGACAGCTTCCCCAGGCAAGGGACTCTGGAGCTGTGAGTTGAATGAGCTAATAAGGGTAAAGAGAATAGGATATTCCAAACGCAAAGCATGGCTTCTTCAAAAGCCTGTGGAAGGTAAGAACATACGAGAAAATGGCCAGGAAAATTAATGATGCTGAATAATAAAATGGAGACCAGTAGCTAGAGAAGCTGGTAGGCCTCCTCGGTTATGCGAGGAACTTCTTAGTGGACGTGAGGGCCTGTGAGTAATCTCATATGGATGGTGGGTATGATACCTAGATAAATGTGATAGGATCGCATTTATATCTTAACTCCAACTGGAGCAACAGTAGCATTCCTCAGATCCAAAGGGCCATGAACTCAATCCTTCTTTGGCTATCCCTAAATGCTTCTTAAATGATCTAGTAGCGCGCCGTGCGTGCGTGCGTGTGTGCGTGTGTGCGTGTGTGCGTGCGTGTGTACATGCATTCGCTCTCATGGCTGTTTATTCTCATCTGTGTTTTATAGTTAGAGTTCATGAACTCAGCTTTAGCAGGACTTTATCTGTGGGAATCCACTGTGGGTCAAGTTCAACATACGTCCTCCCTTCCACCATTAAGAGCACTAGGTACTTTTCCAGACGTCCCTAGTTCATTCCCAGCACCGACATGGCAGCTCACAACTGTCTATAACTGTGGTCCCATGTCAGATGCCCTCTTCTGGTGTGAAAAACACACATACACATAAAATAAATAAAGAAAAAGAAAAAGAAAACCCTTTCTTCCCCCCTGCAGTGGGCAGTGGTTAATCGTGATTGAAGTTTCTTGAAGTATTTTGTTTTTCCAGTATTTTTTGTTGTATTTATAAGTTTAATTCAAACCACAGATAAATTAAAGACAGCCACTGGAATTTAAAAACATTCCTTTCTTTGGATTTAAAATTTATCTTAACATCTCAACTAATTTGTATTAGTATATAAAGAATTCCAGAAGCAGTGACTGGAAAGATGGCTCAGTGGCTGAGTATTTGCTGCTTTACAGAGGATCTCAGTTCGGTTTCCAGTACCCATGTCAGGTGGCTCACAGCTTTCTGCAACACAGGGGAAACAGAGGCCTCTGGCTTCTTCAGATACCTGCCCTCAAGTGCACATATCCACGTACAGACACCCCCCACACACCCGCCCCGCAAATAATTAAAAGTAGTAAAAATAAATATAATCCCAGAATCAGAAAAGAAATGAATTTCATTACTTTCTCTTTTATATTAAATACACTGAAAACAAGGCAAAGCAAACAAAGACTTGGTCTCGAAACAATTCAATACCTCTTAGACAACTTCCTGCCTAATTTTTTTTTAAAGTATGGGGATGTAGCCCAGTGGCAGAGCACTTTTCTAGTCTATACATGAAGCTCTAGAGGAAGAAAAAATGATATATTACATATATTTAATCCATTTAAGTTACCCAACACGTTGAATAAAAATGTGCCTTGACTATAGACTATAGAAAACATTTTATGTGGCATCTTCTTGATGATGCAAGAAAAACAAACAAACAAACATACTCTAACACAACTATAAACCAGTTACTTACCTGTCAGTCAAAACTAAGGTCTGGGGACTAATCCATCTGAGTAAAACTGTGTGTTACAAAGCAAACCAAAGTCAGCTTAGCAAATCAAATTATGTAGTTAGGCACTAATTTAAATACAAATTATATACCACGTTTGTGGAAGTGCTGTCCCGTTATTTTAAACAGTAATCACAACTGGATTTGCAAGATGTTGCCTGAGGGAGGCCTTAGTAGGCTAGATTTTAATGAAAGATTTATAATTGGTACAGCCCATGGGTGGTGGTGAATTGATGTTTTTTAAAGTGCTTGGAAACAATTTGCTCACTTACATCTCTCACACACTCCTCCAACACTTATGCCTGTGGTTTACTTAGCATTCTCTTCTTTTGCAACTTGACCAAGCTCCAGCAAGGCTGAGTAGCACAATCCAGAAGGACTGGGCCTTCCTGGGTGTACACATCCCTACTGCACTGTAGTTAAGGATTTCATAGGCTAATATCGATTTTTTTAAAAACAAAGGGTTCTAACACCATTTTCTATTCACACAATCACAAACAGTGCTGTATGTCACTCAGTTAAACAATGCAATGGCTGGACGTGTAATTAGTTTTACATGAAATTAAGAACCCTTGATGAGCAAAGCTCATTAGTGGAAACACAATGGGAAGTGACTTGAGTGTGACACGTNACTTAATTCAGGAACCGAGCAAGTCCTCAGAGAAACAATATAAGGAATGAAAGGTGGCCATGGCGGGACTGGCTCCTAGGTCTGAAACCAAAAGCTAATCTCTGAAGGAGACCATAAAAAAAGGTGTGAGAAGGTACCTGGCTTCTCTGCAACAATGAAAAATGCAGTCAGTGAAATGGTTCACGCCAAACACACAGATAGGAAAGCAGTGGTCCACACAGACAGCAAGGGGGACAGAGCACAGTAATAAGCCAGATGACACTGTAGCCCTCTCTGTAAATGGATGGTAATGACCACCAAGTAAGTGGTTCCTCAGAATGAACAGCCAGGCCCCAGCAGTCTTGTCTTTACTCATCTCTCTACCCTCTTCCCTTCCACCTCCTGATGGAAGAGGGACATAATCTTTAAGATTAGCTATGATTTCATAGTCCTGAGAAAAGGAGGGAAGAATAAAATAATTCTAATCTATGATAATCTTGAGCCAATGAAGCAAGACTTACAATTTTTTACTGCTGTACAACAGTTGAGAGAGAACCTTCAATTGTTGTGGAACCCATTTATTTTGGTTGCTGTCTGTGCCACTGCAGGTTATAAAGTTTGCTGCTGGCCCCTAGACTATTGAAAGAAGAGACAGACAGAGACATACACACAGACATAGACAGACAGACAGACAGACAGACAGAGAATTCTGATAGTGTATTTAACTTACTACTTTGAGTAAGAATATTTGGAGGGGGAACACCAACTTTGAAATTGCATTTTAATTTAATTCTTCAAAAATAGCACATAAAAAACAAAAAAGAAACCCAGTTCACACAAACCTTGTACTTTATAAAAAGCAAGAAAATGACCTGTATGTGAAAACTATGTGTGCCTAACTCAACAGGTGTTAGTTAAGAACACATACTGGAAGAGAGAAAAGAAGTCAAGCTCAGTTAATGACGTGAAGCTGAGCAGAGAAAAATGGAAGCTGATGAGCTAGAAGCACATCCTCCCAGACGGGCCTTTAAAACAGCATGGTGGTCCCCCTAGGAAATGCAGTTTCTTTACATTTCTCTCCCCAAGGATTATCCAAACACTGTAGAATGACCTCAGAGAATGCACCTGTGCTGTCTGCATGAAGATAATACATACCTTATTTAACAGACCTTCCTAATCATAATGTTCATGATCTTTTAACAGCTTTCTACCAATAGCAATAAAAGGGGATAAGAAGGACTTACATTAATATCCTAGATTATATATATATATATGTATCTTCAAGCATAAAATTTGTATCTTAAAGGCTATGGGTGAGTTTGAGAGAGAAATAACTTACTAAATAAAGAGAAGAAGAAAAAATAAAACTAAAGAGTGAAGTTGTGGGATACTTGTACACCATGTGAAGATGTATTGCTGTGATTGGTGTAATAAAAAGCTGAACGGCCAATAGCTAGGCAGGAAGTATAGGAGGGACTTCTGGGCAGAGAGAGAACTCTGGGAAGAAGAAAGGCCTCAGAGTCACTCAGAGGAAGCAGGATGGGCAGTACAGAGATGAGGTAATGCCACATGGCAGAATATAGATTAATGTAAATGGGTTAATTTAAGTTATAAGAGCTAGTTGAGAACAAGCCTGAGCTAAGGCCAAGCTTTCATATTTAATTATAAATCTCCATGTCATTATTTGGGGGCTGGTGATCCAAAGATAGTCCGACAAGAAAGCACACTACAAGAAGTAGCTGCAAACCAAGTATCTGGTATCTCAAGGTAACATTTTGGGTGGACATCACTGGTGTTGGGCGAGAGATTCAGGAGATGCACCCATGGGTAACCATGACAACCCAGACAGCCTATCACTACCACCTCACTATTCACACAAACCACCCCAAAGCCACCTTTGCCTTGAAGCAGTAGACAGGGAGGTGCCTGGGGGCCCGGGCTTGTTCCCATGCCTGCCCACACAGTTCTCTCCAGGTGTCTCCTCAAGCTTCAGTGGCTGCTGAACACTGGGCTATGAACAAAATCAATGACATCAATTGTTTTACAATTACTGAGAAGTGACAGAACAAGGGAATGGTTTGGTTTACAAGAACTCCGTGAGATGCACATTCCTTTGAACATTTATTTGCTTAAATCTTTGGAAGTTAATCTTAGACTAAATGCTGGTTAGTTTTTTTGTCAACTTGACACAAGCTTGGGTCCTCTAGGAAGAGAGAATATCAATTGAGAGAATGTCATCAGATTGCCTGTAAGCAAGCCTGTGGGGCATTTTCTTGATTGATGACTGATGAGGAAGGACCCACCCCACTGTGGGCAGTGCCACTCCTGTGCAGGCAGTCATGGGGTATATAAGAATGAGAACTGAGCAAGCAATGAAAAATAAGTAGCTTGCATCCATGGTCTGATTCAGTTCCTGCCCCTAGGTCTCTACCTTGCTAGAGCCCCTGACTTGGCTTCCCTCAGTGATGGACTGTGATGGGGAAGTATAAACCAAACCCCCTTTTGGTCATGGTCTTTTTCACAATAGTAGAAAGCTTACTAAGATGGACTGGTTTGTTGGGCGCTGAGTGCTCTAGTTCTCTCCTTTATAAATGTAAAGTCAACGGCAGCATCTCCTTCAGAGAACAGAGTCATGGTCAAGTTTAGCTCAAGCTATATAAACTTACAACAGTGCATGGTACATAGCAATAATCTAGTAAACACAGGTTTTTGTCAATCAAAAATAAATAAAAGCCTGACACCATCCATGACATACTTTTATTATATGAACAAAATAATCCATTACAGAAACTGGAAGAAAGAAGGGCTCATCTTCTGTTTTTAATTATGTTATCATTAATTTAAAAAAAAAACAACTTGTGTTTTTGTATATAATCCAACTATGCTGTAACTTCCTGGCCCCTTAATGTGTGCACACAGGCAAAGAATGTATTTGTTCCACAGACTGTTTTAGACAATGCTCATGGTAAGCCTGCCCCTTCAAAGCATTACCTCTGCAGGCCCTTTTTCTGCCATCCAAGGCCCTCCTGTGTACTGATTCTGAGATTGTACTATAGTGAGCCCTCAGCCTACTGACCAGCTGCTTTCTCACTTCCCAGGTACCTTCTAGCTTTTCTGTCCTTCTTGTACAGCTTAAGATTCCAGAATCCACCCCCAAATCATCCTCTGAAAACCCTCCAATACCATCAGCCCCATGCCTCCCTCTCCTCAGGACATCTCTGCTCAGGATGACTTCCAACATTCTTTTATCCATGTCCTGGCCCAAGCTGCTAAACACAGTAAGGAAATCACACACTACGAACACATGTTCAATTACTTCCACTATGTTCTAACTTGGTTTTTTGTCTATTCAACTACAACTCCAAGTGGAGGNCTGAGTGAGTCTCATTCATCATGTTGACTTAAAATTCAAGCTCTAATCCTCAGAATATGGTTCAGCAACTTTAGTCCTTTTACTCTACAACAGCGGTTCTCAAGCTTTTGCCAGAATCACCCAGAAGGCTCATTAAGGCTAGAAACTTAATAGTTTCTAACCTAGACAACCTCTGGTGGAACCTAACAGTTCATGTCTTGAAGAATTTGCTAAACTTCCAGAAGATGCTGGTGTTATCTAGAAAAACCAGCCTTCATGTGCTTCTATACCTCCTTCTGTTTGTTTTCTCTGTCTACCTTCCCTCTTAATTGACAGCTCCTCTTCATTCCTTAGGGAGAATAAAAAGATGTACCCGACTTCTTCATTCTGCTTCCTTCCTCCGTCTACTGTCAGCTTTATGGAGGAAGTGTTTCTTCTTCTGTTGCATACTGGCTTGTGTGCCATCCCTCTAGCTCTTGGCACATCCCTTGGTTTTCTTGGCTATCTATCTATTTAGTTACTGCTTTCTTTCTCATGCTTACTTATTAATTCTGTCCATCTATAACCAATTTATTCCCATCAGTGTTTCCATCCATCCAACCATCCACTCGCCCACCTACTTTTCATCTCTGCAGAATCATTCATGTCAGCATATACNTGTGCTCNAATATCTCACCAGGAAACAGAACAAATGAACCAAGCCACTGTAGTCTGAGACCCTAATCCTCTTCTCTGTTCTTTCTGGCAAGGTTCTCAGCTGCAGCATCCCTGGCTCATCTTCGGCTCCTTCATTCTCCATGGTCACAAACTGACTGCNGCTTCTATCACTTGCTGTTTTCTGCTTGTTGGTCGCAGAACTCTTTGTGTCGTTAAATCGAGCAGTCACTTCTGTCTTCACCTACCCAACATCTGAGCAGCCGCTGAACGGCCATTTCCCCGATTCCTGAAGTGCTGTGTTCACCCTCCCCCTTCTTCACACGCTCCTGGATTTTGTCTTCTCACATTCTACTACTTGTTGCTTCTTCTTTTCCTACCTGTCCTCAGAATGCAGAGAGGTTTTCAAGGCTTTGCNGGCTCTTTTTTTTTTTTTCACCATAGGTTCTTCCATGGTTTTTAAAACCTTAACGCTGATGGGATACAAATTGCTAACTATGGGCTGGGCTTTGCACGCAGGCTTCAGATTCATAGAAATAAATATGTAGTTAACATGCCCACTTGAATTTCTTTCCTTAAAATTTTTTTCTTTCCTACCTGAATGTCTTACAAATATCTCCATTTCAAAATGTCTAAAGCAGAACTTATTTCCTGAAATAATAATAATAATAATAATAATAATAGTAATAATAAAAATTCTGCCCCATCATGTTCCTTACTTCCATCTATCCACCCAGTTGCCGAAGTCTGAAGGCCTGCCATCTCTTTCCTTTTGCACCAGCCTGCTGGCAGTATTACTCAGCATCCCTTCCCACTCACCAAGACACTGCAGCTTCAGTGGTCCTCTGGCCCACAGTGAGCCCACACATTTCACATGTATAACCATTCACACTTCCCATGGACAACATTCCTCAGTCTAAACGCCACCTCACAGGTGCCTGCCCGCACCACTGGCACCCAGACATTTACTCTTACTCTGTGATAACCTTTTCCCAACTCCTTGTTTGCTTCTTTTATTTCCTTTTACATTTACTTGGTTTTCCTCCACCCAACTCCAGCTCCACAGGGGTAGGATTGAGCGAGTGTGTCTCATTCACTACTGTACCTCTGAATCTAAGAGAGGATTTTGGCTATGCATAGTGGTATACACCTGTAGTCCCGGGAGGTGAGCACAGGAGAGAGCCAATTTGAAGTCAGTCTGGACTTCACAGCTAGAACCTGTCTCAAATGAAGCAAAACAACNGAGAGCTTTGAATGCATGGAGCTTCTTACTCCACAGGCAGAATCAGAGGTAACACAGGTAAATACTGAGAAAGAGAGGCTGGGCCGAATATACAAAGAGAAATACTATAACTAAAAGCTGAAGGTGGAATGTTCTGTTTGGGAAAATAGCCAAAATCACTGTAGCCAGGATCTGACCACAAGTTGTTGGAAGCTCAGTTCACAGGAATGCTGGCACAAGGATTTATAGACAGGTGGGAAATCAAGCAAGGGATCTGCTTAGAAAAAAAACAATGGCATCTCTAATATCTTTGGGATGTTTTGTGTCTCAATTACTGACCTCACAGGTGCTGGGTCACTTAAGCATCACTGCCACCTTTGAGGTAGATAAACTTAAGAGTACTTAACAGATTGAGAAGACAGCATTCAAGAAAGTCATTACCCTGTCCTGCCAGCTCATCTTCTGGGGTGGGACTGAGGATCCAAGTCTTGTACTTTTTCCCTGACCTGCTCTTAAGGGTCTCTCTCTCACCCTGCTGGTCCTACAAGAGTAAGTTGCTCCCACTTGATCGCCCCATCCATAGCCCCTACATGAGACTCTGGAGCACAAGCCAGTTCTGTTTGACTAGGGAAGCAAGACTCAACCAAGAAGGCTGACAGAGGGGGGAAAAAAATCAACAAAGAGGGGTATGACATTTAATGGTGTGGCTTGTAAGTTACTGACCAAATAAGCCTTTGTTCATTTAAGCTGTGGGAAAAATACACCAAATAGAACAGTGATGTGCCTGGTGTTGGTCTTACCCTGCTGCCAATCAAGTCCCCTTTTTGCTTTTTATTATGGTTCATTGTAATATGAATTTTAGGAGCAAATGGGACTTGGAAATAGCTTTGNTTGACATACTTTTTAACGCCCATGGAGAAAAATGCAGGTTGAAGACCACCTGGCCTAATTTGTCTTTTTAAGTATTATCAAAACCAGCACTAAAACCTGATGCTGAATTTCTAGACATTTACTAATTTTTCTAATGCANTCAAACATGCTCCATTTCTGGAATCAGTACTTGTGAGAGCCCCCTTGTCTTGAGGGCACTTTTGTAACTAGAAGACAGCAAAGTGGACCTTTTAACACTCACTCCCCAGCAAGGGGAGCTTCCTGACTGTAATAACTTGTCTTGTTTTGTCTCACTGATACTTCCTTATGAGGGTTTTGGGTCAGGGTAAACTCCTGAGGACTGATCTGACATTCCCTTTGAAACTAATTACATTAAACAGCAGGTGCCCTCTTCAAGTCTGAGACGAGGGTNGCAANGTGGTCAGGGAATTCAGTGCATTTTGGGGTTAATGCTCTCGTTTTTGGGGAGCTTCTTTAAGCTTAGAAATCCCGTTCCACTCACTGTCACCAGTGTGAAAATAAAATAGGGACCAATTTGATAGATCAAAATAAAAAACGTATAGAGCAGTAGTTTCCGTGAGGATGCACGTACGTGGAGATTGTTGGGTGCTTNCAATGAATCAGCTAATGACACTGGGTTAGGGGAAGCCCGCTATTCAAGTCAGAACTCTCAACAAGCTACTGCGCTGAGCACACAAAGCTGGAGGGAAGCAGGTTGCAGAGAGAAAGGCGAGCGACCTGTGTCTGTATGAACTCCCTATCAATAACTCCCACTTAAAGAGAAGAAGTATTTCTTCACTGATTATTACAAAGAGAGATTGCTTTGGAAAGAACATCGACACCAANGCTAAACCAACAGGTTGTCATGATTTTCCAGTGGTGTTANGTTGTTAACATGATTACCACTATCAATGTCAACATTGAGGAGACCCCAAAGCATACCTTTTTAAATATACCAAATTCACTCTAAATGTGGATAGAAACAATTCAGTTCTAGATTAAAAAGCAAGTGCTGATTACTCTGAGCTTANACTCTGAGGGTGTGGGAGTCTGAGTCACTAGTCATTGTAACACTAGAAGCTAATGACTGGTCTTGGCTGGAAGTCTGCCCTGCCCTGACTCTAANAGGTTTGATGCTGAATTGCACAGAGCCCAAGGCAAATAGTTTACATTTTAGGTAGATGGCACATGGTATGGCTAAATATTTTTAAACATTAAAAAAGTATAAGTTTTAACTGTCTGAAGGTAAAGAACCAAGAACTGATGCCTCACGGTGTTCAAAAGTCAACATGAGTATACAAAACAAGTAATACTTCATTTAAGAGGATAAAAGAAACCAAAGAATAATCTAAATANAAGCAAACGGATATGCCTGTAAATAATGTCAGAAAAACTCACTGTGGAATGGCTACTGGCCTCGCCTTTGTGTCTAGGAGTAACTTTATAATTACTCAAATACTGAGAGGAACATGCCACTTTTTGAACACAGAACATCTCATTTGATGTTTTTAGTTTGTACTGAAGGTTCCTCTTGGAAGGAAAAACTCAGAATTTTATTTGGAGAAGTAGATCGATGACTACTAATGATGCCCCATGTCACCATTATTGCAACCACAAATGTAGTAGCTTTGAAAAAAACTGAGTTGAGGGCTGGCAAGATGGCTTGGTGGCTAAAGGCACTTGCTGCCCTGCTGACCACCTGGGTTCAATTGCTAGAACTGCCGTGGTGGAGAGAATCAACTCCCATAAGTTGTCCCTTGCTCTGCACATGCATGCACACACACATACATTAAATAAATAAGTTGTATATAATTGAAAATTTTTGGGATACATAAAGTAATTGAATTTGTCACAAACTCTTACAATTCGCATGCTAAGTGGAATATGATCACGTCTGTCAGAAGAACTGTCCGAAATCAGAGTGGCTGAGTGGCAGCAGAGCAGACACAAGCGTACTTCAGCCCCCACCACAAGCAGGCGCTCCGGTAAGTCTCCGCAACAAAACTACTAATGANGGTGCTTGTGCCCTGCATTTCTTAAAGCCAGGCAAGAAATCAACANGGAGAAAGTATTTTAGTATAGCCAATTGCTAATAACTCGATTTTAAGATTTCAAGTACATAAGGGCAACCACTACAACTGGACTTGTAGAGTGCACACAAATATGAATTTATTCTAAAAGTCCTTGAATCGCACCCTATGTGTGTACTTTGTGGTATGTAAATGTGACCTAAATAAAACTGATACATAAATTTTAAAAGGGGGTATAAATCTCCTTTTCATTTTTCCATTCTCTGGCAACTGATATTCAAGAGTCTGTCAGACAATTAGGCAAAATACTAGAAGTAGTTTTTTGATCAACAAAAAGACTGTTGAATATAGCTGATGATGTTTAACGCTGGGCATGGCCAAGAGAATGAGGAGGGACATTGCTTAGTAACTCAACTGTAAGCCAATATCGAAATATTACGTATCTGTTAAAACATGCTAAACTAGCACAAGTGACATTTTGCCTGAATTTCCACATATCCAAAATGAGGACTCGACAGTTAATTTCAGTAAGCTAACTTCTGGTTGCCAATTTTAACCTCATTATTGTACTTTCTATTTTCAGAGTCAACACACTGGTGTAGATCAGTTTGTCTACCCTAGGGTGTCATCTTCGCCCTTTGACCTCAGAGACACAGCTTGTGTGCTTGAGACAANGCATGCATATTGCCGTATCAGAGGCGCTATTTCTCCTATGTGTGGCAACGGCAGGGGCAAAGAACTTTTTGTTTCCCTTCACAAAGCAGTGACTGCTCTTGCCTTGCTCTCTTGGAAATGAGAGCTGGTCTTTCACACAAACCCTCTGCATCACACTAGATGCTGGAAGGTACTCAGAACACATCACAGCAGCTGCTCATAGACATCCCCCAAGTCAACACACTAGCATTTCAAGTACACCTCCTTCCCTGCCACCCTTCCCAATCCCTACGCCCGTCTCCTGTGTGAAAGGTCTGGAAACTGAACAGAACATCAGACAGAGCTAAC
>LZPO01075888.1:0-10814 GCA_001675575.1 Neotoma lepida
CTATAAGACTTATACTTTCCTGAAGTTGTAAAGGTATGTGTTTGAGTATTTGTGTATCTAGCATGTTCCAGCTCAAAGAATACATGTTTTTGATTTTCCAACCAGTTGATTCTGGGCTTGGTGGCCAATCATCAGGTTGAGTTCTCTTGGCATTAACACTTCCTGCCACAATCTGAAGACTGTTCTTCCCACAAAGCTCCTTCCCCTTGGCCACTTTCTCTTTAAAAAGTATACTGAGGTTTGCTAGGTCACTGTTTTGTGATTCAGCACCCTACCATTATCCTATGCCTAGAGCCTTATGTCTACTGTGAACATCCCAACAAAATCCTCAGAGGGTCACTTAGGGGAGAGGACAGAGTTGCTCTCTGCATGGTTAAGGCTCATCTTTATAAAACAGAGCTGACTTGTGATTAGCATTAAGCTATCTTTCTACTTGTATAGTCTGTGATTGCTGGTGACAGTCCAACTTTCCATTGACTTTGGGGAAGTGTGCACTGGGGAAAGAACCCAGAGCCTGTGTGTGCAGACAAGCACTCTGCTACAAGCTTTACCCTCAGCTCATCTGCTGGGTTCTTAGAGGAGACCACTTGCGCTGATCCATCCTTCTATTTTTTTCCAAGGCTGTCTGGCTCATTCACAACTCTTTGTCCCCACTCCTACTCATGTACAAAGATAGAGAAAACTTCGGAGTTCTCTCTGGTCTGTCCATATGGCTAAAGACATTCTGAGTTCCAAATAACTGAGAGGGAGGCTTCATGCACATGAAGCACTTAGGATGTGACCCAGTTTCCTTCCCGTCTTTGTTGTCACTCAAACATGCCTGCTAAGTAATTCCTAGGGACAGAACCATGAGACATGAGATTTCAGAGACATCAAAACAGCAGTGTCATATTTCATCCAGCACCAACGACTTCTTACTATCGTTAACGCCACTGGTCACAGTCAGCAAAGAAGACACTGCACAGTTTTTCCTGACTGGTATTCTCGGTCTCTAACAGGCGTTGTAGGTCCCACTAGACCTCCTGAAGTGCAGATATGGAAAACATCGGTCTTTTCCATCATAAAACCACAGTGGATAGGAGGAGAGGGAAACACGCCCCCACATGGAATGAGAGGCCTAAGCAGCTTTTGGGGATCAACTCAGTGTCTCCAGAGGCAAAGCTGTTGGTTTGGCAGTCTGTCTGTGGCTGCTGGAGAAACACTGGAGTGTGGGAAAGTTGTCACTTGACAATTAATTTCCCCAAAGTCTGGTATTCTTCAGGGAGGTTTAGCCTCCTGCAAGGCCTTCTGATAGGCAAACCAGAGGTCTCTTATGGACTGGAACAAGGCCAGGCCTTGTTGAGCGTTGGGGATTCCGTCTAAACTCCGCCTGTTGAAAAGAGTCTCCTCTGAGCCTGCAAAGCAGCATGTTCCAACTGTGCTCACCAAGCCAATCAATGGAAGAAACTAACAGGACTATCCTGGTCAAGCTCAGCTTCATCTTCAAACAGAAAACCACCAAGAGAACTTGCCCAGTTTCAGATCTGAGATACCACATAACCAAGACCAGAGCAAGGTCTCCTAAAAGCAAAATTTCCTCTTTCCAGGTAGCTCATCTTGTAAAACAATTTGCCCAGGTCCCTTCCTGCCTATAAAATATGAAGCTTTGCAGTTATAAATGATCCATGAGACTCAGCTCTAGTCGGGAGCACTATAATTGTGGACTTTTCATGGCAATGTCATGTATAGTTTCCCCCTTTATCTGTGAAGGACACATTCTAAGACCCCCAAGTACATGGTTGAAGTCATGGAGTGATGACCTTATATATACTTGACTTTTTCTACACACACATACCCATGACAAAGTTTAACTTATAAATAGTCCCAGTAAAAGTGACAACAGGCAACTAATAATAAAATAATTTTAACAACATGCTCTAATAATATTGCCACCAGCTACACTTCTACTTTAGGGTCATTATAAAGTAGGATGACAGTCATTTGAACACAAAGCACTCTGATTCCATGACAACCAATTGGATAGCTGGGACAGCTACTAACTGACTGATGTGTGAGTCCCACATACAGGATGGATATGCTGGACACAGGTGGGACTGAGTGGGGTGACATGGGAGTTCATTGTGCTGCCCAGAATCCTTTACAATTTATAGTTTAGAAATGGTTCTTTTCTGGAATTTTCCATTTTAATATGATTGGTTCATGATGGTAACAAATTGGAAAACATAAAACTGCAAATGGCGAACAGCTACTGTATTTTTCATAAAAAATCGAAGGAAAAATGCTTGTTTAGAGTAAGGGCTGCACCTTCTGTGACAGGAACCTCCTTGGGGAACCTAACAACTTGCAGTAAACACATACTGTGTCAGAGGAGATCTGTGAAAGTTATTACAGTGACTTGGGCCCCTTGAGCCTGAAAGTGTGATACCAGAGCCTGCATCTTCTGTTCTTTTCTCCATAGATGGGAGAACTATGGAGAACAACCAACCTCAGCCACTGGACAAATACACAAGCTTCTGCCACTACCCCGTCCGCTGGGGTCATCTGCCTCGGTCTGTGATGTCCTTGTTCAGTTAGCAATAGTCTCACCAGCCCAATAGCCCAGTGTTCAAGTCTGCCTAGTTCATGCTAGTTCCATCCCATCTGGATACCTGGAATTACTAGTTAAAATTAGTACTAATTTTGGCCCAAATCTATTAAAATGCTTCTTGATATTTACAAATGTCATTAATTACTTTTTCTTTCCTATTATTTTTAAAATTGATTTATTATTCCACAATTTTGTGCATGTATATAATACACTCTGGTCACACTCAGCCACCATCTCTTACCCTGCCAATCCCCACCAACTCTCTCTCCTCCCACTAAGTCCCCATCCCATTTTCACGTCTTTTTGGTTTTGCTTCATAACCCACCGGGTTTAACCACAGCCCCTCTTGTAGGCACAGCTGGGAAGCTGTCCACTGTAGCACGAATAATTCACCAGCAGCCATCATTACTAAAGACAATGACTTCCTTTTCCAGCAGTCTACAACTGCTAATTGCTCCCCTGTGGGGGTGCTGTGTCCCCTGAGCTCATCCCTCAACTATGACTGAATGTTTGATGGCTCAGTATTGTGCAGACCTTATGTAGGCAACTCCCATTGTGAATTCATAAATAGTCAGGACCTTGACATCCCCAGAAGATAGCATTTCCATTTAGCAAAACAAAAGTAGTACATTTACGCCTGGTGCCTATGACCTCCCCAGCCATAGGCCTTTAAATAGTTCTCCAGTACCAGGCAGGTATTCTTTCCTGGGGAGGGGACCTCTGAATCAATCAGAAGTCAGTTGGTTTACTCAATAATCATGCTACTATTACACCAATGGACACATCTTGCCTGGAAAGTTGAAATATATATATATATTTCTTTAAAAGAATAAAAAGTAAAAAAGCAACCATAAATTATGCTAGAGATGAACCACATCTGACTATTTTAGAACAAAATGCACAGCCTGTACTCAATATAAACTAGAAGGATTGGCTTGAATATTGCTGACGTTAAAGGTTTCTCTGGAAATGGCTGCTAAAACAAGGCACTGAGTATAAACTTGTTTGAGAAATGGTCCCTAGGAAACCGCAGGATGAGAATGAAGAAGTGAGACATGAAAGAAAATAAGACTAATCCAAGTGACCACTGTGATAAACAAATCTCAATCCTACTGAGGACTTCAAGAAGCCCCTGTGGATGATACCTCAAAATGTCTCATCCAACTGGAAGAGCTGGGGTATTGATCTGTCTACTCCCAAGAGCTATTCCCAGAGACATTTGTTCTCAGCACTTCCACATTAACTATGTTAATGGGGCAGGCTTACTCCTACACCAAGATGTATAAGCAGAAAGTCATAAGAGTTTGCAGGAAGAAATCTTTGGCGGCATTAAATCCTATGTGCTTTATAGTTCATTCAAGCTACTGAAACAAAATATCTTAAATTGGGTAATTTATGGGCAATAGAATTTTAATGCTTGGTTATAATTTATTTATTAATTTGGGCATGGATTCCTTTCTATGGAGTGGGCATCAAATCTGATCAGAAATCAATTGGTTACCCCCATCATAGTCATGCCACTATTATACCAATAGGCATATGTTTATTTTATTGAATTGTATTAGTTAAATAGATATGATGGCTAAGAATCCAAGGTAAAGGTAAATTTAACATCTGATGAGGTTTGATCTCAGCTTCATAGATGCTACCTTCTGATTCTGTCGTCGTGGTGGAAGGTGATAGGGGCATACAAGTTTCTTTGAGCATTTTTCATAAAATACTAACTAACCCCACTCAACAACCTCCTGGGGTCCTTGCCTTCCAGTACCACTGCCTTGAAGGTTAGCATGTAGACTCTAGCACTCTGCTACAATGCCCTTGGACATTTGAATCGCACACTGAATTACTGAATACACATGAATATGCTGATGAACAGGACACTGGTAAAAGAGAGATTGGTGTCATTCACTAAAAAGATGATTTACATGGGGAAGCTACGTGGAATGGGCAATTTCTGAAAGCTATCATAGACATCTATCTGTCTTGCTGGATAGTACCTAGATATGAGGGATGCCATGAAGCACAAATCATTTTCAATGCATAGCTGAGGTTGTATTGAAAAGACTAGGGGAGGACTTCTCCAGAAGCAAGGTCTAATACAAAGCCAAAACAAAATATGAAACAATTTTAAAAAATTAAAAAGCAGAGGTAGAAGAGGATAGTGGAGTTTTGAGTACCCTCAGAGAATTGGTCACCTTCCATGGACTAGAATTGAGGTATTAATGACTGTGCTGTAGTGTGCAACAGGGACCTGCACCATGTAAGACAGAAAGTTGACCCTTCATGAACATACAACCTTCTAAGTGCAGTAGCCATAAACTTATTTTCCAAGGAGTTTTCCAACAAAGCACTACTGGACAAGGAAATCTGTTTAACTCTTCTGGGTCACTGGGGAAATTATGTGTCCATGAGCATGAGCAGTTCCAGATATGATAATGCACAGGCTTGGGCCCAGATGTGTATGTACTATCTTTCTGGTTCAGGAAATCCCAGGCCCAGAAGTTAAAGTGGTTTTTGATTGGGAACATCTGGAGTGTATTGGCAGAGAAACAAACACCCTCAGTTTATGTTTCACTGGCATGCTAAAGATTCCATAAGCTCAGGGGCCAAACTCTAAAAACAGACGGGAATAAATTATAGTTGGCAGAAAACTCAAATGCCAGAGACATATCTTGAGAGGTATTAGAATTTGGAAATACAGATAAATAATATAAATAATAATAATAATAATACAATTGTTGAAAGAATTAGAAGTGGGAATTTCAGAATACGAGAGAAGAAAAATACAGTATCAATAAACACCAGGGATATTTGATAAAATAAAGTCCCTTAGCATGAAATATTTAATTGCTGAGATAAAAAAATAATAGCTAAGTTAAAATGGAGCTTTAAAAATAGCTGGAGAGATGTTATCAGACTAGACGAGAGGTGTGTTACTGGATATACATCACGGAGAAACGGAGAGCAGGGGAATATGAGCTACTACAAAAGGAACTAAGGAAAGGGTAGTTGCTAAGGAAAATCTTGGTTCCTTTTCTAGAACTCTGAAAGGTATGCATTTTCAGGCTCAGCACACAAGCCTCACAAAGATTCACAAGAGGGACTCCGTAGCCTGCCAAAGGGAAGCAAATTACCTAACAATAAATTACAATTAGGCTGAGAACAGACTTAAAAATAGCATTAACCTCAACCCCACAGAAGAAAGAAAAGAACCTTCAGCCTAGAATTTTATACAGAGTTCAAATGCCCATCAGTAATGAGAGAGGATTCAAGATCTTCTGGACAAACAAAATCTAGAGTGCATTCCCAGCAGTGATCCTAGAAGTCAGTTCTGAGTGGAAGATGGGGCATGATAAATAACAATTGACCAAATTAATCAGATTTTAAAAAATACCTAAGAATACCAGATTGCCTTGTTAAAATGAGCTATCTGTCTTCTGAAGAAATCTATCCAAGCTATCACTCTGCAGTGGGCAGAACACGAAAAGCTTTTTGTTTAAAATAAAAAAAACAAGACAAAAGTGTCCACCATCATTTCTATGCAACATTCTATTGAAGGCCCCTACCAGAACAGTGAGATGAAATATGTTTATGGATCTGAGAGGTAAACAGCATATAAAAATTGTGTAATGTGCATCCAATATGATTGTCCACATGGAAAAATCTAGTTAACGAATCACCACAGTGAGAGAGAGTTGAATTGATAGCTGCTCTGGAGACTAACGTATTGTACTCTTCCAGGGCACACCAAGCAATGTGCCCAACCCAAGTTAACTCTCTCTCAGCTGTAGAATGCNTCATTATGTGTACAGACTACAACTGATCCTTCTTCTCTTGATTGTACATTTAGACTGCCCAAGCTCTTATCCTTATAAACTGCTGTGAACGTCAATGTTTTGTTTCTTTTTTTATTGATGTTTTAGCTTGAGATGGGGTCTTATATGGTCCAGGTCTGCCTGGAACCTTCTATGTAGCCCAGGCTTTCTTCAAACATATGCTCCTGTCCTGTCTCTGTCTCCCAAGCTCAGTGTGAACGCACTATTTATGTCTGTTACATCAGAAAATGCTTTCTGACCCAGGAATTTGCTTTCTCCATTTCTTTGAAGCAGAAGCTAGGACAGAGGTATTTAGCTATAACGACATAAGACTTGTCTAGTGATGTTCTACACATACTAACAGTTTTTAAGTTGTGCCCTGCAAACATATGAACAGATGGCAAGAGAAGGCTGAACAATATCCAAACTGTTACAGAAATGATGTTAAGGAAACAACAGAATGTTGTCCAGCTTCTTGCAACTTTAGCTGTGAAGCCAAATTCATCTCTAACCCCTACTGTGTGATTAGCTCAGTAGGGTGTCCAAAAAGGCGGGACTGGAGTCTGCAGTCATTCAGTGGGGCACGGTTCTCCTTGGTTCATCTGAGACTCAGTTTCCCAGCCTCTTTTCTATGGCAGCTTTCTCTCTTTCCACGTAATCCTTTATATGCATATTTAGCATAACCATTTTTTTAGCCTGTAAAGCGGAAGAGTGTGATTAATGATAGGACTTGTTGATTGGGGAGAGAGAGAGAAATGAGTCTTCTACTTGGTTAAGAATTCGTTTTGCTGCCAGAGAAGCACAGCCTCCAGCCATTGTTCTTTCCTCCCCAGCAGGAGCTTGTAACCTTGTAGAACTCCTGCCCCTGGGGGACCCTGTTCTCCATGTACTTTGCTACACCCATGGTAAGATGCAATCAACAAGAATAGTTTCCCAGGGAAGCTTCTCTCCTCCCTGAAAGGAAGACAACTCTCCGGCTGAGCCAGGCATCTAGTGGATTCAGTCTGACTTGTTTTCATTGAGGTAAGAGATGCAGGAAGAATTCATTTCCCCTGATTTCAGTTCACGATATCCTGAGAGGCGTTCCCAGTGGACATCTTTAATTCCTCTGGAAAGCTGCCCTATAGCTGTAGGAAGCCTGGGAGTCTAGACTTGGGAGATGTTGGGCTTTTATCAGCTATGGATGTCTGTTGCTATGATTTTCCTTGGACCCAGTGTTTCTTGGTAGAGACACTCTTCTCTTAAATCAGAGGCAGCCATGTTCACAAGCAGCGTCCTCACTGACCCTCTGAGACATGCTAACCCAGAAAAGGAGCTAAAAGGAGCCTCTCAAATGAGTCATCTCCATCAACAGGACTGCTTCCTGGAAAAGGTGCAAATTGATCTTTTTCCTTCTGTGGGCCAGCTGGGGGATTGGAAACAGCAGTGGACAATTCATTACCGGACATACAGAAAGAGCAGGAAACATATCAGGCTGGTCCCATGATCGGAAGCATTTTGGAAACACAACAATTAACACCCAGGCTTTAGATCTCCTCAGAGTGAGGCCAAAAGCATGTCATGGCCCTGAATAGAGCCTTGGGAAGATTGGAGGTGACGAACANGTATGCCAGCTGCCATGGGCATCCTTGTNCTGTGCCCTGCAGTGTTAGCAGCTCCACTCCTGTGGCACCAGTGCTTTCCCAGAGGCAGGCTTGTGCTGGCTCTTCAAGAGCTGAGTGGGCATGGAAGTTTTCAAGCCTTGGACTATAAGGCTCCTGTAATTTCTCCCTCAGGAGCCCACTTCTCTAGCAAGAGTTTCTTTCAAGTGGNCCCTGCCTGTGGGATCCCGCTGGAAGGAGAGCTTCAAATGCGCTGTCACTGTGGAAAGTAGCTGGGCCGTTTCTAAGGGAATTGAGCACTTACTTGCCAGATGACCCAGATCTCCCACTCGTGGGCGTTTATTCCAGAGAAATGAAAACCGCAATACAAAAACCAGTATGTGAGTTGATGATGGATTTATCAGTGGTCGACAAGAAGTGGCCGAATGTCTTGGCCTCCAGAACTCTTTCGGAGGCAATTCTGGGAACTTTGTGGTCCCTGTGTGTTGTAGATCATTGTCCTCTGAGCATAACAGCCCAAANCTTCTTCATCAGAGCAGCTGTGACTAGTTGCAAGAAATTCTCAAGATCACTCTTATTGACATTCTTTCTTAGTAGGAGAGGCTGAGGAGGGTCAATTAACCCTCACCTGAGATCCAAGCCATTACTTTCCTACACATCCCCCCTAGTGGTACAGAATCCTATCTAAGCTGCATGTAATTTCATGGTCTTGGGAGGTGATAGGGTACATAGAGTTGAAGGCTCACTCATGATGGGACTCCATCCACGCTCTTATGATGAAGTCATCATCTATGCTGGAGTAAGACTTTTTGGTAATGTGGTTGCTTTAGGGGTCACCTACACGCCTGTGAGTAGCCCTGTAAGCAAGGGCTACATGCTCTGTAAGTAAGCTCAATAAACTAATTAGTTCATCAAGGGGAACTTTGGTGAAATCACACTCTAGTACTATGTCATTGGTGCCCNACCTTGCCTAAGTTCACACAACAGTGAATGTCTGTGGTGGCTGTTCTTGGTTGTCACTTTGACTACATCTGGAATGAACTACACTTCAGAAATGGAGGGCACACCTATGAGAGATTTTTTTGCTTGGTTTGAAGTGGATGAATCCACTTTTAATCCAGTCCTGTGAGGTAGGAAGACACACACCTTTGATCCGAATCTTGAGGCAAGAAGACACACCTTTAATCTGGGCCACACATTCTGCTGGAAGTCTATATAAGGACACAGAAAAGGGAAGCTTTTGCTCTTGGTCTGCTTGCCCTCACCTTGCTAGCACATCCATTCCTTCACTGGCATTGGAGCCTACTTCTTCGGGATTCCAGCATCTACTGAAGACCAGCTGAGATATCTGCCCCGGCCAGTGGGGTCTTCAACGGAGACCCTAGAAGGGGGAATGGCGAATGAAAGGGACAAGAGACATGAAAAATAACAGAAAGACAGGATTCTGATCAAGCTGCAAAGTTTATTTTTTCCCCAATTGATTATATANTNGGTGAAGAGGGAGCTTGTGCTTGAGGGTGTGGATCAGTGCGATTAGGTTGCTAGGTAACCTGACTGCAAGATGTTTTCTCNGGAAGGTCAGGGTAGCAGATGTCCCTAACTGACAAAAAGATAAGGAAGTACCAAGCTAATTCTGGGGGCTGGGACTTGCCTAAGGCACGTAACAAGAATTCTGGAAAAGGAACCTGTTACTCAGGAAACAGAAACTGAAAATTACCTGAGCTGAGATAGCTTAATTATAGCCAATACAGNTTTTGGCTCCTGGCAGATATCCAGTTGGACTGAGCAACTACTGAATTCTTGAACATTCTGTTCACAGCCAGCCACTGTTGGATTTGCTGGATTGCAGCCTGTAAGTCATTCCAATAAATCCCATATAGATAGATAGATAGATAGATAGATAGATAGATAGATAGATAGATAGATATAGATATAGATAGATAGAGAGAGAAGGAGAATGGTTCTGTTACTCTAGAGAACCCTGACAAATACAGTGTCCAAGCAAACACTACCTACAAGTTGTTGCTCTATACTCAGAGGTCCTGATGAGCTGTGAAAGTAGCCCAGGACACTTGAAGATGACTTAGGCATCTCTAGTTTGGCTGTGCCAGCCCCCAAGCCTCCCACTCCCATTTGCCTAAAATTCCACGACTCCTTCACCTTCTCTGCACTGGGAAGTTCTTACAAATGCACTCCATGCTTCATCCCCTACCACCCTCCATTGAGTCTCATTCTTTCTCTTTGTAATTCCTCCCCCTCCCTCCCTAGACCTCTCTTGTTAGGCCTTTCCATGGCTAAGATAACATTGGTAGAGAGTGCTCAGGGAATAGAAAGAAAAAAGTTCCTAAGACTGTTTTACAAGAATTTCACTTAAGCAGAGCTGTGCCTTNGAAGAATTCTGGAGAGGCCACCTGGGTAATTGTTGGGGCCTCCATGGCTTGTGTCTAGCTTGAGCTCCTAGACACTGAGACTAGAGTAAACACTGTCTCTCTAGAGACAGAAATCAGTAAGATGATTTAAGAGAGGGAGAAAGGGAGCCAGGCACAGATATCAGTGGTCTGGGTGGGAGGAATTTCCACATGAAGCTCCTCAAATCCTCATACACTCTACAAATCATGGGATATGGTTNNCAAAGAGACNCATTAGGAATCTATTACAGGGTTAAACTTTGAATCTGCAGCGAAGCGTATTATATCTTAAGACTTGTCTGCATGNTTATACACCAAGGAGACTAGCAAGAAGATTCAGGTGGCTTAAAACAGTGGTTTGCAAATGAAATAGGTAATTGGATCACCTGGAGACTGTTAAAAA
>LZPO01075888.1:42616-54907 GCA_001675575.1 Neotoma lepida
AGGGAGGGGAGGGGAGGGGTAGGGAAAGGCATAGCATGAAGAGCTATGCTGGAGAGGCCATGCTCAGTCTTTGCCTGGATTTGGCTCAGGAAATACCCAGAAGTAGGGAGGGGGAAAAGGTTTTATTTACAGCTTACTAGAGTGAAGTAACACACTCCCTGCCTCTCTCTCCAGAGACAGGCAATGCNTTCCACTGACCTTTGCCTCTCTCTTGGTTTCCCTACTTTAGTTTTTGTTGGGCTCCATCCCACTGTGCCCTTGCAGAGCAAAGGCTCTGTCTCCCAGATCCACAGGCCTCCCCTGCATGCAAAGAGCTCTGCTGGATCATGGTTCTGAAGGAATCGACATTGTTTTCTCTATAATTGTACTATACTCCCACCAAGAGTGTACAAGACTTCCCTCTCTTCAAAACAGTATTCAAGTAGACAAGAAGTCAAAACATCAACGGGTGAATGAAGCCATTAGGATAGAACTCACAGTAGAGAGTTAGTCTACCTTAAAGAAGGAAATCCCATCATTTCTTAATGCCATGGCTAAAACTAGAGGACAATGTGCTAAGTGAAATAAGCCAGAGAAAGGACAGATATGGCATGGTTCCCTTTATATATAGAAACTAAAAGTTTTTTAAAAATGTAAATTCATCAACTCACAAAAGAGAGAATAGTTATCAGCTAGGACCTAAGAAGTAAAGGAATGATACTGGCCCAAGGGTTAAAGTTCATTTTTCTCACTGCTGTGATCAACAGTCTAACAAAAGCAACTTAAAGGAGATACAGTTTATCATGGCAGGGAAGGAGAGGTGTCTGGCCAGAGAAGAAGGCTGAGTAAACAAATAAATGAGGCCTGAGAGTGTAGCTCAGTGATTAAACACGTGCTTAGCATGCATAAAGCCCTAGGTTCAATCCCCAGCATAGCACATAAAAATAATAATCTTTTTAGATAAAGCCCTTGTTCTACATAAACTAATAGACTTGGCATCATAATTGTCAGTCTATGTATTTTCATATTGTTAAAACACCGTAACGATGCTTAAATGTTGGGAAAGTGAAAGAAATTCCAATGAGGTCCCAGCAAGGCCTGAGGAAGGATGTGGATACTGGCGGCAGAGTTCACCACTCTGGGAGCACCTATGCNCCAGCTTCTGCCTGGTTTCTGAGAACAAAGAGGCAGAGAACAATTGGCCAAGCTCAGTGGAACCTGCTGANGAAGTGGCCCTCCTACACACCAGCATAACAGCGATTAACTGAACCCACCAAGCACTGGACCAGTGCAGCCAGGGCAGCCAGAACTAAAGAGCTCAAAACAGAGCACTGGTCCCAGTGTACCAGGTTCTCTCTTAGGTCAGTGGGACTCGTCCAACAAGGGCTTACACCCGCCCATGCTGTCCTTACTGAGAAGAGAACTGCAGAGACAGGACGGAGACTGGACACACCATGCGCAGAGAGGCTGGCACCAATGCCGGCTATGGTTCCCAGGGGTGTTGAAAGGCGAGAGAAACCTTCACCCTCAAGCCTGTGTCGTCCAGACCCTGTGGGACCCTCTTGCCCACGCTGTAGAAGTCAGTTTCTGGGGTAGGAGCCGGGCTCAGTGATCCAGCACTTGGATAGTAAGCATGATGGCAATCTCTGGACCAACAAAAAGACAATCAAACTAAGCTCAATTGAACTAAAGTCAATTTACTCTCTTTAATAAGGGGGGGGGAAAGGTCGATTTTTTAGAAACATTTTCAGAATCAAGGAAGTGAATTTCTTTAATCCTCTGCACATTAAAAACAAATAAGTATTTCAATGAGGGAAAGGAAGAATTGGGTGCAAGTATCCTGGGGATCTTTTTATAGTATAGAGTGTGAGAATGTTAATTAAAGGAATCTCAGAACGAAGAGGGCCTGAGAAGGGAAGGAACGAGAGTTTAATTTTAGGTGTTGTTTTGTCGAGTTAACAACAAAAAGTCACTTCCCTGAGTTACTCACAGCTATTCTCAGGAACTTTATGCTCCCCCCCCCCAAAAAAAAGCTCCAGTTGAAAGTGCGAAGCATAGAAAACCAATATAATGAAAACTTCTCCCAGAGAAGGACCTGTTAAGAGTGAAGAGCACGAATTAGCAAACCCTGGGGCACTGTGTGAGCATCGGAGAAGAGCAGGTATCATCTAAACAGGGTTCTTCACACAGCTCTACACGTCCATCTTAGAAACTGAAAATGTGAAAAAGAAAAAGATGCTTCTAAATAGGACTTTCCAGAATTGAGTGCCATTGCACCTGTCAGAATCCATCAAATGATACTTCTCCGAGGTGACTAATAATCAACTANTGACAGCTGTCACTACCCTTCCTGGGGTCCACCCTCTGCCCAATGAGGCTACAGACAAGGTCTCTAGTCCTCCTTGGACCCTACAGGAAGTTTTTCTATTTCTGTTTTGTGAGTCCAGAAGCTGAGTGGCAAAATTGTCCGCTGTCACTTTGCTAGTGACCAAGAGAGTTGGGTTTTCCACTCCTCTTGGCTTCCTAGCTCAAGTCATTTGCCCTGGGCCACCCAAGAGCAATAAAGTGGGCATGAAGCATGCCAAAGGAATCCAACCACACAGAGAGAAAGCGTAAGGGGGATTGTGTGAGAGTAGGAGGGGACCAGCTGGGGGGCAGAAGAGAAGGGAGGGAATTTGGGNTTAAATAGAAGCAAGTACCGTAATGTATGTTGTAGACGTGCACCCAATTCCTCAGGGCACCTGCTGAGATTTCAAGATTCCTATATNCAGGAACAAAGAATTAGAACAGGAACACTGATAGTTTTAGAAATGGAGACGGATGATCAACAAAGCCAGGCCTGGAGAGATGGGTTAGTGGCTAAGGGTACTTGCTTCTATCGGAGGAACAGAGTGTGGTTCCCAGTACATAGAGCAGCTTACAAATGCGTATAACTCCAGCTCCAAGGATCTTCTAGCCTCAGTGGTTATTAGAAAACACACACACACACATACACACACACACAGTATGTGTGTGTATACAGAAAGACACACATAAATTAGGTTTTAATATGAGAAAGAGGAGAGAGACAGACAGACAGACACCCCGAGCCCCTTAGAAGTCATTCACAGAGCATCTACCTTTCCTGGCTTTTGGAAGTATGTTCTCACAGATGCTTTGTTCTGTATATGTAGCCCTGGTAAGGATGGTCTCCAGTCTTTCTGCTAATGGCTTGTCTGTTGTTGTTTCCCACGNTAATCTTAATGCATAGAGAGCCCCCCCTCTCTACCTTCTACCACAACATGCAAGTGTGAAAATGGACCTGTCATCTGGGGATGGTGCACCTGCAGTTACAATCCCTGGAAGCTGAGGCAGGAGGACCAGAAATTCAAGACCATCCTCAGCCTCTTGGTAAACCCAAGACCTTGTCTCAAAATAAACAGGAAAAAGTCACCNTGGAACCCATTGTTTTGTATGCTAATTAAAAAGAAGCAGTTGGTCTGTTTTAAAATAGATTTTTTNAAAAAATCTGGCTCTTCATGTGACTGAGATAGGAAGTCTCTGAAGTGGGGCAGAAGAAAGACGGGTTGTTAGCACAGTNAAAATACTTATTATTTTTACTTCAATGATGTGGTGTAATGACCAGTAACACAACCACCTCTNTATGAGGGACCAGAATTCTTTGCTGTTCTTGTCTTCAAAAGAGGACACCTGGTAATTCACCTCTCCTGAACGTGGCTAGACTTATTTCTAATAGACACAGTAGAAATGACACCATGTGACTCCTCCAGCAATAAGTAGCAACAGATAGTGTTTAGAGAAGAGAAAAAAACAGAAGTGACTACAACCCAACACTTGCCTACAGCTGAGCTATTGAATGTTCCTCCTGGGACTGATGCACTGCCTTTGTGTTCCTGGCCACAAACCTCAAGACGAAGCCTTCAGCACATCCTAGGAATCCTGCTGCTTCTCAAGGAATTTCCTTCCCTGTTGTTCATAAGGAACATTGTAATAACTTCCTTTGCCTCTCACCACCCAAGGCCTTCGGCCTCCNTATTCTGCCTGTGACCTTCAATGAGAAAGTCAAAACAGTCAGGCATGCTGCCTCGATCCTCTGGCCAATTTCAAATCAGCCTATGCTGCACTTCATCTGCTCTCCTCCTTTACAGAGTTATGTCTGTGCTTTTCTCCAGGGCAAATCCCTTCCCTCCCACCTTCTTAACCGCCCCACTGCATTTATTCCTTCTCTTCTGCAGTTCGGTCATTAACTGGCTTTCCTTCTCCCAACTTCAGAACGCTGGCAGGCCTCCCGGGTGCTTCTGGCCTCCACTCCTCCNTCTGCTAATTCTGTCTCCCTTGAGGCTTNGTCCTATCTCATGACTTCATAGCTAGCTACATGTTAATGACTCAAATATTTGTAGCTGNACCCCTAACTCTTCCCCCAAATTCCAGAACTGTATATCCAATTGCTTCCAAAGACCCTTTATTGGTCATTTGAGAAATCAAGCCCTTTCATGCCCCTGACACACGTTTTCCTCCCCGACTCCCTGTCTTAATGAATAGCACTCCTATCTTCCCCAATGCTCAAGCCACCTCTGTCTCTGTCCTTACACTTTCTCAAGTGTTTTTCCACATCAGTGCCACTCTCTTCATGCTGGCATAAAGACTTAGTCAGTTGTCAACACCATGGTGATACCTCCTCTGACCAATATCCTGTAAAACCAGCACCCCCCTCTTCCTGGATGTAGCAAAAGTTTACCACAGGCTGCACTTCNGGCTTTACATTCATTAACTCTTAATTCCTCCAGGCCTAGGAAGTGGGCACAGCCTTTAAATTATAACNCCCATCTTAGAAACAAGGTAACTGAGTGTAAAGAGCAAATGGCTGGCCAGGCCATTAGAGCAGGTGGCTTCAGAGTTTCAGNCTGTGTCTCCCCTGAGTNCCACCTCCAGTTCTTGACCACTCCGTCAGTCAGAGTCTTTCCATGACCTTCAGGCTTCCTTTCAGCACTTTTCACTATCTAGGAAGCTCTCTGTTCAGTTCTTTCTGTACTATCAGCCTTGGCATTGGAAAAAGCTACATGTGGACAGAGACTATTGTTCATAAATAAATGAAGATCCATTTGGAGTCAGAAAATTAAAGCTTTTATATAAATGGCTACTCTTTTTTATTACCCAGACTTGATCTACATCTCTATGGCCACAAATGATATGAACACATTATTTTGGGATTTGTCTTAAATAACTGAATGATGTTATCTATGCTTTATGTATTTTTCAGAGCAGATATACTATGCTGGCCCTGTCAATAATCTTGGATTTGATGTTCCACTGGTAAGGTTTTGGTTTTCTGTTTTTTGTTGTTATGTAATTATTGTGTTGAAGAATGGATCTTCAACTTTTGGAGGAGAAGGAAGAGGAAGATGAAGATGAGGAAGAGGAAGAGGAAAAGAAGAGGAGGAGGAGAAACAGATTTAAATAGTTGAAAGTGTTAGCACATGCCATAATTAGGAGGCTTGCTTAAGATGCTGGCTTTGTCCTATTGATGCTTCATATTGGTGTTTTGTTGAATCTTTGGGTTGAACCAGAACAAACCGAACTGAGAGTTGAAATGCTGGCATCTTGTCCACAGGACTGGGGGTGTGTCTGTGGGGACTCCATATGGCTAGAGTTGCTTGGGGTGTGTAGGAGGCAACTAGCTTCTGGCACAGGACAGTTCACAAAACCACAAAGGCTTCAATATCTCTCTAGTTACCATCTTTTTACTATGTCTTCTGGGATTTTAGTCTGCTGCTATTTACTGTGTAATGTAGAAAGAACAAGGATAGGGACCTAGCTCAGCTGGGAAAGTGCTCACCTTGCAAACATAAGGACCTGAGTTTGACCTCCAGAGCCCATGTTTAAAAAGCCAAACAAAGTGGTACATGCTTATAATCCAAGTGCTGNGAAATTAGAAACAGGCAGACCCCTGAGACTTCCTGGTCAGCCAGCCTAGCAAGTTTCAGGTCAGTGAGAGATCCTGACTCAAAAAAAAAAAAAGGAAAAAGGTAGATGACACATGAAGAGTGACACCCAAGGTTGTCCTTGGCCTCCACATGCATGTGCATACATAATTATATATATATGTATATATATATACAACATACACATATGTCTGCACACACAAACGTGACCACATACATACACGTACACAAAATAATAAAGGTGTACCTAGCCCATCACTCCAGAGTATGGTACATGTAGGATAAAGGAGGAACATCTGGTGAGGGTCTCCTTGCTGCTGAGGACTTTGCAGCATCCTAAGTCAGCACAGNACATTAGGGGACAAAAGGAGTCAAAGCGGTTTTTATAACATACCCACACTGGAAAAAAACCCATTGACCCTTTAGCCTATTAGTCTGTGAATGAATGAATCCACTCACGAGGGCAGATCTCTTGTAAAGATCCCACTGAGTCTCACATCTTCTGACNGCATGCTGGGGATTAAGTTTCACCAGACTTATAGTGAGGACAGTCAAGCTANAGCAAGGTGTCACCAAGTAAATAAAGTGGCCTGTCCTGAGCAGTCACCAGGAAGACTCAAAGCTAAGACTAAGATTTCCCATGAAGCCCTTTTTATTTAAAATAACATTGTTTCAGAAACATGTGAATTTAAGCCACTCTGACACCGCCATAATTTCCCTCCTGCTACTGAAAAAAAATGGCATGGAACACCAGGAAATGTAATCATTTAAACATCTTGNTTTCTGCTTCCTCTTTTCTGTCATCTGAAACCTGTAGGAGACACCGAGTCTCTTCTATAAGAAATCTCTTCAGCTTCGTTTCAGCTCTGAGTGTGTTTCCCTCCTGTCCCGCACTGTGAGCTCCTAAGTCAGTCTTGAGTAGGAATCCTTCTCTACTGGAGTCTCCAGGCCTCCCTCTTGGGAATTCTCCAGTGATCTTCTCAGGCCTTTCTGTGAAACGCACAACTTCTGCCAGGAAGGGAAACTNTCTCTCCTCACTGCTANCATACACAGCCTGAACTCTCCCAGGGAGCTTTGCTTCAAATTGTTGCTACTTGAATGCTTTTTCTTTCCTCGTTTTTCTTCTGATACCCCACTAGAGACTGATGTAATAATTGCTAACAATTGGATTTCATTTTGTTTTGCTGTTTTTTTAAAATCAGTTAGCCTTAGCAATTCCTGCGAAACAAAGGGGGGCAGNGTCTTAAAGTCATAGANNCCCTTTGAAAGGAAATTTGCCTCAGAGATGTAAAGGGATTTATAGATGTTCNTCATCTTAACTCAGGATTACATCCNATAAACTCTCCATAAGTTGAAAATAGCATAAGTTGAAAGTGCATTGACTCCACCCAGCCTACAGAAAGAATGTCATCGCTTCACTGCATGGTTCACAGAAGANTGCTGGTCATTTGATCCTGTATTCTCATGGCTGGGCATTGTGACTCACTGGCACTACTCAGCATGGAGGGAGGTTTGAACTATGTGACACAGGGNTGGAAAAATGAAAATTCAAANTGCAGAGTAGAGATCCTACTGAGCTCATTTTTATCTCCCACCATTGTAACTAGAGNCATGGTAAGCGGACACCATATTGTAGTTATCTACNGTGCTTGCAGGATACACCTTCCCTGCCTTCTTCAACCAATCAACAGCTCTCCAAGAGATACAATCCAATGTAAGCCACTCATAGCCAGGTGTCCTGAGCCTGGTCCTCCTCCTCTTCTGGGGTCTATGCCTGGGAAGTAGACATCTGGCCAGCTCCTTCCCACACCCAGCCTGCAGACCCAACAGAGGATATAGCCTCCTGGGACACATTCCACACAGGCTTATGCAGCAGAACAGTTGGGACCTTGATCCCAAGAGGGGCTGGCCACACTGGCCACAAACAGCCAGAGTGTGCCCAGGACCTCCAGCTCACAGCCAGCTGCCACATAGAGAGCCTCTGCTTTTCTAAGAGCTGTCAGTTGAGAACATTTTAATGAAGGGTCTATTCACATCCCCTCCTTCACCTAGACCTCCCAGAGATGGGCTCTGAATTAGTGGAGGTTCCTCTTTAGCCAAAATTCTTTCCAGTCAGTATTTACTTTTCAGTATCTTGGTTATTTTTCCTCTTTTTGAAATTTGTTTATTTATCTACTTATATGTGTGTGTGGTATGTACTTGTTAGTATGTACATGTGTGTGCAAGTGAATGTGTAAAAGGATGTGGATGTGTGTGTATAGAGACCTGAGGTCTCCATTGCATGTCTTTTCTTGATCTCATTCCATCTTTATTTTTCACATTTATTTATTTATTTATTCATTTATTTATTTGTGTGTGTGTGTATGTGTGTGTGTGTGTGTGTTATATGCACATGTCACAGTGCATGTGTGGAGTTCAAAGGACAACTTGAAGGAGTCAGTTCTCTCCTTTCACCATGTGGGTTCTGAAAATCAAACTCAGATTGTCAGATTTGGAAACCAGAACCTTTACCATTGAGGCATCTTGCTATCCCTGCACTTTTATCTTTTGAGACAAGGTCTCACACTGAACCTTAAGCACATCAATTCAGCTGGACTGGCTGGCCAATGAGTTTCAGGGATCCACTTNTTGCTGTGGAACAATCTTTGTACACTGTAAATATGTATTACTCTCATTGGTTAATAAAAGAGTTGACTGGTCAATAGCTGGACAGGTAGAGGTTAGGCAGGACTTGCAGACAAAAATAGAGTATGAAGAAGGGAGAAGTCTCAGAAGTCAAGGAGATGAACTTGCTGTATTGAAAAAGGTTCTGCACATGGCAGAGTATAGGTAANAAATATGGATTAATTTAAAATGTCAGAGCTAGTTAGTAACAAGTCTGAGCTATTGGCCAAGCATTTATAATTAATAATAAGTCTTTGTATGGTTATTTGGGAACTGGCTGGTGGGACAAAAAAAGTCTGCTCACAACTTTTCTCCACCTTCCACACCCACCCCCNGTGCTAGGGTTTTAGGGGTGCACTGCCACCGGTGGGGTTTTGCAGAGATCCTGGGGATATAAATTCTGATCCTAATGCCTGCACATTTGACTTTTTACCAACTAAGCCGTCTCCCTAGTGTAAAACTTATCTTTTAATTTATGGATAATAATTGTGGCTGTTTATAGACTTCAATGTGACATCGCAGGATACATGCAGAGCATATATTAACCAGATCAGGGCAATTGGCATAGCCACTGCTATCATTTCCTTATGCTGGGAAAGGATAGTCCCAGCTAACTTATAAAAAGCCCTCTCCACCAGCTTATTTTCCTTTTAACATAACAATCCCGTGACCCAAATTAAAGTCCTGCATATAATCCTGTGTTTTTCTGTGTCTGCTCTTTTCTGAATTAGAAGTGGAAGATCCTTTTTGGTCTAACAAAATATATGGACATTTTCTTGCTACAACCTGAACTATAAATTGCCAAGGACACAGATACATACTTCTAGCTCACACTTTCAGTGCCCACCTTAGCTGAGGAGACAGACTACTCTCTCTGTCCATTGCCCCCACCCTGGCCTCCTAACCCATAGTCCATGCCTTCGTCGGCCTCCAGAAAGGCTGGGTTCCCTGGAGAAGCTCACCCTTTATATAAAAGTATGTATATCTTGTCATTCATAATCTAGTGCCCCTTCCTTCAAATGCTATAGCGTCTTTTAGGCTAATGGCACGTACAGCCTCTTTTAAACACAGCAGCCAGAGAGATCTTCCTAACATACCTNAGAAAACNGTCACACCTGAGTCTGTTTCAGGCCTGAAGCAAATGCCCCGTCATGTCTGCCAAGCCCTGACACTCTGGCCTCCTATGGGTTTCCAATCTNGCTTTCTCTTCTCCTCTCTGAAGTCCCATTGGCCTCTTATCTGTTTCTCAAATNTGGAGACATCAGNCCCACAGTAGCCTGGNACCCTCTCNAATCTCTTTTGAGTGTTTGCCTAAAGGTCATTCTCTCTCCAAGGCCTCCTTTTAATCAGGGAGTTGCAAGCTAACATCAGTCCCACCGAACCCAGCTGTCCTTTCCATCCCCTTCCTGAACAGATTTCTCCATAGCAACTTCCTCTANGGCCTTCCTTACCCTGGGAACTTTTCAACTCTCCCAGTGAAATNCAAGCNCTACAGGGCAGGGAGTTGGTTTGTGTTGTTCTAGTTTATCTGCAGAGTCTGGAACCATGCCCAGCACACATAAGCTGCTCAATAAATATAACTGTTCCTCAGTACTCATGGGGGATGGGTTCCAGGACCCCCTCAAACACAAAAATCCAGAGATATTGCCAGAAAGATGCTTAGCAGGTAAAGGTGCTTGCTGATCTGAGTTCTATCCCGGGGTCGGTCCCACATGGCAGAAGGAAAGAACCAATATCCACAAGTTGTCCTTTGACATCCCCAGACATATACAACCATATGCTGTGGCATGTACATGACAATACCCATACACATATATACACATACTAAGATAGATAGATAGATAGAGAGAGAGAGAGAGAGATGATAGATAGATAGATAAGATGATAGATAGATAGATAAGATAATAGATAGATAGATAGATAGATAGATAGATAGATAGATAGATACAATTGAAAAACATCTAATACAAGATGTTCAAATCCTTATTTAAAATAGCACAGTCTTTGCAATATAATCTATGCTCATCCTTGGGTTCACTTTAATCATTTCTAGATGACTTATAATACTTGATATCATGTAAGCTCTATGTTGATCATTGTATTGGACTGTCCAGAGGATCTTAACAAGGCAAAGAAGTCTAAACATATTCNNAACAGAAACAACTTTTTACAAATATTTTTATTCTGCAGTCAGTAGAGTACACAGAGGCACAGTCGTTGGATGGAGAAGGAACTGACTGTACTTATTAAGTGGTTGATTGAATTGTGGATCGTATGCCTAATGCTTTACCTGTGTCCCTTGCAGGGCNAATACCAGATTTTGCTGGAACTGTATAATGAAAACCGTGCTACTGTGGCTTGTGCCAATGCTACTGTCATCTGCTCTTGATCATGGCCTGCTACAAAATGCATAGCAAGCTTGGCCTTGGGGAACCCCAAGGTCCCCAGACTCAGCTGCCTGTAAGAAGAACCACTGATGACCAAGAGAGGCTCTACAAAGAAATTCCACATGGGTCTCTCTGCCAATCTTAGCCCCAGGGACAAATGCTTCCAGACCCCACAGATGTAATAAAACCTCNGAAATAATGTTTCTGAGGAACCTAAGTAGTCTCCAGGCCCCNATTTGTAATGCCTCTCCTTATGGAATTACATTCCTCCTTATCTGTTCCTTAGGAACTCCTCCTTGAAGCTGCCCGAGATTAAAAAAATAAAAGCTGNCCCACACCTGTTCATTGTGGCTTGCTCAATGTCTGTTAGGACAGTCTGTGGTTAAAGAGTCATTTTCTTCAGATACAAGTGTTGGCCACTAGTGCATCACAAGTAGCTCTCAGAAAACCAAGAGAATGGTGGCCNGCCTAAAATCAGAGCTCTAAGACACTGTGTCATTGCTGCTCCTGAACCCTAAGACCATGACAGGGAGAAACCTCATCAAGAATGACATCACCCCCTACTTGTCCACATACTCTTTACCTTCATCCTCTGTGTCTGTCAGTCCTGACAGACTGATCAGACCCTGATCTCTAGGGTCAGTCCTGGGGTCGGTCCCACATGGTGAAAGGAAAGAACCAATATCCACAAGTTGTCTTTTGACATTTCCCAACATATACAACCATATGCTGTGGCATGTACATGACAATACCCATACACATATATATACATACTAAGATAGATAGATAGATAGATAGATAGATAGATAGATAGATAGATAGATAGGTAGATAGGTAGATAGATAGATAACAAATCCCTATGTTAACCTAATTTAACAAAGGAAAAATGGATGCTTGGCTCACAGCTTTGGAAGTTTCTGCTAGCAACTGTGGTTCTTATGCTTTAGACTGTGATGGAGTGTCACCTCACAGCAAGAGCATGTGACAGAGTAAAGGGGGACAGGGTCTCACAATCACCTTCAAGACAATAACTCCAACTATCTGAAGACTAGGAGTAGTAGGTCCCTTCTCTTCAAAATTGCATCACTTCTAAATAGCACCTCCCTAGGGACCAAGCTTTTAACTCATTGGCTTTCCTGGACAGTCAAGATTCAAACTTAGCATCCCCAAAGCCTGACTTTGCCTGCCCTNAGCACACAATGGTACTTATTCTTGAATTCACTCATTCATTCATTCATTCAGGAAATTACTGCTGAACACTTTACATATCAGGTACTAAGTGGTCTTAGGATACACTTAAAAGCAAAAAGGCACTGCTC
>LZPO01075888.1:98549-112329 GCA_001675575.1 Neotoma lepida
CCCCACCCCGGGACCTCTATATACAAATCCACGTTGCAGAAGCAATGGGCTAGGGAAAGATGCTGTTTATTGGTCACCTGCCTATTCCTTGTCCTCAGCAACTTGGACACTGACTCTATAGCAGCCACCACCAGGAACATCCTCTTGGACCTACCACAGCTCAAACTCAGCATTTAGTCTGTCCCTTCCAGGAGGAAGGTGCTCCCTTTTAAAAAGTTAGGTTTTTTTTTCCCCAAGGAGTATATTAGTGACTTTTGTTGTCACTCTAGTTNCTTTGCTTGTGGCTATGACAAAGCGTGGGACAGAGGCACCTTACAGGAGGAGACGTTTATTTTGGTTCAGCTTCAGAGGACAGTCCAGCTCGACAAGGAAGGCACAGCAGCAGGAGCTCAAGCTGGCAGATGATCACACCTTGGATGGGAAATAGAGGCGGATGGGCCTAAGACAGGACGGAGCTACAGCTGTCAAGGCCGCCCCTCCTGGCCCATCCACCAGCTGGACCTTATNTTTCAAAGGTTCTGCAGCTTCCACCAAACAGCTGGGAACCAAGTGTTGAAATATATGAGCCCGTGGGGGACATTACAGACAGATCATAACAAACCCCCAAAACTGAGTGCTCAAAATAAGAAACATTTATCATCTTATGGCTTCTATGAGCCAGGAATCTAGGTGTGNTTTAGCTGGAGAACTCTGACAGGACCTACAATCTGCANAGGCTGCAGCTATAGTCATGACAGGGCTGGACCAGAGGGCAACTCATGTGAATTCCAGCTCACTCACCCAGGAGTCAGCAGGCTTCAGNATATCACTATCTCACTTCCCTACCACAGAGCTGTTCATAACTGTTAGCCATTGTCCCTCGGAGCTGGGGAAGGGGCCCCGAAGCCAAGCAAGAGGCACAATACATAAAATCTTGCAAGTAACTTCCCATCAGTTCTGACATATGCTCCTGGTTAGATGTGAGTCATTAGGTGCAGCCCAGGCTTAAAGGGAGGAGATTACACAGAATCCTAAATACTAAGAAGTGGGGCTCACAGGACCATCTTAAAGTCCTCTTACTTTAGGGAGTGATCTCACAGCTAGGGCCATGCCTCAACAGGGCAACTGCCTCAGCACACAAGAACATAACCTCCACTGTCACAGGGTGGGGACNTCCTACAATGTCCTGTAACAGGACATTGATTCCCCTTTAACAGTGGCTTTCTAAGTGACTCCANATTAGATTATCGAGGGAACTAAAAAGAACCAATGTCTAGGTCCCACCCAAGTCCCTTGAATCAGAGTCTGCAGGTGTGGATCATTTTCTTGATTTTGCTGTTTCTTTTTAAATTTCCTGCCTGATTCNTTTGCATAGTTTGGGTTGAGATGAAAATTTTAAATGACNGTTAACTACTGGGCCTGTGGTAATAATCGCTGAGGCAGAAGAGGTGGTGCTTGGCAGCTTGGACTTCTGTAAGTGACCAGTTGTGAAAAGGAAAATCGAGCCAGAGAGAGANATTGGCCTTAAGGAGTCCTGGGACNTTTGGGGGATAAACAGATAAGANAGACAGACAGGAGAAGCATAAGTTGCTACAATTGCCACCAAAATGAGGCCACCAGAGAGTTGTGATGCCAGGTGACACTTGCAAGAGTCAGATGAGAAATAAAGAAGGAGGAAGGGAAGGGGAAGAGAACTGTAACCTGGGCATGTTGGGTCATGCTTATATCACAGCACTTGGGAGGCTGAGGCAGGAGGCTTGTTGAGTTCAAACGCAGCCTGGGCTCCATCATGAGCTCCAGATCAGTGAGACCCTGTGTCAAAACAAGCAAACAATAACAACAAACTAGAAAGTTATCTGAAGCCAGTCTGCAAAGGCCACACACTATGATTCCAACCATATGATGTTCTGGGAAAGGCAAAACCATGGAGACAGGAAAGATCTGTGATTGCCATAGGCTNAGGGAGAGGGAGGGAGGGACAGACAGAAACTTAATGGTGGTGGATACATATCTTTTTTTTTCTTTTAATTTTTTCTGGTGTGTGTGTGCATGTGTTATACGTGCATGCCTGTGCGTTGTATGTGCATGTCTGTGTTTTGTGTGTGCTCCTATACTCATGTGCAGATACCAGGGGATGATGTTGGATAGCCAACTATCTTTCTTTGCCTCATTTGTTTGAATCAGGTCCTCTCACTGCACCTGGAGTTAGGCTGATGGCCAGCAGGCCCCAGCAATCCTCCTGCATGCCCTTCCTCACCACGCTGGACTCTAGGCATGCATGTGGCCACACCCAGATTTTTATGTATGTCCTGGGGATTTGAACTCAGAGCTTCATGCTTATGCTGCAAGNATTCTTATCCACTAAGCCCTGGTGGATACACAGCTTAATTCATTCTTTGCAAACTCATAGAATCAACATGGATGGAGCCCTGTTGTAAACTGTGGCCTTCGCATGATCACAATCTGTCAACGTATTTATCAAATTGACCACTCTGTTAGGAAGGCAATAATGGGGAAGGGTGTGCATGAGGATTATGTGGGAAGTCTGTGCATTTCCTTTTCAATTGCGTTAANAGCTTAAAACTGTGCTAAAAGAAGTAAAGCATTGAACGAAAAGAAAGTTGAAAAGGAAATCTATTGACTTCTCTTTAGCTGTACCTGGTGGCTTCAAAGAAATACAAGTAAGAAACAAAGTGTCTCCTGATCCTTTAGTCCATAATCTATAGACAGACGTTCAGAACTGGAGCTGGTCCTCTGTTTTTCACCTCAACACTGAACACCTTCATTTCATAGAAGAGGAAACTGAGGTGCAGAGGATTCAAGCATGGAGAGAGGGAGAGTCAATGCTAGGATTAGAACTCAGNTCCTCAAATGTGAGCCCAGGACTTCAATCACAGGCCACACATGCACAGAATATCTCTTTTTCCTAAAGTGAAGAAATGCCTTGAATAAAGAATTAGGTACACGGATATTTAAATGNGATTGCGTGCCACCAGTGGGTCAGTGGTTAATTCTTTCTGAAATCAGCAGGTCAGTGGGTTGATCACATTCACCAGAGTTTAACAAACTCTTGGCTCGAGCCACACCTACCTGAAGAAAAAAGGGCCTTGAGATGGACCACTAGTAGCCCCTGACTGAAGTAGCTCAGCCCACAACAATAAAGGGCTCCATTCTTCAGGCAAGGCTAACCTTGACCTCCCCTCCCTATGCCTTGCCTGCTCAATCTGTATCTTGGCCACAGTTCTTACTCCCAAGAACTGGGTCTCTCCCATCCTGTTGCCATGGCCACGAGCCTCACCCNAAGCATACCAACACTGCAGTGTGCACAGATCTTTGGCCAGAGGCCAGGCAGATGCAGAACAGCGGGAGGTGGGGTGAGGGAGTGCCCGCTTCTAAAAGCTGTTGGTCCAAGACAGGTCAGGGGCCTCTCTCTCTGCTGTCTGCTTGGGTCTTGGAGGGCTGTCCACTTGGCTGCCCAGCTGTGCAAAGAGCTAAGCAAGGCTGTTCCCAGGGCTCCGGATACTGGCTGTTTACCAAACACTGAAAACTACCAGTTGCCACCAGTTCCAAACCTCTAAGCTCTTAAGAGAGCATGAAGAATGCTGTCCCTGGAGTTCCAGGCCTATTCCCTGATGCTCTGGCATGTTCTTTTCAACAGTCCCCATCCTGTGATCTAAAATGGCTCTCNCAGAGAAAAAGAAATCAAAGACCAAGGGAGCACAGATCACATCACCAGAGGACTGAGATTCAATCTCTTCTAAAACAAACAAAGAAAACACTTCCCGGGTGTGTAGCACACCATGAAAGCGTGGTTCATCCTTGGATCATTTGTTTTGGCCCGATGCTTGAGCTTGCTCCAACTGCAGAGCAGGGGAGAATATCAGGAGTGGTCCATGAAAAGCAACATTCTCAACTAACATCTATCGTTTTGCTCCAGGATGCTCCTTGGAATCCTCCACTATGAGAAACACATATAGGAGCACTTTAGAGTGGGCAGTGAGGGTACAATACCCATCAAAGTGCAACGTGGCTTTCCCTCTGCCCCTCTAATGGTGCATGCCAAGTAAGAAAAACCTTCAGGACCCTGCTCTAGGGTGCATGCCCACAGTGTCCTAGAATTCAGATGAGAGAAGACACTGATCTCCCTCCCAGAAAGTCTTTGCTGGTGCTTCATTTTTGCTAAGGTGCTGTAAAATTAAAAAAAAATTAAAGTACTATTTAGATTTAGATGCTTGGGAAAAGAAGGTGTTTTGCTCTTCTTCAAAAGTGATATAAAAATGAATAAATAAAAGTAATATAGAGGTTGGGCATGATGACACACACCTGCAATCTCAGCACCAGCGAGCCAGAGACCACAGAACACTAGAAGTTCAAAGCCGGCCTGGTCTCCATAGGAAGCCCCAGGGAACCTGTACTACAAAGCAAGAACTTCTCTCTAAAAATAAATGAAAGTTAAGGATAAAATGTAGAGAATTATCCTTTTAAAGCAGATGTACCTATAACCATAAATAAGAACTCAAAGTCCACGAGGAAGGTGCCAACTGATGATGTGCCTTTCATTTATCACTTCTGTGCCTTATTAAAAAAATTGTGACTGCTGAAACAATTTCTCCACTTTACTGTTTAGATTCAAATGTTTTCAAAACGAGTTTGGGTTCAGCTTTGACATTGAAGGATGGTTACTATGTTTATCTCTAAAGCTGACTAAAATTGAAAAAGTCTCGAGAATAAACTTTGATACTCAGTTTATATAATCAAGCCAAAGTCACCAACCAGCTTCACTACCACCAACTTTTAGGGATGGATCGAAGAGCAAGAAATACAGATGAAGGTCCTAAGACTGAAACACAAATATTCAAAAGGACAGCAGGTACCATATTTCCCTCTATGCAGTCCTGCAACTGGAACACACCCTAAATGATGTGTCTAGGGTCCTGGCAAGAGTCGACACTAATCCCATGTTTAACCCAGTGGTCTCATCCCATGGGTCCATGCTTCTCAGCATCTATATCAGTCCAGTTTGTTCAAAATGATTCCTTGATTTTAGGAGGAAGACTAGAAGCTGAGTGGCTCTTATGAAAATCCCCAGCATATGGTTAAAAAGAAAGACCTGAAATTGCTTCAAAACCGCTGTTACTCTGGAGAGATACAGGGTCCTTCCAAAGATCAAGGCAATTGAAAATGGTTTATCCCGATGAAGGATGGCATCCTAATGTCTGCGATGGTTTCTCTCTCTGTGGCACATTTGTTAATCTCTCCATCACTGGCATTCACAGGCAGAGCACTCTGCCTCACCCATGTCCCCCGAGGGACAGCTGCTCCAGGATCCACCCAGCAGCTGAGCGACAAGATGAATAGTATTTTCCACTTCAAGCAAAAGACAGGGCTAACANAGCAAGCCACGAACCACAACAGCCTGCACAGGAAGAGATAGGAACTATACTTAACAAAGACGATGTCCCCAGGAGAACAGACACAGAGGGGNCCCAGTCATTTTCCAAACAGAGAATCTCAAGTTCTGTTTCTGTTTTAACTGAGTTTCAACTCCTTGCACAGTTTGTGTGCAGCTGCTGACTTCCTGGGCCTTCAAGAAAAATGAAACTCCTATTACGATGCAAAATGGTGCCTCACATAGCAAGAAGAGTTAACTGTTGTCAGCATGGAGGTGGCCCTGCTTCTTGGAGCTACAGTGCCTGTCAGTCACTTCTTTTTGAAACTTGGTAGAACTTCTTCAGGCTCCTGAGGAAAAAAACAAACAAACAAACAAAACTCCATTTCATTTTAAATTCTTCAAGCTAGGCTGAAGAGACCAGCTGTGCTTCCAGAGGACCTGGGTTCAATTCCCAGCACCCACATGGCAGCTTATACCTGTCTATAACTCCAGTTCCAGGGTTTTGGACACCCTCACACAGACATACATGCATCCAAAACACCAATGCACGTACATAAAATAAAAATAAATTATTTTTAAAAGTGTTTTTTTTCCTACTTTCCAAAAAAAAAATAAAAAGCATATGAAACTCTTCAAACTGAAGAACCTGCCCTGAGTGAGTGCAGGTATTTTCTGTGGACATGGTACAGTAGTCACTCCATAGGTGTTGATTTTGTCTCTTTCCTTTGCCAGGGAAGCAGCCTCCATAGCGGAGTGTGGTTTTCTGAGTCTCAGTGGAGCCCAAAATACAGGTTCTCAGAGGAGCCAGGCCATTCCTGCAAAGCAGTGAGAGGGCAGTACCTAGAGCCGGCTTCCAGCCCCAACCTGTTGATAACAAGGTGTACCCGGCACACAGGGTGATCACTGTCTCTCCCCTCAGCCTGAACTGTTTCCACACCCTTCAAATGGAAGCTCTGGTTCCGATGCAGCTGTCAATCATTTTCTATCCTCAAACTTGACACACACAGCGCTCTGACATGGAGCCCCAGTTAAAGAGAAGAACTGTGCAAAGCCTAGACCCTGGTCTGCTCAGACTCCCAGCTCACCTGTGCTTAGGNGCTGAGTGGAAGGGAACTCCCTCCTAAGGAAGCTTCTAGAGTTCCTTGGAGCACAGTTCAAGAGCTTTGGACCTAATTCTTTCTACTGCCTTTTCCAAGCCTGCCGTTCGGTCCTTCTAAGCATTTGTGGAATAACTGGGGCACATTTTTGAGCTGGATCAAATTAGCTCAAGGCTGATGTGGAACATAGACGAGAAAACCAGGGAGGCTGTCCTTTGTACTCAGCCCATCACACTGGCTGGCCAAAAGTCACTTGGCAGGAAGCCTTTCTGACTGGTTTCAGCCAGAGTTTCAGTGGCTGTGGCTGACTGTGTGGGGCTTTGTGGGTCAGGGAGGAGTGGGAANTAGATGAGGGAGAATAAAAGTGTAATCTTATCCTAAAGAGAGCGTCCTGTGAATATGAACCAATTAAAAGGCCCGATAGCCAGAGGACCTGCAATAATTTAGGAAGAACAATATGGGGTGGAGGGCCAGAGGGCACTGGGCAAGAAGTCAGAACACCTAATCCCAGGTCAGCAGTAACTGCTCAATCCTGAGCAAATCACACCTGTTTCTACCTCTGTGGAAGGGCTAGGCCAGGTAGCTTCCGTCAGGCACTTGCGACCACGCACTTCTGTGGTTCTGAGAATTGCAGCCACTTAAGAATGTTGACAGCAGTGTTATCAAATTGGAGTGTTAGCATGTTCCAGACTTGTTTGTTACCTATAAATATTCCTCAGCGGTGACACTAGTGACCATCTTAGGCCATGTGTAGAGTTGTAACCAGACTGCTCCTATGATCTTTGAAGGGGTGGCTTTGAGTCTGTAAAATCATTCTGAGTGGTGCTCCCAGGGACCTTTGTACTATGCACTGTGTTAAAAAGCAATCCTGGCACAGGTGGGCACTTATCAAGTCTAGGAAAGGCAAATTTGCAGGCTGATAGAACTATCTGCATGGATTTGCTTGCTACAGCCTACAGCAAAGCCAATGGCTTCTGAGGTCACATTGCCAGGTCTTTCTTCAGTTTACTTCAACAAAGTAACCCTGAAGTGGAATCCATGAAGAATTAACACAGGGAAGTAGTGAGACTCTGGGATTAACGTTATCCTCGGTATGATAGGATTTATGTTTCTTTCTTTCTTTTTTTTTTCTTTTTTTTTTTTCAGGTTATAAGTGGCTCTTAGAAAATAAATGGTTACCTGAAGAGGCAGTGCATGGAAACACAGCCTCTTTAGGTGGGGAAATATCTTGGCTAGGTTGTTCAGAATGTCGTTCTGTGTGCAATCTGATTATGGACCCTAATTCCAACTCAGCCCCTTTAGTCTTCTTTTGCTGTTGAGTTCCAAAGTGTTAATTAAGGCTACCTACATGGCTCCCAGCACCACCAAGCCACCTTTGTATTTGACAAAGCACAGCTGGACATGGTGATAGACACCTATAATCCCAGCACTTGAGAGGAAGGGTGCAAGTTCAAGACCAGCCTGAACTAAACAGGGAGACCTTATCTCAAACAAAAACTGTATAAAAGACATAAAGACAGAGAAAAAGATGTGCAATTATCACTACAAACAAAAGTTCCCAGAAAGAAACCATACCGATACTGAGTATTCTACACAGGCTGATTGATTAGAACTTCAGTGATTGGGGCCTGGAGAGATGGCTCAGTGGTTAAGAGCACTGGTTGCTCTTCCAGAGGACTTTGCTTAGATTCCCAACACCCACATGGCAGCCCAGAACCGGCTAAAACTCCAGTTCCAGGGAATCCAGCACCCTCTTCTGGCCCCACAGGCAATGCACAAATGAGGTGCACAAGCATGCAGGCTTGTGGTATTGCATCCTCCTATAACCTAGCATGTCTCCTTATTTGCTTCAGATCACCTCTCTATTGCTTAATGAATGATAGTGAAAGAAAAACTGCATGTTTAGCATACAGGTTATGTTTTCTTTCTGATTGCTTTCAATCCACAGTTGGTTGGGTGCACAAATGCGGAGCCTGTGGGTACCGGGTGCCAACTGAGTCACTGCTCATCCCCAGCCCTCATTTTGAAAACAAATGCCACAGAACTCCCTTTGCCAGCCCATCCTCACACACCCAGAGCCTCACCCCTGGCTGGCCTTGCTGCCTGCCAGACCTCCTCCTTTCCCAACAACTGGCTTTCCAGTCCATGCAGAGGGAAGGAAGTGGGTCACACGGCAAGCTCATGCTGGGGTGGACACGCCTACAGCAAGCAGTGGAAGGACGGAGCTGGAGTGGTTTCTTCTTCCTATTTCTTATAATTTTGTAATTTTCCAAACTGATTCATGACTGGGCCTGCTCTAGAATGAAATTCTGTTTGAGCCAGAGAAGGGCTCCGTGGAAGCCAGAGCCAAGATCCAGGCCATCATGCTCACAGTGTGCTCACTTGGGCTGTTTCAACAGCACTACCTTACTCCCCAGGGTCACCCTTCACAATGTGACAAGACCAAAGTATTAAAGACTTTTAAATTAGTGTATACTGTTGGTACAAAATCATGGATTTTATTATGAGATTATCATACATTTATAGTGTACATAGATCCTTAAGCCTCTTATCTCCCATCCACCACTCCATGGGCCACCTTCCTCGACTCAAATAGCTCCTGTTATGTTTGGGAGGCTGTGGAAGCCAGAAGAAGTGGGGTCTAGATGGCAGAGGTAGATCCCTAGCAGGAGGCCTTTGAAGGTTCTATGCACCTCTGGCTCTGGCCACATGCCTTCTGCTTCCAAGCCCACCTCTGTAGGAACGATCCTTGCCAAGTACTTCCACCACTGTAGACTGAGTCCCTCCATGCCTTCCCTGTTAGGATGGAGCTTAAGTATACACTTAAGAAACCATGAGTCAGAACAAATCTTCCACCTCTGAAGTTATTTCTGTCACGTTTTGCCCTCTTCTTCCATGTCTTCCTTTTTACATGTAAGGTTTTTTGTTTGTTTGTTTATCTGTTTTTGAGACAGGGTTTCTCTGTGTAGCCTTGGCAGTCCNGGAANTCACTCTGTAGACCATACTGGCCTCAAACTCACAGAGATCCACCTGCCTCTGCCTTCCAAGTGCTGGGATTAAAGGAGTGTGCCACCACCACCCAGATTATATGTATGTTCTTCATACAAGAGAAAGCATGCAGCATTTGACTTTTTGAGTCTAGTAGATTTCATTTAACATTTTCAAGCCCACCTGTTTTCCTATAGATGATACAATTTCATTCTTTATGACTGAATTAAAATCTGGGTATATATATTCTGCCTTTCCTTTATCCATTGATAGNCAGTAGGCTAAGTCTATAATTCNGCTATTGTGATTAGTGCCACAATAANCATGGATGTGCAAAAGTCTGCTTCATGTGATGATTCAGATTCCTCTAGGTCATATCCAGGAGTGCTAAATCATTTGGTAGTTCTATTTTTCATTTTTTGAGATTTATACTAATATTCATAGTNGCTGGACTAATTTATATTCCCACAACCAACAAGACCAATTCTTAGCAAGAAACCACACCAGATAACTCTTCTGTCTTCATGTCTTCATTGCATCTGAGAATATTCACAGGCAGGCCACTGCTCTAAGAGTCAGTCCCTGTCAGAAGTCCACATGTTCATTTGGTTTCTAGACTAGAGAATGACCTGGAATTAGCATTGTTGTCTAGATGAGAGCTTTTCGGTCTCAGTACTGTGAACTTTTTAGGTAGGATTCTTCTCACTCAAGTCATTTTGTACATCTGGGGTCCTAGAGAAATAAATATAGACTTCAGTAGAGTCCTGAAGCAGGCCTTTCCAAATACACGCTGCCCTTTCCATGCAGAGGCAGAGGGTATTGTGAGGAGAATTGGGAAGGATACTTTTTNAAAAAAATCTAAATTGATGATTGTGATGTGAATAGCTTTAGGAAGATGATGGCAGGATGGTGCTGGGCCCTCAGAAGGTGGAAGAAACACGAGACTGACTGCTTTGCTTACTGCTTACAAACTGTGGACCATCCGGCATCTCATTTGGTTTGTCTGTCCAGAGGATGAGACTATTACAGGGATTGGCATGGGTTCTGAGAGTTTCTTGTCAAAGAAGCCTGGAAGTGTATGTTGAAGACTTTGTAGGATTCTTGCTTGGCTTGCTAAAGCAGCAAGCAGGAGAGAAGTCTCTAGCTCTGTCTACTTAAAAGTCTAGACTCTCAGACTTTGCCTGTTGATGGAGCAAGAAGCTAAATGGGAGTCAGCTCACATAGTTTGCCCTTGACAGGCAAAAGGGGGTCTAATCAGGTACTTTAGCTAACATGGTTTGCACTTGACAGGTTAAAGGAGGTTTGGAGTGTTGTGGGATAATCTTTTTGTGNACTTTTTGTGTACATCATTTTGAAGATGTATCTTGCCAAGGCACCTTTGGATTGGTTTAATAAGAGCTGAGTGGCCAAAANCTAGGCAGCAGAAAATAGGCAGAACTTCCAGGGANGGAGAGGAATGGGAGATGACTTTAATGAGACACAGGAGGAGTCGGACATACAAAATGGAAGAAAGGTAAAAAGCCACGTGGCAGAATGTAGATTAATAAAAGCAGGTTAAATTAAGTTATAAGAGCNTGTTGGGGACAAATCTAAGCTAAGGCCAAGCTTTCATAATTAATAAGAAGTCTCCATGTCATTATTTGGGGGCTGGCGGTCCAAAAAAAGTCTGATGAGAAAGCTTACTATGTTGGAAATTTTGAGGAGAACAAGAATAATTAGATGGTCCATGACAACCACAAAAGGACAAATACGCAAGGTGGGAAGCCAGGGATACCAAGAGTGTGCCTTTTGGGGACACAAAGAATACTGACAGTCCATTTGGAGAGTATTTTTCCAGAAGTTCAACTAGTTGAACTAAACAGAAAGCTGNGCCGCANAGCATGGGGTTATCATAAGAAAGAAAAAGGTTCAGACACAAGTTTCNCATGATTAATTACCAAATTCTTCACCATAGATATGGTTTGTGCATTCCTAGGGAGGGTGGCAAGAAATAAAAAGTGATAACAATGGGCTATGTTACCTTTGGTACACCAGGAAGGGAGTGTGGGGCTCCCACAGGTGGAGCTGGTTATCTCTTCTTTCAAATTGGTGTGGACCTAAGAGGAATGGTCCCTTCAACAAAGTCACAGGAGAGGTAGATTTAGTGGACTTTTTCTGCTTTTATGTACTAAGGTCAATGTTCTTTTTGTTTACAGTATCTCCAAGNATCTCTTACTTCAGGGGGTTCTCACAGGAGCAGGTTGCCCTGGTTTGCTGTCCTGTACAAGTCTTTCACTTGCACTGTGTTGACTTGGCCCATTCCTCAATGAAGTCTTCATGTTTGTTGCAAGGGCACTCTGTAAAAACAGACATTATATTTTAGATAATATCCCTACTTTCTTGCTATAAGCCATTAGCAAAATCAGTAATGGATATGGTTTGAACATCTCCTCCATCATATCTGTGGAACTCAATTGCCATGGTAACAATATTAAGAATTAAGACCTTTCAGAGGTGTTTGAGTCATGAGAGTTCTACCTCATAAGCAGGTCAGTGCTAATATCAAGGGAGTGGGTTAGTTATCTCAGGAACCAGGAACGGAGTCCCGCATACAAAGGATAAGTTTGGCTACTTTTCTCTTCTTCTGCAATGTTATGATGTAGCAAGAAGGTCCTCAAGAGATGCCCACACTACGCCCTTGCACGTGACTCCTAAATGGTGAGCCAATAAACTTCTATTGCTTGCTGTCTACCCAGTCTATTATCTTACAGCTACAGCAGCAAACAGACAATAACAGAGACAGAGCAGTTCAGTCCTCGAGAGCCATGANGGAGTCTTCCTTCCCATTGCCTTCTATTCTGCCTGCAGTTAGAGTCGGGTTCATCTCTATGGCTTGCACTCTCACACACTTGACCACAGGAGTCAGTGGGAATGGATTCTAAATTCTCTCCCAGGTGGATTTATTCCACAACCTTTTGGATCTTTCTGATTCCTTTGAAAGACTTCATAAAGAGCAGCCCAATACCACTTAGCTTTTTCAAATCAGGAGATATTCTGTCTCGTCCCCACTGACAGTTACAAACATTGTTATCAATCCAGAAGTTCAGGAGGGGACACCCTGACAACCTGGCTGAATCATCACTAAACCCTTCCATANTCTTACTGTTGGGAGAATTTTTAACATTTTCATGTTGTCTTAGTTAGGGTTTCTATTGCTGTGAAGAGACACCATGACCACGACAACTCTTATTAAAAAACAAAACAAAACAAAAAACATTTAATTGGGTGGCTTACAATTTTAGAGTTTAGTCAGTTATCAGCATGGTTCAGCATGGTGGCATGCAGGCAGATATGGTGCTGGAGAAGTAGCTGAGAGTTCTACCTCTTGTGCAGGCAACAGGAAGTGGTCTCTAACACTGGGCGGTATCTTGAGAGTATATGAGAACCCAAAGGCCGCCTCCATCGTGACATACTTCCTCCAACAAGACCACACCTACTTCACAAGGCNATAATAGTGCCTCCTAATAGTGCCAGTCCCTTTGGGGCCATTCTTTCAAGCCATCACAAAAGGGATTCCTTTACCTCCTTTCCCTCCTTATAGATAATGAAATTACAGAGCTGCTCTGGAGATGCCTGGGATAGGGATGCAATCCGATAAGGCAAACCATGGGCACTAAGGCTGCACAAGAGAGTAAAAATATGTCTTCTACTACAAATGGGGTGTCTTGGGAGAATCCTAGAAAACTGTAGGTTTACAACTGAGGAAAGAGTAGACCTATACTGGAGGTCATATATACATTGCCCTTAAGCATGGTTTATGGCTGTTTTAACAGTCTTCTTTGAAATGTGTAACATACAAAAAGGTAACATTGTCTCTCTGTAGGCAGCCCTCACATTAAATACTAATTGTACTGGAATTCTCGACTTGAGGCTCATGAGAGACCTGGTGAAGCTCCACTTTCAGTTTCTATGGAATCCAATTCCCTGTCTTTCTAGCCTTCCTCCTCTTTGTGTTCAGTCCATCAGGGAAGGCCTGGAGGCAAGTGAGAAGGAAGCTTCTCCCCAGGTGCCTATCAGGCCCTCCCTCCCATAGACACACTGCCAGAGGCTCCCTCCTGCTTGCTGTGTCTTCACTTTCCTTGTTCCCACAGTGGGGGTTTAATCTACCTGTGACTCTTGGACCCGCAATGAAAAGGTCTATAAACTAGATGTGCTNGTCCCTTGCATCTGATAATATTTTGCACTTTAACACTCCTCTGGGGGGCACTGGAGTCCCATTAACTCCAGGAAAGTTGGCAAGAATCTGACATTTGAACTCCTCTGGTTCCGTGACAAAGGTGTACAT
>LZPO01075888.1:123993-137829 GCA_001675575.1 Neotoma lepida
AGAGGAAGAAGAGGAGAAGAGGGAGGGAGGGGGAGGAGGAGGAGGAAGAGGAGAAAGGAAGAAGAAACCTTAAAATTTTTTTAATTTAACTTAATTTCTTCATTTCTNTTTTCTTTTTATTTTGGTTTTGGTTTTTAGTTTTTGTTTTTTTGTTTTTGTTTTGTTTTTTGTCTTTTTGAGACAGGGTCTCATTGTTTGTTCTGGCTGTCCTGGAACTCACTATGTAGACCAGGCTGGTTTTGAACTCACAGAGGCCTCTGCCTCCCAACTGCTGGAATTAAAGGTGTGTGCCGCCTCTGCTGCCGCCACCACCACCACCAGCAGCAGCAGCCCTTAACTTAATTTTTTTCAAACTTATCCATTATGAGAAAAGTGTGTATGTGTGTGTGTGTGTGTGTGTGGTGGTGGGGTGATTCTATAAAATTAAGTAGCCAAAGGGTAAAGAAATACTCATTTCCTAATGGCAAATTTTTGCAACCTAAGCTCCAGATTTAAAAAAATAAAATAAAAAGTAAGTGTTTCTTTTCCCTTTCCAGGAAGAGAAAATCAGAAGGGTAGATTACTAACTCCTTTGTCAAACTGATGCTCATGAATTCAAACTCCAGTTCAGCAGCTCTGTCTCCTGCCCCTCCATCACTCCTCCGTCCTGAAGACAAAGAGCAATGGTTTGCCAGCCCCATACAGAACTCCCCACGGAATTCCTTCACTCATCTCGGTGACCCCCAATGCCCAATGTCACAAAAGCTGAAGAAAATCCATTCCATACAATGTCTCAAGATGACACTTCCCCTCAAGAAGCCTCACTCGGCAGGTCGTTCTAAACTCCAGGGCTCTAATTNGCGCACACTGCTTTCNGCCGGGCCAGTCCCAGAGTGTATTCACAGTACATTCCCCTGGGCCAGAGGAGCCCTCTTTAAGGTTGTTTCCATCCCAACTGGAGCCGAACTTCCCAACTTCCACAACAGAAGTGTGTCCCAGGTCTTCCTCCCGTACCGCTGACCTTGGTTCCTCTCTACACAGAATTGGATGTTGTCCAATCTGTGTCTCCAGCTCTTCAAATATTCACCCGGCAGATGTTTTGTCCAGAGGTCCTTGTTTGCCTTTGGAGTTGGCTCTTGAGGTTCCCAAGAAAAGATCGGGGGAGGGAACCCCTGTCCACAGCCCTCGCCCCACCCCCAACCCCATCAAGGCAGGAAAAGGAAGCCCCTTTGTGTGCACAAACCTGCTGACAACTGCTGGCCCTTGCCAGAGCATTGTGCTTTCTCTAACATAGGGAACGGCAAAAGAGCGGGGTGGGGGGTGAGGGGGTGACTATCCCTTTCGAAGACAGCAGGGTCGTTGAGGCCACACAAACGCTATTATGGGTTATTTCGGGTCCAGCAATGAAACTTTGGGCCCGTCTTTTCTCTCTGAGCCAGCCACACCAGAACTGCTTGACTTTTGACATCTTTTCCTTGTGATGAGAAACGGCTGGCTCTTTCAGCAGTTGTAGGGAAAAGGGCCTGCTAACCAGAGGAAGGAAACCCCCACCGCAGACCCTGCAGGAAGGAAGGCCTGTGCCTGGTGCCAGCCCAGCCTGAGAACTCACAGGCAGGAGCCGTTAGAGGGCAGTAAGTGTCTGTCTGGGAGTCCAGGCAGCAAGCAGCATTTTTTTTTTTTTCTCCCCTCTCTCCTTTCAATTACAGGGTGTCTCTTAGGGCAAAACACCAGGGCTCCAGCGTCAGCAGAAATACAAGTGGGAAAGACCCAAGGTAGTGGAAAGGGACGCACCCTCCAATCCCCAGCGTAGCTCTCTTGGCAAGGTGGGGCAGTGGCTCCACAGGTCTCACCCGTACTCCCTGNGAATCCCCCTTGGGCCCAAGACCCTGGGAGAGCCAGCGCCGCTGTGCAGAGAGCGGGTGGGGAGCTTGGGCATTCGGCCGTTTGTGTCACCTCGCTCCTTGGCCTCCTGGAACTGTAGGACAAAGGAGAGCCTGGGAGCTGCCAGCAGCCCCAGGGCACCACTGGGTTTGACAAGGAAGAACGAAACCTGATCCCAGCAAACTGGACACGTCGTTGTGCCGGTCTGTGAGGTGACCCAGTTCTGAGACCAGCCGCTTGGCTCTGAACACACTACATCACACTCCCCGCTCGCACCCCTAGGCCTCCGAGGTAAGAACGTGGCATCCTTCCACCCAGACAAACAAGAGCTGCCACCGGGGTGCCCCATGCTGCAGCAGCTGCACACTCTAAAAGGCCCAGGGACAGCCACGAGTGGCCCCCTGCCTCTCTCCTGCTGCCCAGGCTCCTCTTTTGTGTTTTACCAAGGNTTCTACCAGGAGGAGGCTCCAGGCTCTAACCAGAGCCTGGGTCGGGGATGGGCCTGGCCTGGGTGNAGGTCACTGGGAGACAGCAAGCGAGGGTCTGGTGCAATCTGGTTACTCATTTCTTCTCCTAAGCCCCTGGGGGACACCCATGATTCACAGTCACCTGATTGGAAAACCTTCACATGACAGGCTTTGGTCCAATAGGCCTGGGCAGATTAAAGCGTCAAGCTGAAGGTGACTGGTTACCAAATCTTAGCACTGAGCTCTCACCCAGCCAACAAGCGCAGGCTCAAGCAGGGTGCTGCNTTCACCTCCTTCCCAGCACCCAGTCTCATTTACACCCTGCTGAGGAGAGATCCTCTACCCTGGTCTCGAACTCAGCAGGTTACCTAAGACTTCATCTAGTCCCCACACCCATGCTTGAATCTGTCTCCACACCTGATGTTTCTTGGTCACGTGATTGTTGAGCACNGTTCTCAATTATTTCATTGTCAAACCCTCACTCCCNGGTGGAGTCCTACCAGGTCCAAGTCTTCTGAGCCCTGATCCTGGCCCTGGGACTCTCTGAGCCTTCAGTTTCACGACTTAAGTCAAAAAGGACCCCAGGAGCCTCTAAACTGGAGGCTTGGATATAGACCCATCTCTCAAGGTAAAATACAACAGCTTGGAACTGAACGGAGGACTTTGCTGTCATTGGGAAGCTTTCTAATTTCCTTTTGCATTGGACTAGGTAGTCAGATGAAAATTTCCCACGGACAACCATAAAGACTGTACAAAAAAATATAAAAGGAATCCAGTTCTTCCTACATGTTAAATACTGAGCCGTTAACNCTGGCTGCTGACACTGGAAATGATGGAGGCCTCATCATTCCTCTCATTGCCTAAGTCACTGCTGCTGTAATTAAAATCTCAAACTGATGCTTGTAGCTTTGGACAAAAATTCCATCAAACAAATACTTATAGGATTTGTTCTATTTGTTTGTTTTGTAAACTAACTCCACCTGAATGAAGACAGCACTGTTACATTGCCTGGAGCCTTCTCTGACACGTCTTCCCACTGTACTGCTGCAAATGAAAACCCATCCTGAAGGAAGCTATCTGCCTCCTCTGCAGCCTCCACAGTCCGTATCAAACAACCGTGACAGGGTCTCTGTACTGTTAGGTGGTTGATCCCACTCACCATAGAGGCTTTATTCTTTTTTTTTTTTTCCTTTTTTTCGAGNCAGGGTTTCTCTGTGTAGCTTTGGCGCCTTTCCTGGAACTCACTNGGTAGCCCAGGCTGGCCTTGAACTCACAGAGATCTGCCTGCCTCTGCCTCCTGAGTGCTGGGATTAAAGGCGTGAGCCACCACCGCCCGGCAGAGGCTTTATTCTTTATTGAGGTATTTTGAGTTCATTCGTCACTTCCCTGAACTGCCTTCCTCATTTCTAAGATAGCAGTAATCATAGCAACNAGCTCAGCATGTTACTGTAGGGATTGAGTAAGATAATGCAGATGAAACATTGGGTACCGTGTCCTCAGCTAACAGTAAGTGCGTAATGACTATTAAGTATCATCATTGTTTCCTACCCATATTAACTATAAGAACTTAGGGGAGGGAACTCAGCTGATAAACTGCTTGTTGGGCAAACATGAAGCCTTGAGTTCAGATCTCCAANACCCCCACAAAAGCCAGATGTGGTGGCGTGCACCTGTAATCTCAATGCTGGGAAGGGCGAGCCAGTCAGATCCCTGGAGCTTTCTGGTCAACCATGCTAAGTGAATTGGTGAGCTTCAGGATCAGTGAGAAACTGTCTCAAGAAATAAGGAAGGGCTGGAGAGAGGGCTCAGCTGTAACGGGTGGCAGTTCTCTTGCAGAGGATGGGAGCTGAGCTCTCAGCACCATGTCAGGAGGATCACAGCTGCATGTAATGCCAGTTCCAAGATCCAAAGTTCTTANGACCTCNGCCATCCGTGCACTCAGCATGTAGACAGATAACTAAAGAAAAAAATATTTAAGAAAAAAGGAAAGAGGTGAAGAGAAGAAGTGAGTGAGTTTAAGACTAGACNGGGCTACATAATGAACCCATATCTCAAACAAANAAACACATAAAGATAACCTGGATTAACCAAAAATAGGGTTCAAAATATGCTGTATACAAAAGAATAAGAATAAGGATGGCAGTGATTGAAGAAGACATATGACCTCGACTTCTGGCCACCATACATACCTGCACACACACACACACACACACACACACAAAGAATTACCAGCATCTTCTTCAACTACCTACCAATATTTGATTTATTTGAAAAACTGTACCAATTCCTCATTTTTTTTTTTCTAATAAAAGGTACATACTTCTCCAGGAAGCAGCCCTCTCCATCTTTAGGTAACTTTGCCTGTTGCCAAGTATATCTTTTCAGTAAAAGGATGAAGTCAAACNGGTTGGAGCCAAGAGTCTAACTTCTCTTCTACAATGCTTGAAAGGTTGGCACATCCTTTTGCCAACCTCACTAGCCNTGCCCAGTTCTTCCCACCCTCAGTAGTTGCTTTCAACAGATGCTCATGGCTCTGCCCCTCTTTGGTGTGGTATATGACCAGCCCATCTCACTCCAAACCTGTACCTCTTTAGCACTGTTCCATCTCAAATATGCTTTGAGAAAGGGGCTGGGGCTCTAACTATTGACGTCTTTTTTTTTTTTAACCCTACTTTTAGCTAAAGCAATTCAAAGATTTCTTTTCACTGCTCAACTGTACCTGCCCTGTTCTATTCTGGACTTGTGTAATTCATTTTCCCACTTAAGTGAAGCGAAAGCCCATTTCCCTTGCCTTCCAGGGTGCTTTTGGATTCTGCTTCTGGCACCCTAAATGTGTGGTTGTCTTTCATTATTGAGCAACCAACAAACTTGGGAAAGTGTGACCTTTATGACTTTATGTTGGAGACATATGATGAAAGTATTAGACAAAACAGGGCCAGGAAGCCCTCCACCCCTTTCTGGAAGTAACTCCTCCCAGGCTGCTTCCACCCACTGCCCACTGACTCTGAAGTCTCTTCTGCCTCATCTTGGTCTTAGCAATGAGTGTCTAGGAAGATGGTGAAGCCTTTGCATAAAAGGAGACAAAGATATCTGCACTGGGTGAGGGGGGGATAGGTTGAAGGTAGACCAAACAGAAAATGAGCAGAACAGAGACAGTAGGAAGGGAGAGAATCAAGATATAATTTGTAAGTCCAAGAGTTTCAGAGCANTGCCTGCTCTTCCAGAGGACCCAGGTTCAATTCCCAGCACCCACATGAAGGCTCACAATGATTTGCAAGCCCAGTCCCAGAGGATCTAAAGGCATCAGGCACATGAACAGTGCACAGATAGACGAGGAGACCAAATACTCATACATATAAAAGAAATGTTTTTTTTTAAAGAGAGGAGGAAAGTGTTAGAGGAAGCAGATAGGGATTTACAGAAAACCAGTCTAAGATGGAGGACAAAAAAGAAAAAAACAGTGGCTGGGTATCTGAACAGCCATGGTACCCCTACGACTGAGAGACTTTTAGGATTCGGACATGTCCACCGGGGCAGCTAAGAGTGACCACATGCAGACAGGGCAGACCTTCCCAATCAAGACACATTTTGATTCTCAACACTTTCATCCACAGAAGGATGTTTTCACTTCCTGAAAACCTCCAGGCACAGGAAAGACACACACCAGGCTTTGCTCAACACACCTGCCTTTCAAGGGCAAGACGGAGCTAAAATAAGCCTTGATGGGAAGCCAAGATCCTCCTGTACTCTGAAGCTCCAGCTTCACGGCTGGAGACCCAACAGACACCCAGCGTCTTCTCATCTGAGGCTCTCAACATGTGGGAAAGGTAGCCCTGTGCTAGTGTGTATGGGTGCTCCTGAACACAAAGCTTCACACATTTTCTGAACCAGCTTCTAGTTTGAATGTGTCCCCAAGAAGCTCATGTGTTTTGGGGGGGCAGCTTTTAGAGGTGAGTCCTTTGGAAGATAAGATTTGATGAAATCATGAAGGTGAAGCTCCAAGGCAGAATTCATAGTTTTATAAGATAGAGATCTCTATGTGGTGGAATACACATGCTAATCCCTGCACACTTGGGAAACAGACAGGAGATCAGGAATAAGGGCTTATCATCAGCTACATAGCAAGTTCCAGGCCAGCCTAGGCTGTAGATCTGTGTGAGGCGGGGAGGTGTCGGGGAGGAGTCAGGGAAGTGGAGCTAGCACACTTGCTAGGCAGCCCCTGTGATGCATTTCAGTATTACAGTGAGGCATCAAGAGGCCCCCATCACATGCTAGCACCTGGATATTGCAAGTCTCAGCCTTCAGAACTGACAGCTAAGTCCACCTCTCCTTTGTATGAATTGCCTGGCCTTTAGCTTTCAGTTATGACAACAAGACACCAAGGTACTAACACCGGCATCAGAAGCAGGTCTTAGCCAAGTTCCAAATTCAGTGTCAAGAAAGGTGACTCTGAGGCACAAAGAGCCAGTAGCAGCTTATTTGATGATGGGGTAAAGCCTGGAGCAACCTTGTGCAACCTTGGGGGAACATTGAGCGTAACTCTAGCTCAGAGTCTCTTCCTTTGGAAAACAGAATGAATTTGATGCTGTCTTAGTTTGTGCCTGTTGTCATACCCCATCATTGAGGGAAGTCAGGGCAGGAATGCAAGCAGAAACCTGGAGGCAGGAACTGAAGCAGAGGCCCTGGTGGAATTCTGCTTACTAGCTTGCTCCCCACACTCATATTCAGCTCCCTTTCTTACACCTACCAGGGCCACCTGCCCAGGGTGTCCACAGTGGGCTGGGTCCTCCCATACCAACCATTTGTCAAGACAATGCCCCTACAGACTCGCCTATAGGCCAACCTGATGGAGGCAATTCCTCAGTTGAAGTTCCTTCTTCCCAGGTGACAATAGCTAGTGTCACATTGACAAACAGTAACCAGCAAAGATGCTAATGGCAATTACTTATTTCTGTGAGATTTTTGAGTTGCTCTATGGGAGAGTGGAGCTCTTCTGACACATATTACGTATATCATTTCACGCTCATTAAAGTGATTTTGTACTCTCAGTGTTTTAGCAGCTCCAGACTCCCATGAAGCCAACATGTGTGTGCGTGTATCCATGTACATGTGTGGACTCATGTGTAATGTGTACAAATGTGCACAGCAGCCAGAGAGGTTCCCCTCCTTAACTGTTCTCTACATTATTTTTTAAGATGGTATCACTCACTAAGCCCAGAGCACACCAATTGGCTTAGACTGGCTAGCTAGTGAGCTCTTGTATTGTCACACCTGGCATTAGTGCTGGGTTTAGGGCTTAGTGCAGGACTTTTCCACTGGTGCTGGTCCTCATGTGTATAGAGCAAGCACTCTACAATCAGACTATCTCCCCAGCCCCACACATTTAAATTTTTTTTATTTGTAATACAAGACTCATTTTATTCAAAATCCTTGCATTCTGTTGCAGAGTCATATTATGAGGAAAGACCAACCTTGTCCCGAATACTAATAAATAAATCTTCATTGATCTAATGAAATTCTGTTAATTTTATCCTCCTTGTATAGTAATTAGTTTAGGAGGGAATGGAGTGACCTACTTTGGGATATGAGGTGGTGAGGGAAAGTTGATCAAGGATGGGATGGGTTCTGGGAAACAGTCCACAGCTTTGCAGTTAGAGCTACAGCTAGACCTCACTTCCAATCAGTGTGCCTTGAAGAAGAGACAGGTTGTTGAGTTCAAGGCCTATTTGGACTACAGAGTGAGTTCAAGGCCAGCACGGGCAACTTAGTAAGATGTTGCCTCAAAATAAAAGGCAAAAGGGGGTGGGGGGGTCCTGTGGCTCTTAAATTGTCTCCCTGTCATCCGTGGTGTCTCCCAGTCATCTGTGTTGTCTCTCAGTCACCTAAGCTGTCTCCCAGTCATCTGCAAGAAGGCTCCCAAAGTGGAAAGGAAATCCAAAAATCCAGTCTTGGGAACAATCCAGATAATCTGCAAAAGCCAGACAAGATAGNGACAGTGGCTACAGATGTGCCCCACCCCTTGCTGTGGGCTCCATCTTATAAGGGATTTGTGGACTCAGGAGGGGATGGAGGCTCACAGGTGGAACAAACAGAGTAAGCCAAGCAGGGCTCCACAGTAGACCACTGTCACCCCACCCCCACCCCACAACCAGGATGACATCCAGCTGTCCCAGTGCATCTGTCCTGGCTTCAGTCACACAAGAGTACTGTTTAGCTCTACAGTATGAGCTTGCATCTGTTTTCAGCTTCACTTGGGGGAGGGAGGAGGCTTCTTGAGTCATTTTATATGAAGAATTGACAGAATTGAGTGTTTGCTACTATTCAGTTAGAACTGATGGAAAGCATAGTTGCCGTATAAAATGGAAGTTCCATGAGGCAGGAGAATGAACAGAATGGGAGACTGCAACCTGTGTCCTTGTCCACGAGCATGGGAAGCAACAGTCTAGGCATTGACATGGTGACTGGTCATTCCTGGTCATCAGCTGGCTAGACATTTTGTAATGTCAACAGTCAGACCTAGTCATTAGAATATACTAGAAACTCACATGACACTTCAAGTGATATGGATGAGAGGAAAAAGCCAATCATTCAGGCTGAGTGAATAATAATCAAATAATAAGGTTGTCCCTACTATAAAAGTAGTCAAGCAGTGGGAGAATGTTAAGAGAGCAGAAAATCCGAGCCAGATGATGAAAAAACAAGACCAAAAATACCAAACCAAAACAAACAAATAATAAATAAAACCTAAGAGAATTCTGCCTGCCAGGGTCAAGGCACTTCTGGCCATGTAGTAGGTAGCCCTACTTCTTGTCTCAACTATACAGATTATGGATGCAGGACACTGATGCAGGACACAGATGNAGAATGGGGATAGCCTATGTATGTCCATCCACACCCTGGGAGCATATAAAGACAGAAGGTGACTGACCACAGAGAGTGTCAAAGGCAGAGGAGAACTGCATAGCCCAGCAAGAAGATCAGCTTTGGAGTCAATAATATAATTCCATTTTCGTTTTCTGTAATATGACTCACAAATTTGTATTATAGCCCTGACCTCTCTCCTTGTCTTCAAGCCCTTGTTTCTGTTTGTTTGTTTAAAATGTCCACATGAATGTCTGTAAGAATTTCTAATCTATCATGTCCAGGCCCAAACTGTTTATTTATTTTCCAATAAACTCCATCCTTCTCTAGAATTTCCTGCCTCTATGGCACCCTTAGCTTCTCCATTGCTCATGTAAGAACCCCTAGAAGCGGACTAACCTCTGGCCAACCATGCCCCATGTCCCAGTTTCTACCTNGTCCNTCACGCCTCTGTCATTAGAGGCCCGGACTGTATCATAGCCCCTAAATTGTCTCCTCACTTCTATTCTCTCCAGGATCCTTGGCATCTATCCTCTCCACAGCCAACAGAATAACCACTTAAGTATGATGTCTCCGTGGCACTCAAGATGCATCCAGGCCTCCCTGGCTTCTGAGGTCTGGCCCACCCTCTTCCTCACTTCTCCTTCCAGCACTTCAACCAAAATGTGCGTGTGAGTTCTGTTCCCAGGAAGCTCTCATCTGTCTCCCGCTACTTCCCCCACAAAAATGTAAAAGAGTTTGGCTTATCTTCTCAGAAGGCCAGTGTCCCAGCCAACCTTGTAAACTCTTTTGCCCACTTTAAAATTCTTGAAAAGCAATCTCCGTTCCCAGCCAGACTCCTCACGCACGTGCTTNCTACCACATCCCTCCAGCCTCATCCGTCAGCTTCCTTGGGTCAACACCACAGCTGAGCCTGCCCCTTCGGAAGCTGACATTCCCTCAAGGGTGGTGGATTTACGGTGCAGGGTTACTGGGTGCATAAATCTGGGCCTCGGGATTCAGGAACTGTGACATTTTTACAGCCTCCTCCCCCGAGTCTCTGCACGTATTTGAAGCAACTGGAGGGAAGAACATCTGTTTTNACTTCTTAAAATTCACTCCATGGCTCCCATCTGACAAAAACTTCGATCCTGCCAGAGTTCTGGTCCCTGGCTGGATGAATGAGCAATGAGCCACACTCTGCCAGAGGTCTCAATTTTCCTGTCTCATCAGGCTATAAAGAAGCCACCAGAATAAAAAGGTGTCCACTAACTACTAGACAGAGACTGTTCCTGAGATCAGGTTGGGTGGTCACCTTCNTTTGCCAGAAGTTAAGGAGGCGTCTTTCTAGGAGAGGCAGGGAGAGCCTCTGGGGTTTTGCTTTCAACAGAAGCTATACCCTGAGGACCATGTGCAATGGATGCTGGAACTTGTAGTCTCTGGGCAAGATGGCATTGCTGAGAGTCATCTGGTAGGTTGCAACTCATTGTCCAGTCTATGATTTTGGTTAGAACATACCATAGCAAGGAGTATCATCACTGAAAGTCCTATCAGGAAAATATGCACACATCACTGCTTAACTTTCCACTCAAAGATAAAAAGGTACCTAATGAGGTTTGTCTTGTTAGGCATGACTTAGCTCATTTTCAGCCTGTCTCACCTACAGCCTGTCACTACCATCATTTCATCTGAGTGAGANAGCCATGATAGAGCCAATTTAGAAAACTGTATTCCATGCCGGGCAGTGGTGGCGCACGCCTTTAATTCCAGCATTCGGGAGGCAGAGGCAGGCGGATCTCTGTGAGTTCGAGGCCAGCCTGGGCTACCGGAAAGGCGCAAAGCTACACAGAGAAACCCTGTCTTGAAAAACCAAAAAAAAAAAGAAAACTGTATTCCCTCCTAGAAGGTCCAACTGGCAGCTGGCAGGAAGGATCAGAACCTTTAAGAAGGCTCCCCTGCAGAGAGAACATTGGCTCTCTTATCCATGATCGTTCACTGTATATAGCTTTGGCCAGACCGTTCACTGTATATAGCTTTGGCCAGACCCTCTGAGGAAAACAGTGGTCACCTCATCACTTTCTCCTGAAAGCACACTGGCTTCAAGATGCTGTAGAAAGAAAGCCAAAGTCTAAATAAAGCATGGCACCATGACCTGAGGACAGCCAGAGCCACTGGGCCTCCACACATAAGCCTCCAATACATTTGCTATTAGGATTCTCAAACAGGTTCCAAGCTTTTCCAGCTCAAAATTCTTCAAAGTCCTCACAGCCTATTCAGTCAACTCTTGTCTCACCACTCTCCTCCCACACCCTAAATTCTAGTCAAGGGCTTATTTACTAAAGTCAATAGCCACCTCCCATTGAGCACTTACTAAATCCTATGAGCTGTGCGAAGTATGCAGAACCATCATGTCATTTAGTCTTCTATCTATCTGAGGTGGGTAGTTTTCTGCCTGGTTTTCAGAAGGTGGAACTGAGGCCCAGAAGGGAAGCCACTGAGCCTTCAACCAACCAATTCATTCTGCTGGAGTTTATTATCACATGGACAGTAACCACAAAACCACACAACAGCAAAAGACATGATGACCTACCGCACAAGCCCTGGCCCTTGTCTGGAAGGAAGCATTAGTAAGTGCCTGNCCCACACCGAATCTTGGGGACACTCTCTATTACCTCCTTNTCAAGGATCACCTAAGAACATCAGAAAACACAGATATTTACATTATAATTCATAACAGCAGCAAAATTACAGTATGAAGTAGNAATGAAGATAATTTTATGGTTGGGGGTCACCTTAACATGAGGAACTGTATTGAAGGGTCANAGCATTAGGAANGTTCAGAACCACTGGATTAAAGATATTGGACACCATGCCTGGCTTCNGAGTTTATACTCAAAGACAATGCCTCCTCAAACAAAAAGCAAGGAACTTCTATTGGGGACATTTATGTGTATTCACACAGGAGACACACAGACTGGTCTTTACATGGAGAAGCAGGCACATTACTGAGCATGCTCTGTTCAGGTCACGTGTCTTTACATATTGCTTTAAAAACAAAANAAAACAAAAAACAAGGTCCATTTGTTTATAGCATTAGCTAGCCTAGAACTTACTATGTAGANGAGGCTGGCCTCAAACTCACAGAGATTCACCTNCCTCTGCCTCTGGAGTGCTGGNATCAAAGNTGTGCAACANCATGGCCTGTCGTATATTTTTAAAATGTGGACACAAGGCTGTGCATGGAGAATTTAGTGTGATAATCAGCACAGATTATTGTAGGTTACCTAAGAAGAGGAAATCAGGGTGACTCTGGTTCCTTGTGTCTCTGCAGGGCCTTACCTGAAACAAATAAACCCCAACTTTGAAAGAGAGTTAACAGTCATTTAAAGGTACAGTCACTTAAAAGGCGTGGCTTTGCCCGCAAAAGCATGGATGACTGCCCCTAGAAGAACCTGCCTGGTGGTTGAGAGACTATAGCTGGGCCCCTGTACAGATGAGCTTCGGAGCATCCACAACAATCCCTTACTTGAACACTATGAGAGTAAGCCACTTAGAAATGGCCTCAGCCCATGTCAGGCCTTCCAGTGCTGCAGCCTCTGCCAGGATCTTCATAGAAGCCTCATGGGAGACAGCTCTCAGATGAACAGCCCTGGGAATCCTCCCTCCAAAATGCTCTGTTGGGAAAGCCACTGCCCTTGAAGTCATGTGTTCCACACCCGAGAGCTGGTATCCCTTTCCTCACTTACCATGACTAGAGACATTTCAAAATGTTAAGTNTGATCATGTTGTTCTCCAACTCTGAATTCCTTTAAGGCTCTCCACNGCCACCTGACCAGCAGTGACACTCACTGAAATGGCATCCAAGGCTCTTCAGGGGCTGACCTCTGGCCTCCACTCTCAAGAGATCACTTAGCTCTCTTTCCTCTGGCAGACCAGAACTTGTTTTATATCTGAAGTCCCCTTCCCTCCCCTCCTCCCCCATCCCTCCCTTTCCCTCTCCCCCTTCATAACCCACTCTCTCTGAGATTCAAGTGTTAGATCACATGCCAAGAGCCATTCCAAGAGCAATTTGGATGCAAGAGGATTAAAATGAATCTAGAGGAAAAAGTCAATCCCCAATTGCAGGGAACACTTCAATCAGACATTCTCTTCTGATGCATGTCCATCAAATCAACTGAGCTGACGGCCCTAGGTTGNAGGCTGGATGCCCCATACATATACTCTAGATGTTTTGCATTTTCTAGGAAAACAGCCCATGAACTAAGAGATGGCTATCCCCCTTGTCCNCANTATGATCTTAGTACCCAAGGCATCTCATCAGGNAGATAATGTCCGGGTGCCATTTGAAACTGATGTGAACTTGTAACCCTGGGATTCTGGTTCCGAGTCTGTGTGTGGAGTTTGCCTGTGAGAGGTATGCATGTGTGAGTTGGGAGGGAGGCAGTATTGTATCTTATTTTAACTGCAAAGGATATACCTGGGACAATACTAAATCCACCACCTNGAGAGCATGTATTTATTTTTGAAAACACATCCCATAGTCTCTAACCAGAGCAAGTACTTGTCCCTCTCCATAAACAGTTATCATTCCTTGTGTTGGGAACCTTTGAACTCCTCTCTTCTCATTGTTACTGTTACTGTTGTTGTTGTTGTTGTTGTTGTTGTTGTT
>LZPO01075888.1:154292-172551 GCA_001675575.1 Neotoma lepida
ACCATGCCCCATTTATGTGGTACTGGGGATGAAGTCCACAGCCTCATTCATGCTAAGCAAGCATTCTACCAACTGAGCTATATACCCTCAGCCCAACATCTACTCATTTCACCCTCCCTCACCCTTGGCAGCTGCCATTCTGCGACGTGTCTCTATGAACTTGAGTATTATATCTAACACAANTGGAGTAATAAAATATCTGCCCTCTTGTGAGCAGCTTATTTCTCTTAGCACAGTGTCCTCAAGATTCATCCAAGCTCTAACCTGTGTCAGAATGTCCTTCTATTTTTTAGGCTCTTCTTTGTGTGCAGATCACATTTTAATCATCCAGTCCTCTGTTACTGACACTTGAGTTTCTTTCACATCTTGGCACCTCATCGTGCATGTGCTACTGTGAGCATGAGTGTGTAAATGTCTATTCAAGTCCCAGCTTTCATTTCCTTAGGGGGTGTGGCCAGCAGGAGAATTGACAGATCTTTCATTTGCTCATTCTCTCCTTAACATTTTGAGAAGCCACAGTACTCTCTTCCATAGTGGCTACTTCACTCTACCCACCAACAAAGTGCAAGGATTATCATTTCTCCACATCTGCACTGGGATTTTCCCAAGGTCATCCTATTGAATGTGAGATCTGTATCTCATGGTGGCTTTGGTGTCACTTTCCTGGTCATCGGTGACCGTTCAAATGCCTCCCTTTCATGTTGTTTGTGTTTGTTTGCTTTTCTAAGTGGGTCGTTATAAAGCCTGGGCTGTTCTCAAACTAGCTATGTAACCAAGGCTGGCCTTGAACTCCTGATTCTCCCATCTCTATCTTTCAAGCACTGGATTACAAGTGTCTGCCATCATTCATGGCTCTCTGTTCACATTTTAAAATGTAGCATTACAATATTTTAAGTGACACCATGGCTCACAGTTTATTTCTACCACACAGCTTGAGTTTAGAGTGAAAAAAGCCATGACTGTTGTCACACACCAATATTTTGACAGCAGAAAGGACCCTGATAGCTAATTAGTTGGTCAGTCACTGATCTGGTTAGGTAGCCAGTTCGTTTATTTGTTTATTTTGAGACAGGGTCTCACTCTGGATCTCAGGCTGGCTTTGAATTCTCAATCCTCTTTTCTCTGCCTCTTAAATGCTAGAGTGCGTGTCTACACCACCACCTCTGACCTAAAAGAACCTATCATTCAAATTTAGACATTTAGTTCCAATTGATGATCTCTAAGTTTCTTTCCAGGGATACTATTTTATGACTTCTTTCATCTGTCTGTTCTCAGTACCTTGAGTGTTAAAGGAGACTCAGGAGCCATTTACTTAAAAGTCAAAGGACCTCATTCATGTCCCCTGTAAAATCCAAGGGTTTAGGGGACTCCTTGCATCCTNGAAGTATGCTGGTTACTTTGGTAGGACAAACTAGGCTCCAAGGCTGGCTGCTGTCCTGTCCTTGAGGGCGGACAGGCAGCCGCATCTCTAAATCCAGAAAATGAAAGCTTGCATTGTCTGAGAGAAGAGTCCCATTCAAGTTTCATTTCAGCTGCTGTGAAAAAACACTCTGACCAAAGTCAATTTAATGAAGATGGGGTTTATTTGGCTTACAGTTCCAGTCCATCATTTCAAGGAAATCAAAGCAAGAACTCAAGCTACTAGTCAAATCACATCCACAGTCAAGAACAGAGAGAAACAAATGTACCCATGCTGCCAGGTTTCTACTTCATGTAGCTTTCTCCAGTAGCTCAGGAACTGCTGCCTAGAGAATGATGCTACCCATAATGGACTACATCTTCCTACATCAATTAACATTCGAGACATTTGTCCACAGGCATGCCCACAGCTACTCTCTCAAGTGAGACTCTCTTCTTGGGTTCTCCTGGGTTGTGGCCCACAGACATCACCATCACAAACTCTAGAGATGGGGAGTAGAAAACATGGTCCCCTAGAAACTCCAGCACTATGCCAATACCTTCCAATGACAATAGAAAAGCATTCTTTCCAGGAGAGCCAGGGTGTCGTCAAAATGTCCCTCCTTGCTCTTTGGGTTGGAGACTTNGAGTTTTCTCCATGGAACTGCATGTATTGTTTGAATTCTCCAACCTTACCCCACCCCACCACCTTGTCTGCTACTAACAGTCCTACAAGTCTGAAAAGTTGTCAATGGTTAGAATAGGACAGTCATCTCTAAGCAGTTATAAGAAGGGTTGTCTCGTAAGTATTACTACCTGTCATAAATTTCCCTGTCTTCCCCAAAGGCTCAGCATCACTGGTCCAGATTTCTTTACAACCTACTAAAGATCCCACAGAGTCATGGTCCACCCCCACTGTGTGACATTATTCCTGGGGAGACAGGAACAAACATTTATTCAACCTAGGCAGAGAGACAACAGGCCAAAGTATGGATATACCACTAAAATCCAACATGGTGAACCAATGTGTTTTATTGGGATTACTCACAGGAGTACGGGTGAGGGACTACTTGCAGGAGCAGAAATGACTCAGAGACAGCTGCGTCACCAAAGCCCACCCCAGCATGGGTGGCAGCTCACAAAAGCTAGAAACTTGGAGCACATTGCACAGCCTGCAGGCAGCTCAACAGGTTGAAGAGTGTGCTTTCCAGGTAGTGAGGTAGCTTTGGGCCATTTCCAGGCAGCTCAGCAGGTCTCTGCTTCAGCCAGGTGGCTCAATTGGTCTGAGAGTGTCCCTCAGCAGTCCTTATAGCTAATAAAAACTTGGGGAGGGAAGGGTCTAGTGAACCTGGTTTCAAGTACTTCCTCAAGTTGTGGAGTTGCTTACGCTCTTGGGTTTAAGGAGTTTCCCTATAGGATGGCATGCTCCACCCACCCCTTAGATGACCTTGTTGTTTGACNTCTGTTTAANATCTGGATTTGTGTAATACGAGGGATTCTGTATCTTAGAAATAAGAATGACTCAATAATTTCCTCTTAACCCAAACTTTCAGCCCATTAATTCCCCTATAATAAAGTCAGTTAGTCTCTCCTATGCCAATTCCTCCATCCGAGGATTAATTAGAAGATTTAATTGCCATATATCATTTGGAGGTTGTTGAAGCACCTTCTGAAATAATAGATGCGTGAACACTTCAAACAGTAAAGAATAATAAAAATGAGCATTAAAATCATATAGCCATCCTTCATTATCTATAACATTGGATCCAGGACCCCCCACAGATGGACTATCTCTTATATAAAAGGATGTGATATTTACATATAGCATAGTCACACCCTTCGCACCCTTTAAATCATTTCTCTATTACTTAAAACACTTAACCCAGTATAAATGCAATGTAAATAGTTGTTAGACTGTTAATCATCATTTTGGAATAATGACCCTCTCGATGTCTTCACATGTTTAGTACAGATGAGGTTTTGGTTGCTGCTGTTTAACAGTTGAGTTAATTTTAGAATGAGCACCCATGGATGGGCTGACTGTAAATGTAGTTCACTATGCTAGATTTCCTGTCAGAGTAAATGAGGCAACACTGGTTTGCATTAACGAAAGAAGATTGCACTGGCCAACGTCAAGGACAGAAGAAATGTAAGGTTGCCATGGATTCTCCAACTGACTTTCACCAGCCCTGTAAGAGGTCGACTTGAAAAGTTGTGGTGTTCTCTGCATCACACAGTTTATAATTCACTCACAAACACTTAAAAGAAAAAGGCTAAGNGAGGATGGAGGAGAGCTAACTAACGAAAAAGAAAAGAAAACAACACTGACTCTAACGCTGGGATCTCTGGGTCTCTGGTTGTATGCAGAAAGTTTCCTGCAACCAGGAGCCAAGTTCCTGGAGAGGAAAGGAAGTGTGAGTGTGTGTGTATGTGCTGTCTCTTATACAAATCTAGATGTGTATAAGAGACAGGTGTGTGTGTGTGTGTGTGTGTGTGTGTGTGTGTGTGTGTGTGTAGAATCTTAGGATGGTCTTTCTCCACCCAGTAGTCATACTGCAAGTATTACAGATCTCAGAAATCTTCAACCTTTGTCTCCTGCGTCATCTAAATTATGAAGGCAAGAGTAGCTNAGAGTCGAGAGGCCCAGCCCTCTGGCTGCAAGGCATCTCAGCCCGCAGCAGGTGTGGCAGCCACTCTAGTTATTTGTTTTTCCAAGTCAGGTTGGCATATTTCTAGCCTAGAGCTCTGAGCAAATGTTTAAATTTCATTTTCAGTCATCTGGTGTTCAGTTCCCTAGCATCAAAGGCAGGCCCCTGCATGCTGCCCTCCTAGATCCTCTGTCTTCGCCCTAGGGCTGATGGGAATACAAAAGATGGGAGGAGAGGAGAAGGGAAGAAGACCTGGGTGGGTGCTTTACAGTGTTTCCAGATCTTCCTAGGACCCACTTCTCTGGCCCATCTTATTCACCCTCCTCGCTCTCTTTTCTGAGGACTACCTTTGTTTAGGTATGCGGCTATCAGTCTCTCTTTGCAGTTGCTATAGTAACCACCAGGGGTCAGTTTATAAAAAGGGAGGAAGTCCACTTTTCGGGAGGCAGCTTTCCAGCTTCTGTGCAAAGCACAGCAGAAAACAAAAGCCCAAATACCCCAGAGGAAACACACGGAAAAGCTTTCTACCAGCCCAAGCATCATGCTGGGCCTGAAACATCACGAATCACTGCCACATTTCTTTCCTGCAGAAAGATCATTCCAGAGCAGCTGGTGGGAGCAAGAAGGCCTCACCCCTGCATTCCCCAGATTACTCTTTCTCTCCTTCTGCTCCTGCCCTTTGCCTTAATGGCCTGAAAGCACCTGTGTGAGTGAACTCTCTGGCACGCAATTATGCATTAACTGAGAACCAGAGGCTACAAATTCTGCTACCTCCATCTTTTTCATAGAGACAGGGACAGCACACCATTGGAACCGCAAATGGTGTCAAGGTCTAACCTTAACCACCTGTGTCCATTCAGACCATGCTGGGGAACAAAGCCCAGGATGCCCACCCAGCAAAAAAGTTTTGAGCACTAATTAGCTTAGCTGACCAGACTTAGCAGATAAGAGGTAGAGAGAACCAACTCAATTTAGTTTCCAGAGACACAACTGATAAAGGAAAATCTGAGCTGAGTTCATTTCAACAGTTTATTTGGACAAAAAGAAGGTTCTAGCTACAGGCAGATCTCTAGTGGGAAGATGATTCAGAATACCCTCAACAGAGAGTTTGCACAGACTGTAGTTACAGTCAAAGAAAAGGAAGTGACTACAGAAACAAGCTGCTTAGCTGAAATCAGCATTGAGCCCTGGTGGTTGTGTGTGGCAGTTTGTAGCCTCTGATTGGCTAGACTCCTTTACTGGGATATCAGAAAATACTCTCAGGTTACATTACAACTTGCTTTTACATCAACCTAGGTTCCAGTTCACCATATATGGAGACCATCTCAGGCCAAATTTTGTCATTTAAGAATGGAATCAGATTTAGGCCAAACTTATCCATTTAATACAAGTGCATTTTTGTATGTATCCTATATAATATTTGTGACATACATGTGCCAAGACTATCCAACTTACTGAACTCTAGTCTAACTTTATTCCTTACAACCACNGAATGTCAGGAACTCTAGGAAAGCACAGATTACCTTTTGGGATATGCTAGCTCTTGCACTATCGTATTGACTATGAATGAGATGATTTCTATATATGCAAATCACAAACCTCGTCACAGAAGAAGTTATTAATCTTTCCTCAGATCTTTGCAAATACCACGTAAGTTGCTTAAAAGTGTTTAGTGCCACATGTTGTAACAGATCAGTCCGACTTTTTCACTAATAGTTTGAAAATCAGCTTTTCTAAAAGATAATGGATTTTACTTTTCTTGACAGGAAAAGTATTTTTATGGGAATGTGGTAAGGTATAAATAGCCTTCTGAGCATTAGATTGNGAAGGTCTGAGTGGAGTACAGAGCCCGGTAGAGCTGGAATGGTGTATCAGTCCTTTCAGCCCCACGTGACATCCAAGCATACATGTTCAGAAGATGTAGAGAATGACATTAGCACCTCCCCAAGCTACTTTTCCCAGACCCTCCCTACCTTCTTTTTCTTTTTAAAGATTTTTAATTTTATTTTTGTGTGTATCTGTGTGTGAGTATGTGCATGTGAGTATGGGTACCTATAGAGTCCAGAAGAGGGCGTCTGACCCCCTGGAGCTGTAGGAGGTTGTCAGCTGCCTGACATGGGTGCTGGAAACTGAACTCAGGTCCTCTGAAGAGCGGCAAGTGCTCTCAATCACTGATCCATCTCTCCAACCCACCTTCCCCTTTCCTTCAAGTTTGTTTTTATTTTGTTTTGTTTTATGAGTTTCTGAGAGAGAGAGAGACAGGATCTCACTGTGTACCCCAGACTGGCCTGGAAATTCACTCTGTAGCCCAGGCCAGCCTCAGACTCACAATCATTTTGCTTCTTCCTCATCAGGCCTGCCTTCTCTTCCTTATGCTAAGAAACTCTGCCTGCTTCTTCACCAAAAAGACTGGCTCGGTGAGAATTGTGAAAACTTCTTCAAAANCTAAATTATTGGCTGCAATGCAGTACCTGCTGTGTAACCTTGCATCCATTTTGATCCTAAATCCACACAATTAAGGCAAATAAATCCAAAAGTGGGCTGGGAGCACATCTCGGTGCTAGGGTAGGTACTTAGAGCATGCAAAGCTTGGGATCAGTCCTCAGTACCTAGATGAGAATAACAGAAATCAAGAAGCACAAAGGAACATGGGAACAAAGCAAAAAGCAGCAATAATCCATCTCATCAGCCTCCCTCACTCCCACCCCCCACCCCAGGTCCACCCACCCCTACCCACTGCGAACTCATACTGCAAGGGGTCTCACATTTCTGATGCAAGGCAGGTAATTAAAGGAAAACTGAATGTTTTGAATGTACAATCAAAACATTCCCACCTGATACTCACTCTAAAAATGTCAATAAAATTTTCACCAAGAAAACAAAGGGTGTTATTTTAGAAGCTGGGGCTGTGAGTTCGAATTTCATCTACCTGACCCTGTCAAAGTACACGGGCTCTTTCATTTCTCTGTGAACAAAATGTAGCTGCTCAGTCCACACTGTCAAGTGCTTCTTGCCCCAACTGAGGGGTGCTGCAAGCGCATCTGTAAGTCACACAGAGCTGTTCAGACAAAGGGCAGGGAAGTATGAAACGAGATTATTTGTGCTATTCACTTCGTGAACAAGCAGCTTGATTCAGGAGTTAGAATCGGTTTAGTTTGGTCGAAAGCAGTTTGAGAGGACTTATTGCTTAAATCCTGCTTTCGTTTATTTTTTTTTAAAACAAGCAATTTTTTTTAAAACAAAATCATTTGTTAATAAACCCTCCATCTAAAGCTCAAGCTGTCAGACAGTGTCTATTTAACACCATCCAACAGCTGTTAAATGGGATAATCACCTGTTTATCCTCATGTCACTAATTCAAATGCTAATTGCACTCCAGACTCCCGGCTTAGTCTCAAACCAGACCAGGTGTGCTGCTCTGGGAGAGGCTGCTACCGGGTCACAGGTCTCCATGGATTCATTTCCAGGGACCAGATAAAACAGGGCAGTATACACACACACACACACACACACACACACACACACACACGTTGCTCATAACTGTGAACAATTTGATATGACCTAAATATCAAATTACACTGGGGTAAACAACCATGGAATGTAGTATTATGCAACCATTATAAGGATGTTTATGAATATGATTAAATAACAAGTAAAAATACTTGTTTTGGTTAAATGGGAAAAGCAGTATACAAAACTATTACATGCTAACACATATGAACAGAAAAGAAAATGGGCTGGGGACATAGATTCCCTAGCACATAAGAAATCCTGGATTTCATCCCCAGAAGATATAGGAGGGGGGTGGAAGAGTGCTTGTGCACATAATAGTTTTGAAACTAAAAATCAATATGTAAGTTGTCAATTTAAAGTATTAGGGACTAGGGAGATGGCTCAGGGGCTGAGAGAATTTACTGCAAAGCATGAGGTCCTGAGTTCAAATTCTCAGCACCCATGTGAAGCCAGGTGTGACTGTGTGCTGTGACCCCAGGGATATGCCAGGCAGACAGGAGGGTTGCTGGACCGTACTGGCCATCAGCTCCGCTCCAGGTTCAGTGAGAGACCCTGCCTGGGGGAATAAAAGGAAGGCCGGGCTTGCAGTTCTGGAGTCAGGATCTCAGGGGGAAATCGGGCTCTGGAGTCAGGATCTCGGGGGGAAATCGGGGCTCTGGAGTCAGGAGTGATCTGCATGTCCATGATCATCAGAGTTCATTTCACTCCGCTGTAACAAAATGCCAGAGACTGGGTAATTAAGTTATTTCTTATGTCCCTAGAGGCTGAGAAGCCCAACATGAAGAGGGCNCCACCTGATAAGAGNCACCTGCTGCGTCACCCGAAGGTAGAGGGCAAAAGGGCAAGACTATGTAAGAAAGACTGAAGGAGTGAAATCAATGCTTCGGAACCTCCCTCCAGAACAGCGGTCATCCATTCTTAAGGGCGAGCCACTGTAAGCTAATGACCCCTTAGGAGTCCCCTATCACAGGCTGGCAAGGTGACTCACCAGGTAAGGGCACTTTGTTAGTTTTATGCAGTGCAATGTTATTCATTAAGCAGCGCTGTTTACCGTGTGAGAAAAGCCAAGAAGTACGACAAAACCCACTATAAGAGTTTATTAAGAGAAAGAACAGAGGAGAATGTGCTTAGGCCTATGGAGATTGTGCAGGGAGAGAGAGAGAAGAAGAGGAAGGGGGAGGAGTCTGTGACCGTTTTTAATGGATTCCCCACACCATGTGCATATGGGCTCACATAGCTATGCTACAGGCATGCGCATAGATTTCATGATCACTCTGTGTGCAAATTACGGATGACCAAGCCTCCTGCCTGGCTACAGGACAGCACATGTGAGGCTATGTAGCAACACGCTTGCCACCAAGGCTTACCACCTGAGTTTGGTCCACATAACCACACGGTGGAATGAGAATTAACTCTCAGACTTGTCCTCTGACCTCCACACATGTGTATTCATGCATTTCATGGGCACACATGCACACACAGATAATAGGTTTTTAAAATGTAAAGAAAGTCCGACATCTCAATGCATGCACTGGAGATGAGCTCCCAACATGTAAGTTCTAGGGAACACACTCAGACTACAGCAACAGCATTTAAAGGAAGGCAATAATCTAGAACATTGGTTCTCAACCTGTGGGTCATAACCCCTTTGGGAGACATATCAGATAGCCAGCATATCAGATATTTACATTATGATTCATAATAACAGCAAAATAACAGTTATGAAGTAGCAACAAATATTATGGTTGGAAGTCACCACAGTGTGAGGAACTGTATTAAAGGATCACAGCATTAGGAAGATTGAGAACTACTGCTCTAGAGAAACCAGAGAGAGAGAGAGAGAGAGAGAGAGAGAGAGAGAGAGAGAGAGAGAAGACACCCCAAGACAGCACTGGGGGGCAGGTTCAGGGAAAAACACTGAAACACAAGGAAAGATAAGGAAGTAAGATGCACCAACACCAGGTTTAAGACAAGGAACCAACTGTATTCAAATTTGCTGAAAGGCTGCTCTTAGCAAAGAGAAATCACTACCAATTTTGGCTACAAGGCTACCAGTATGTACCACATGAGACTAGGCTTAGAGGAGTGGTAAGAATGCAAAGAAAGAAGTGGGTGGGGGGTGAGGGTGTGTGTGTGTGACCACAGAAACCCCTGGTGAATGTCCCTGGGAGGAGAGCTAAGATGTGGACTGTAGTTGGCCCGACTGGGCCAAGTGAAGACTCTGGGGAGATGATTGTAATGTCCTGTTTGTTGTAACCTGGATCTTATTCTCTTAAAGGCTTGGTCATCAGCCTGTGGTGGGGTCTTGAAGGGGTGGAAACTTCAGGAGATGGAGTCTAAAAGGGAGTCTTTTAGGTTATTTGTAGTGCACCCTCAAAGGGGATGGTGNGAGTCCAGCCAGCCTGCTTTCCTTCGTGTTTCACAGATGATGTAGTAAGAGATCTCTTTCCACCGTGCTTTCCCACCATGAGCAGCCTCAACACGGACCCATAGCCACAGGCCAAGCATGTATGGACTGAAACCTCTGCAGCCATGAGCCAAATGAACCTTTCTTCTTTGTGACTTGTGTTGTCTCATATATTTATTATCTGACTACATCTGACAAACATTTCAAAACTGACCAGATTGATGGAGAAGAAAAGAATGTTTCTAATATGGTGGAGGAGAGAGAGAAGAGAGAGGTGGCAGAAAACTCTCGAAGGGGACGATCTAGAGAAGGTGGAGGTNGACCTTCTGTGGGAGAAAGGAAATGTCACCCAAAGTAACAGAAGAGAAGGCCAGGAAGGCCCAGGACAGACACTGGTGGCCTGAAACATTTGATGGGCTGAGGGAAGGGGCTCCTTCCTGATCACTTTGATTTTCCTGGTCGGTCATGTGACACGCTCACCAGCAGGGAGTCCTCATCCTGGCCCCAGCATGGTGAAAGCGGCCGCATAGCACGGTGTGCCGATCAGCTTTATTTATAGACGTCAACGTTTTCATCTCATGTCATTTTTATGTTTGTAAACATTCTTTTAATTTTTTTCCAGGCATTTAAAAGTGAAAACGCTGTTCACAGTTCACGGAAAGGCAGGAGCAGACCAGCTCTACCCAGAAATCATAGTCTGCTGGCCCTATATTAGCGCAGACAGTGCCAGCCATTTCTGTGATAGATGAGAAGTGAGAAAGGGCCTTGGCCAGGACCTGCTCCCTTAGACAGCCCGAAGTGAGTGGCTACAGGGCAGGGGAACTTTCTCAGGCATGAGGAATGGTGGGCCTCCCTCTTATCTCCTACTAGCAGGTATTGGCTTCTTCTCTCAACTAGTATTTTCTAACATGTCTTTTAAAACGATGGGTTAACTCTGACATTAAGTAGACAGAAAGGAAACAATCAGTGCCATTGTCTACAGTTGACCCAGTCCTTCATGCTGACCCAGGTGCTGAGTACAACGGGAGCTTTGTGGAGGCACCGAGGACCAGCTTCCCCCAGAGCCGTCTTCACATTGTGAAGCCCATTGCAGCCAGGACANTGAAATTCCCAGACAGTCCTATACCACTGTTTGGGATTGAGCAATATCATGGTGTATTTTAATAATAGAAGTGAAATACTGAAGTAACAATGTCCTTTGGGTATACTAACTTACCTTTAGATTTAAAAATTAAACAAAACACCGAAATTATATTTCCATCTTCTGAGGCTTTATGTGAGAGGGAGATTATAGACACATAAAGATGGATGGNAACTGGAACCACAGCAAAATTCAGAGACAAAACGAGGGGGATTGAAATTTCCTTGAAGAATAAATTGATACTAAAGATAAATTCAATTATAAAGCCAAATGAAATTAACAGTGTCCATCTGTGACCAATCTAAAAACTTCTCAAATGCTTAAACTGGACAGATTTTGTTTGAAATGCACCGCAATTTCACTAATTATTTTAAAAGATGGTACTGCTTGTGTTTGTNCAGGCACATTTGCATGTTTTAACTTTTTTCTAGTNGATAATTGAAATTGATTTTATTTACTAGGTGAACAAAATGGNACAAAACATTTGCAAGGTTAATNATTAGAATGGTATCGTGCTCTCCTTAGCTCCTTGTCCAATGGGCACATCTGGTTACACTGCTTGCCGGGTGAGATCTGTCTACACTGGGTGTCTGGTTTCTTCCAGTGCCACCTGTGTGCCGGCCTCTATGCACAGCTTTGAAAAGGACTGTGTAGGAATTGACCCTGGGAAGAGTTAATGCTTCCATTTAAGGTAGCTTAGGTGNACAAAATCACATGTTTACTAATAACCGTCTGGAAAGGTGTCCTTCCAGGCCATTCTGCTTACTAGATAGGTGAGCTGTCTACTCTCCTGAGCCTTCTAACCCTACAGTAAGAAAAACACAGTTCCTAGCACTCAAGGCTGCTAATGCATTAAGCAGGTAGCCTTGAAGAGCTCCTGGATGGTGCCTGGGGGGTGGGCAAATTCTCCTCACACAGAGACTCTCATCTGAGTTCCCAGTTTAAACAGGCAAATAATGTCCATGAGGCTGTAACTGCCTCTGTACATCATGGTGAAGGGACAAAGCAGGGCGCTTGGCACACAGTCAGCACTCGGTAAACATATGGAGGTTGATGAGTTAATTAGCCGGCTAATTAATCAATATAACCAAGGCCCTTCCATAAAAGAACAACACACTCACAAAGCCGTCCTTCTGTGGAGGTTTTACAGTCTCCCCATTGAGTGAGTCATGTCTAGAGGGCCACTGATTGCACAAGGCGGGGTGAAAACAGAGCAGTGCCCAGGGTGTGAGCTGTTGGAGGAGGCTGCTCTCTTCCGTCTCTGCCCATTTCTCTTTCCTCCAGTTGGTGTTCCAGCCTCGCTTTATCGGCTGCCCACTGAGGTCTGTATAAAAGGGAACCCGACATTCCACAGGATTCCCACCAGCATCCTCCCACCTTTCCTGCTACTCCCCTAGCCACACCCCTGCAGCAAGATGACTCAGATTAGGCAATAAGTNCACAAGCTTTCCAGAAACCAGGCATAATGAAATGGGGCTGCGTTCACAGCATTCTGAGACCAAGGAAAGAGCACCACAAGTTCAAAGCCAGCTTGAGCTACATATCAAGCTTCTGTCTAAAATAAACAAATAAAACGTGTCAGCCAACACATCTTCCAAAATATTGAACTGAGAGGTGCACATATAATTGGCCAAAGACAANGAACTCAGTAGCCTTTGTGGCACTCCTGAGCTGTATTCGAAGTAAATAAGGAAAAGAAGTGAGTTGAATGAAAAGCAAAAGCAGATATTTAAGGACAGCAACATGAGGAGCCACCCAGAGCAGCAGAAAGAAGGGACAGTTGCCTCAACATCAGGTTGATTTAGGTCCTAGTACTAGGTCCCAGATCACAGAGGCCCTAGTCTGTAGTTATTGACTATCTACTCTGCTGGTAGAGACATGAGTGTGNGTGATACTGCTTGGGGCAGCAGGCAGACTGTACTGTGAAGATGGACAGTCCCGCAGCATCATGGAGTCTACATGAAGCTTTATGTCCCTATCAGAGCTGCATCACCGTGTAACACGGAGGAGAAACAGAAGCCAAGCTGATTCTCCTAACACNCAGCTCACTCACACTGTCTCCTCACCAGTTCAAAACCCCAGCCCTGAGCTCCTCAAGACAACAAAGCTGGAATTACACATTTCCCTCACTTTCACACGGCTACANGGGTGTGTTGTGCACACTCACTGCTGAGTTATAGCTTCTCCCTTCTTGACTTGCCAGTCTGGGACAGCCCATACCTGAGTGGTGGTGGTCAAGCCTTCCTCTTCTCATGATTCTCTCTCTGGTTATGAACTTGATTCTCACAACCACCAGAGTTGAAAATGTATGAGTTATTCATCCAGAGAATGCACAGTACACCAAAACCAAAAGTATGACGATGTAAGAGACCACCTTCAAATGAATAAACTTAAATACACCTGCTCTTAAGAAGTTAGACCNGCACAAACTCTACAAGTCTGTGGTTTGCTGGGGAAAGTATTAAGTGAGGCTGTTACAGGGATTTGCACTCCACCTTCCTAGCAGCTCTACTCACNATGGCCCGAAGAATGAACAACCCCAGGGCCCATAGGCAAACGAATAGATGAGCACTGACAGATGCACTCATGGGACATCATTCCTTCTAAAAGAAGAAAGCCTGGCTCGTATCACAGTGGGATGGACTTTGAGAACATCCTAAGAAAAACTAACCATTTGCTAAAGATCAAATACTCTATGATTCTGCTTATAAGCAAGTACCTGAGGAGTCAGATTCAGAGATTGATACAGTTGCTGGGAATGGGGGAGGGGATCTGGGGGTTCATGTTTAATAGGTACACACTCTGAGTTTTGTGAGGTGGAAATTCTAGAGGNGGCTGGGGATGATGGTGACTACAGGTGTGAATGTACTTAATGCTGTCCAATGTGTATTTAATAGTGGTAGAATTGGTCANTTTCACACTGTATTTGTTTAAACACGATTGAGAGCAGAAGCTTCAGGGAGGGCACTACAAAACCCTGCGCCTACCCACATTGGTCCTGTNGATAACTTAATTTTGAAAGTTTCTTTTTTAAAGAATGAGACCATTTGAGATGGGCATGGGACCTCCTGCTTGCTTCTCTGAACACCAGCAAAAGCAGCCAAGGAAAAGCACGAGTCAGACTTGGATGAGACAAGACCGGTTCATTTATTCCCTCTGCTCAATATTCCTCTTCCTCTACCTCCTCTCTCCACTCAGGACAGGCCTGGGGACCAGACCTCTGCCCCAGGGCCTGGGCTGATGTCCTTGGCAGGCCTCTGAAAGGAGCTTCCTCTTCCCTCAAGGACAGGATTACCCAACCAGCCGGTGGAATGAAAGGAGTTTTGTCTGAGATGTGTACTGTAAAACCCGACTCCTGTGTGAAGATTTTCATGACTCAAGAGCTTTCACGTGAATGCGTTTGCATTTGGAAATGAAAGGTGGAAAGTTCTCACCCTATCACTCAATAAAAGTGCACTTAACAGTTTTAATCATCGTCATTGCTATTGCTTATGTATGCTAATCTGTAGTTACTAGAAAGGTTTCATAACTTTAAATAGGAACCATCCCTACAGGTCCATGCTTTCTTTGCTACCCAAATGTTCTAGGTTATGGCCTTTTTTGGTGTCCCTCATCCTAAAGAGTTAAGTACTCTCAAGTCACAATCTCAGATCAGTGCCTCCGATGGTAAGGATGAGGAAGAGGTGTCTTCGGGTCTCTGGTGATTTAGATGTGCTGTGGTGCTCAGGAGCCTCAGGCTTTTGTAGACACAGTGACTCTCTCTAGCTCTCTCTTTCCTGGGGAAAGAAACCCCAAATGGCATAGCAGACATCTGGTCTTGGAGATTGCTGCCATGTTTTAGCACTAGCATTGCTGCCANGTATTGGCACTAGGTTCAGACCTCTTACCAGGTATCTGAGGCATCACCTCCCTCAGACACCTGTCTTATGCCTTCCCTCCCTGCAGTCTCCACCTCCTTATCTCTAGAGGAGTATGGGAAATTGGAATTCTAACTATGATGCAGAGCAAGTTCCCTTGTGAGGCTAGTCTCCATTAAGCAAACTCAAGTGTGCTGACTAGTTTTATGTCAACTTGACATAAGCTAGAGTTATCTGAAAAGAGGGCCCCTCAATTGAGACAATNCCTCCATAAGATCCAGCTGTAAGGCATTTTCTTAATTAGTGATTGACAGGAGAGGGCCCAGTCCATTGTGGGTGCTGCCATCTCTGGACTGGTGGTCCTAGGTTCTATAAGAGAGCAGACTGAGCAAGCCATGGGAAGCAAGCCAGTAAGCAGCACTCCTCCATGGCCTCTGCTTCAGCTCCTGCCTCCATGTTCTAGCCCTGCTTGAGTTCCTGTCCTGACTTCCTTCAATGATGGACTACGATGGGAAGTGTACACCAAATAAACCCTGTCCTCCCCAGTTTGTTTTTGATCATGGCGTTTCATCACAGGAATAGAAACCCTAGCTAGGACACTCAGTAAAACATTTGCATTGTGTCCATTCATAGAAAATTGTTCTTCTGACTTCAACTTTTATTCAAATGGCATCGTCCTGATGAAGCTGGCATTGGCCACATCATCCAAGGTGAAGATACCTTTGTCCTCTGGCTCCTTGATTGCTTGTTCCAGTCATAGATTGCATTCCCTAGACCAAGACTATGAGACAGAAAGAGGCCTGTAGGAAGATCTAGGAGTAAGCTCAAGGTTGCAGACAACAACAAAAAAAATGTCATTGACTGCCACTGAGACCTCAACTACTTATTGGGAGTCATAAGGCTGAGATGTTATCAGAATGCCCCAAATTGAGGAAAGTGGCAGAACCCTGTATCCTCAGGTTAGTCAGACATTATTTAGTCATGAGCCTCACCCCAGAAGTGTATTACCCTGGGCAAGGAAGTCCCCAAAGCAAGATGCAGCAGTGGGTGACCAGCAACAACAGATAGATAACCCCAGCAGTGGGAGATGGGGTGTCTTCTCCCTGCCTAGCCTTTGCTGTCCACTGTGCCTGTGCCTTTTCTTTGGTTGTTAGCTTCTGTCACCTCCTATCTTATTATCTGAAGTACTGTGATATTACTTGTACCTATCATGTATTGACTGTCCCAGCACCCTCTCTCCATCACCCTTAACTAGATGGTGAACTCCACCAGAGCAGGGCTTTTGTTGTTTGGCTGGGGAAACCGCAAACATCAAGAACAATGCCCAGCACTTAAAAGGCATTCCGTAAGTCTTTGTTCATCAATGAAAGAGCTCACTGTGTCTCCAATAAGATCCTTAGACAAGGCTAAAGTGTTTTCTTTTTTCTTTCCCTGCAGTGACAACTGTGGCAGCCAGGGAGACAACAAAACAAACAGCAGAAAGACTTCTAAGTCAGTGTCCTTCTTGAAGTGGAGGCTCTACCCTCTCTNCTTCCAGGACAACTCTGAAGGACTCTGCCTTCACTTGCTCTCTTTGCCTGGTAACTAACAAGCATCAAGTGGCTTGACTTGGAGTTGGTCACCTGGGTTCTCATATCTTCCTCCGGTTTAAGTTCTTTTCCCGTGGTCTCAGTGCAGTCCCTGCACAGACNGCACCTCTCTTCCCATTTACCTTCCCTAAGAATGTACTGTCCTCCATTTCCCTCTCAGGGGTTTGAAAATGTTTCAGNTCTAAAATTCTGTGAAGCAAGATGGTGCACAAAGCAAGTCTCTCCGTTCATGAAGGGAACTGTAGGTCCTATTCTAAGGAAGAACTTTTCAGAGTAAATCCTGATGGCCAACCAGGCGCACAGTCTAGAATGTACAGACACAGTTGAAAAGCTCTACTCTTTCTAAATTCCTTCTCTCCAAAGAATAGTTTTTCACTAAACTCTGAGTACCTTTGTTATGAAAGACNNAACTGTGGGATCCACGCAAACACTCATCATCAGACTACCATTTTGTGATCACNGTCAGGGGTCCTCCAATGAAGACAGAAGTGAACACAGTGAAGACAGGTACCATTTCTAGACTTGTTTCCTACCCCCTGGCGCCCATCTGTCATCCATCCCTAGATCAGCCATAGTCAAATATGCTCATGGAGTCCTTGTGCAGTTATCACTACTTCCCTAAATAACACCCTTACACTACAATTTCCTGACNGTTTTGTGCTTTTAATTTTAGACACCTACAGATCTCCCACTCTGGGAAATGCTCATATAGCTGGCTTTCCTTCATATGATGTCCTTTACACACACACACAGACCCAAAGATACTCACAGAGAAACAGATACACACACAGACAGATACATGTACAGAGAAAGACACACATACACACACACACACACACACAGAAAGAGACACAGACTCACAGACACTCACAGGTATACATATAGAAAGACACACACAGATGCACTCACAGATACAGACAGACAGACAGACACACACACACAATGACTTATTACTCATTTTATTTAAACCATCACCCACTGCCTCCACCATCACAACTGTGAAAATCTCATTCGCAGTTGAGCCACAGAGAACGGTTTGAAGACTTTTTGTCTCAAAACCAAGAGGCTAATGTTTACCTACTCCTTTTGCTCATTTCTTCAAAGTACTTAGAATAATTCAAATTCCAAACTCTCAAACAACTTTCTAAACTGCTTAATACTTTCAGGCGGTACATCAATTTCATCTTGAACTCTTCTAGAGGCTTCTGATAGCTTAACTCAGAATCCACTGCCCTCTGTGGCCAGGAGGAGGCTGCTCTCCTAGGAGGAGATTATTGTGGGAATTCCTTACAACTTGCTGTGTTTGGCTTCCCTCCCCCTCTCTAGCATGATGCACCACCTNCTTCCTTTACTCCTTTGTCGTGGAGACACTNACCCTCCAGTGGAGGGTGACTTCTTCACTAGCACAGCCGACAATGTCTGAGCCTTGTGTACCTAGAAGCTGTTGTTCTGCCCCTCCCTCCCTTNAGTGCAGGGGCAGAGCCCTTGAGAAGGAAATGGGTTTCCTTCAACTGTTTTAAATCATGGCCCGGCTCCCCTGGTTCCTACAGCACCGCTGGGAAACCTTTCTGTCTTTCACAAGAANTTTCCTCTCCCCAGNACCCGCCAATTCTTTCCAGGGGGCAATCTTTTATTTCTGTTTAGTAAGACTTAGAGAAAATATTCTCAATGTCTTTACTTGGCCACCTGCCCCTGAAGCTACAGCC
>LZPO01075888.1:172756-182986 GCA_001675575.1 Neotoma lepida
TGTGAGAATAGGGAACCTCAACTGAGAAAATTCCTCTATCAGATTGGCCTGTAGGCAAGTCTACTGGGGCATTTTCTTGATTGATGATTGATGGAGGAGGGCGGGGCTCTCTGTGGGCAGTGTTGCCCCGAGGCAGATGGGTCCTGGGTGGTATCAGAAAGCAAACAAAGTAACGCACAGGGGCAAGCCAGTAAGCAGAGCTCCTCTGTGGCTCTGCTTGAGTTCCTATCTCCAGGTTCCTGCCTCAGCTTCCCTCAATAGACCCAGAATTCTGTGACACAGAATGTATAAGCCAAATAAACCCTTTGCTCCCCAGTTGCTTTTGGTCATGGTGTTTATTACAACAATAGAAAGTAGACTAGGATNAGAGATGAGCACAGGGGCTGGAGAAATGGCTCAGTGGTTAAGAGCACTGACTATTCTCCCNGAGGACCCGAGTTCAATTCCCAGCACNCACATGGTGGCTTACAACTGTCTATAACTACAGTTCCAGGGGACCTGATACCCTTACACAGGCAAAAATACCAATGCAAAATAAATAAGTAATTAAAAAAAGAAAATAATAATTAAAAAAAAGAGATGAGCACAGACTGTCATACTGAAGAATAAAGAACAATTCTATACCAAAATTTCACAATGGACTGAAGTTTCACAACGGATGCTTTGACCCTGAGACTCAGCCTTGCTCTTTCCTGCTCTTCCCTCTCAGAAGTGGACCCTTGGTCTGTTTAATAAGATTCTTCAGAGTTTGTCCAGCAACTGGTAGGTCTGCAATACAAGTGTGTGTGTGTGTGGGGGGGGTGACCAGAGTTGTCAGAGATTTTTTTTTTAATGCGTGTGTATGTGAATATGTGTGCATATTCACACATGTGCTGGTACACCACATGCGTGCACATGCATGTAGAGGTCATCAGCAATCTTGGCTGTCGTCTTCAAGAATGCTGTCCTTATCCTTTGGAGACAGGGCTCTTGAAAAATATCTAACAGCAGGGGTAGAAATGTGACCTGTGTGGAGAGAGGGTTCTAGAGTAAAAGACTGGAACCTAAAGGGNTTCAGCAATCAAATCTGGTGTGTTTGGCTTGATTAGACCCTGCTTTTAAGACACAACATCGAAGAAGGTGATGGAAGAGGGAGAGAGAGGAGAGAATGCTAGCACACTTGAGACAATTGGGACAGTGGAAGTAGAGACTCTGTATAAGATGACGACAGTGACTTCTCTTGAATTTTTGGGGGGTGTTGTGTCTGTGTGTGCATGAATGCCTCAGGCATATTTGTGTGTTGTTGTGTCTGTGTGTGTACATGAATGCCTGGGGCATGCAGTGCCCTCAGAGGCCAGAAGTGGGTATTGGGACTGGAGCTACAGATGGTTGTGTGCTGGGAATTGAACCTGGGTCCTTTGGAAGAGCAGCAAGTGATCTTCACCATCAAGTCATCTCTCTCCAGCCCCCAATTTGTTTTAGACAGGGCTTCACTATTTGCTATGGCTGCTCTGAAATTTACTATGTAGACCAGGCTGACCTGGAGCTCACATCAATCTACCCATCTCTGCCTCCCAAGTGGTAGGATTGAGGGTGTGTACTACCACATCCAGCTTCCTCCCTTGTAGACAGAAAAGGACCACTGGTTAGGTTCAATTAAGATGCAAACATACTATATGTATTCAGAATGGGTAAGAAGAGGTAACCAAGAAGAGAGAGCACCATGGGCAAGGAATGTGGTTCTCACAGGTCATGTGGTTTTCCACAGCTTGAGGTGAGCCCAGAATGAAGAGTCCTGGGTGAGTATGAAGTTAAAAATTAATAGNAACCAAGTTAATCCAGGAAAAAAGGAACAACTCAGAAAGCTAAGCCAGTCAGAGATCTGAGACTCGTTCAGGATGACTGCTCTGTGTGAGGAACAGACTCCCACAAGTTGTTCTCTGACTTCCAAATATGCCCCAGGCATTCATGTGCACACAGACACAACACACAATCATGCTCCAGGCATTCATGTGCACACACAGACACAACAACACACAAACATGCCCCAGGCATTCATGTGCATACACAGATACAACAAGACACACAAACATGCCCCAGGCATTCATGCACACACAAACACAACACCACACAAACAAATCAAGAAGAGAAGTCACTGTCGTCATCTTATACANAGTCTCTACTCCCATTGTCCCAATTNTCTCAAGTGTGCTAGCATTCTCTCCTCTCTCTCCCTCTTCCATCACCTTCTTCGATGTTGTGTCTTAAAAGCAGGGTTTAATCAGGCCAAACACACCAGATTTGATTGTTGAAGCCCTTTAGGTTCCAGTCTTTTACTCTAGAACCCTCTCTCCACACAGGCCACATTTCTACCCCTGCTGTCAGATATTTTTCAAGAGTTCTGGGCAGTTTGGGGCAGGGGGACACATTTCCCATATTCTGCATTGTCTGACCGTTTCTTCCCACCACTATTTAACTTGTCTCTAATTTAACTCTAGAGGCTTTATCAGATCAGGTTAAACATTTTGGCAAGGACACTTCACAGGTGACACTGAGCCCTTGGTGTTGCATCCCATGGGTAGGAAGTTGTGCCTTCTTACAGTCACATTAGCCACATGGCAGTGGCCAGAGTTCTTCATTATAAAGACTCTTGTGCCCCATACCAGGGTAATAAGTAACTTTGGAGATGTGTATTACACACAAGTGCCCTGCCCCACAAAACCCTTCCACCCATGGCCTACCATAAACAGGTGATACATTCTGATAACAGTTATTATCAGATTATTATTGCATTATTATTATATTATTGAACAGCTCATCAACTCTAAAATGCTCAAAGATAACTGGGGAAAAGAAAGGCAGCAGGAAGAAGCAGAGACNGAGGCAAACAGTNAAGACAGAGCCAGAGCTATGGCTGGCTCTGGAATCAATTCTGGAATCATTGTCAAGGCCCTATCCTTTCCACACTCCATTACTTCCAGAATCATGAGCCCTTTCAGCAAACACCAGCCTGAGACCACGAGCATAGAGGGTCTGGTGCTCAGGGNTGACACCTTAGTAAACAGTGAACATATTGCATTTCGGTGACCCTGGGAATCTTTGATCTTCACCCTTGACCTCAGGCAAGGAAGAACTAATAAGTCAGGAGGTGTGCAGCCATGTTCAAAGTCACTCNTTTGGACAGTGGGTTATCACATGACAAGGGAAAGTCAGCACCAGCTCAGGCCACCCTAGCTGGCTCTGTGACGGAAGTTTACAGAATACACCCACCANCAGGCAGATATCCAGACCACCCAGGTCNAACTGTTACATCTTCTGAAAAACCACTTGCCNCACTGTGTAAAAACAGGTTCCTTTGGAAGACCCAGGACATCACTCAGCTGACTAGTTCAATCTGCACCATCTCTAAGCAAGGCTGTTCTTTTTCAGGTTTTTAGGAAATTAAATTGATCTCTGTGAAACATTTTGGTGACATTTGTGTCAAAGAATACCTGTCACCAGCTCAAATGTTTAAGTCACTTCAGATTATCTCAAAAACATGTCTTTATGTATTTATTTTTTGTGTATAAGTCTTCACCTGCATGTATGTATATGCACTGTGTGTGTGTGCCCGGTGCCCAAGCAGGCCAGAAGAGGACACTGGCTCCTTCAGAACTGGAGCTATAGAAGGATGTGTGTTGTCATACGAGTCCTAGGAATGGAAGCTAGGTTCTCTGTAAGAATGAGTGCTCTCTGAATCACTAGGCCATCTCTCCANCGCACCTACTTTTAAGAAAAAAATTTCAAGTCTCCGTAAAGGCACCTGATAGTGAATACTGTTCTGATTCNGGACATTCTGATTCTACTAACAATTAACCAGAACCTCAAGTCCTTTGCAGTCGAGATCAGGAGCAAGCAAAGGTCCTCAAACAAAAAGCTAAAAAATGCAATGAGCAGGTGGATTATTATTGTCTATAATGTCAGAGACAGTAGGCTTGAGAATTACAGTAGGGGTATATGTATGTGTGTGTGTGTGTGTGTGTGCGCATGTGTGTTTGAGTGTGTGTGTGTATGTGGTGTATACACGCACCATTTGAGGAATCAGAGAAGGTGTCTCCTGGGGACTCCCCAGAAATGGAAGATGATTACCCACAGTGGGAATGGACTCCTGGGATGGTGGCCAGAGCTGAATCACCAGGTCATGGTGAAGCTCTGAAGGCAAGCCGCCCTCTTTAAGTCATGCTCTCCCTAGAGAGAACTGTGGTTATTTAAGGATGGATAAACTTTGAATTTCTAAAGTATTTTAAGATTATGTACATTTAAGTTCCCTTGACTGTCATTTTAATGCATGCATTAGTTCTAAAGAGAGGGGGAGAGAGAGGACTCATATCATTAAACAAACAGCCCTCCAACTCCTAATTAGCTGGAAGTTTGGAATCTCTGCCCCACACAGCAGACGCAGAATAAATGCTGAACTGACAAATTCTTCAGATTTTTTTTTTTATATAATTGAGGGAGCATCCTGTCTCTTTTCAACAACTCCGCTTGCTCCTGCCTCCTGGGCTCCTACCCCCACCATTCCTTCCTTCTTTGTTCTGTGTGGTACCCATTACCAGCAAACAGCTCTCCGTTTCCTCCTGCAGAAGTATAGATGAATTTGTGAGAGAGTAATTTAATAATTAATCACAGCAACCCAACTCAACAAAACAAACCATTCCAAAGGGAGCTGGCAAGAGCGCTTCACGGAGACATTTACTGTAGCTCAGTCTGTGAACAGCAGCAGCCATGGGACTCTCCCAGTGCTGGAAGTCTGTGCTGACTTTAGAAATAAAATCTAGAGTTAAAAAGGTGCCCAGGAACTTCAGGTGCTCATTGAAGCCACACTGACCTCTTCTAACAGCACAATCGAAGTCTTATTTCTGCTAACGAAGGGAAACCAAACCTTTAGGGAGGCTGGAAAATTCTCCTCAGGACAGGAGTCAAAAACTGTTTGGGGGTCTNACTCTTGGCCTTTTAAGAGTTCCATTTTACCAATAAACAGAGAAGCCAACCTGCACCCCCCTTTTGCTGGGGGTGATACCTGACTGTTTACCAAAGGCATGTGCTGTCTTATCCTGGCTACTGAAACAGAACCACTGAGGTCCAACGCCCCCTTCATGCTAGTGAACTTGGGAGTCCGAGATGCCAAGCACAGCTTTACNAGTGGATGGCCTTCCGGCTCTGCTCCAAGAGCTCCACAGCAGGGAAGATCATTTCCTCTCTTCTTTGCTTCGGAGGAACACCGCAGTAGCTGCCCAGTGAGCAATCACAGTGCTTCACCCACCAAACACTGACATATCGGAATGAAAGCATTGCCCACTGAAGACAGTTTGAAAAAAAAAATCTAGGAAAAGAACAACTGTCAGCGATGCTGGCTGCCCTGACATGCTTTTCAGTTATTTCTCTCCCTCACCATCCCTGTCTCCGGAAGCAGATGGGCGTGTGTGAAGTTGCATTGTCCAATTTAGTGAGATACCCTGACAAAATAGGGTTCCCTGTACAACCAGTACAGGAATCAGAAATGCCATAGTAGACGATGTTGTTCAGTAGAAATCCTAGGAGGCTGTTCTTCTGGACCAAAGTCTACACCAGGCTCCAAAAGAGCAGTCTAAAAGCAGTGAAGCCTGCCATGCTCAGGTTTCAGTTCACCAAGCTAAGGTTGGTATCTGGCCTTTGGGAAAACAGCAGACATTTCTGGAGGTGGGTATTGGAGTCTGGAGGGTACCCTCTGGGATGTCCAGTTTCTTGTGTCCAGAAACTAGGAACTGAACCAGGATGTGTGGTTATAGTAACAATGGAGACAATTTATTTGAAAATCAGACACTTGTAGGATGGGAAGTGGGCCAGAGAGCCGGAAAAGAAAGCTACACACTTATTNATGCCATTGTTGGATAGATTGGAACATTTGCACAGGGCACACTTTTTTGGTGGATACTTTACACATCAGTCTTAGTGGGGCAGAATTTCCAGTCCTTTCTATCATTGGCTTCTTACATATGCTAATTTTGATGCCTCTCCCTCAGCCCAACTCTCCTGCCACAAGGCCAGGAAGAAACTCCTCAAGCAGCTGGCTTCAATCAAACTAATGAGTGTTCTCTGCTTTTATCCTATCCAAGAAGTAAAGGAGCAGTCACCTGACGTTAACTAATTAGCAGTTCCTATGCTCTACCTGTCTGCTGTTTCTTCCTAACAAGAGCTGCTGTGATGACTGGTCCCGCTTTGGGGTTTGCTTCTGCTGTCAGTCCTGTTCTATAACACCAACCTTNTCTGCTCTGCTTGGGGTGACATTTATTCTAGTCTATATCATCCATTGCTGTTCTTCTAGTCTGCATTATGATTCTATTTTGTATTGCTTTCTTTATTTTATTCGAAGGTGTGAAGAGTTACCAGAGTCAATAGTCAGACATAAAGCCAGTTTAGATCTTTACAATAAAATGTTGTGGTTTTTAATCTTTTGGCAATGCAAATGATCAAGCACTATTACAATTACCACAATCCATCTGAAGAAGGCTTAAAGAAATAGAAGACTCATGTACAACAAGGTGGCTTCATAAACTTGAGTTATCATATAATTAGGAAAATAAAACAGATTTTGATGAAGCCCTATCTGCTTCTGTTTCTAACACACACACACACACACACACACACACACACACACACACATACACAAATCTTCTTTTGGTTATATCTTTGGTACCAAGAAATTTCTGGGGCCTTCAAGATGGCTGAATGAGTAAAGGCTTTTGCCACACAGCCTGGTAACCTGAGTTCTATCCCCAGAACTTCCATAAAGGTAGCAATAGAGAACCAACTCTACATGGTTGTCCTCTCACCTACACACACACACACACACACACCCCTACACACACACCTACACACACACACCAGCAACACCAACAATGACTGCATTAATGAAAGGATGAAGTTCCAGAGGCATGGGGCTCAATGCGTGGTTCTTGCCCACACATGGCTCCCTCCATTCAATCCCCACAAAACAAGTAAGGGAAAAAACAAATCCCTGAAGAGCGCTTTACAACTGGCAAGGTTTAGGAGCAGTCAATGTTCTGACAGATTGTGGTGGAGGTCAGTGATAGCCCTCATCTAAACATGTGCCTCAGTTTCTCTATCTGCAAAGTAGGGGCAGCAAAGACACCCAGCTCCCACTGCATAGATAAAATTAAAGGATGCATGTGGAGTGTTTGGCTAAAGCCTGGGTATAGATCATAAACAACTGTTGCCCAGAGGGGCATCGCCTTCCTGCCATTCTTGAGCGAGTCCAGCCCATCACTTCACAACTGAACCTTCTCTGCTTCTCCTGAGGATGACCTCTGGACCAGGACACAAGTTTTTCTGCCTGAGAAGCCTTCAGCTAGAAGATAAATAAAATGCTAAATTATAAACAATAACAAGTTCAAAAATAGCACCACCATTTCTGCAAACAGTGCAAGATTGTCCTCTGCTGGGTGTCAGTTTCCCGTGAATGTTAACATTTTAACCAGACAGAGTTCAAAATAAAGTCACTTCATGGTTTCCTTGCATTCAAACTTATTATCAGTTGAAGAAAAGGAAAAAGAGGAAGCACAGAGGTGCCGGACTAGGTAAGAAACAGGAGACATCTTCATATCCAGCAGAAACCCACCAGTGTGATTGACACTAAAATTTCTGTTCCATGGGGTAATTTTTCATTTGTTCAGTTATTGTCTTCAAGTAAAATGTTTTAGGCTGTATTTGTAATCTTTACATGCTTTTTGTCATAGATCTGATTGGTAGGNTGGTTGATTGGAGACAAGACCTCAGGTAGCCGAGGTTGGCCAGGAACTGATCCACCCACTTTCTGCCATCCAAATACTGGGAATACAGGTGTATGCCATTGCATCCAGCTAAGAGGTGGTGCTTTCTCTGAATAAATTTAGAGAATTTAATGACTAGCTGTCATTAAACCAAAGTTGCACTAAATTGAGGAAAATCATAACAAAACTTAGCTCTTGACTCGGTAGCAGAGGCAGCCCCACATCCCAGCCCCAGCAGAGCTGATTGCGAATCTTCATTTATTCCAACCCTGAAGCCTAGTCTGTCCCCATAAGGTTCCCAAGTTTGCTCCCTCCCCAAGTGGGGCTCAGCCATTCTGCAAAAGAACTGTTTTATGTTTATGTCTTCCCAAAGCTACAGGGTGTTCTGTGAGTGAGTTTGTCTTCCTCTACAAAATACAACTGCAAGGACCATACAGTTTACTTCAGAAGGCAGAGAAGACCTACTTGACATGCCAGCCCCAGGAGTCCTTCAAACATTTTTTGTATTCTTACCGTCTGGGGTGACTGGGGTCACCTATAGAATTAGTTTTACTTATATNGTGATCCTAAGCACTAAGTCTTGCCACTAACCCTTTACTGTGCCTTACTGACTGACCACCCTTTGATCCTAGCACCCCACCTGAGGTTTCCAAGAGCCAATGATGTAAGAATTCAAATGAGTCACAAAGCCTTAGGTCTTTTCCAAGTAGAAACACTCTGTCCCTTTGGTTCTTTTCTTTGATCTGCTTGCTAGTCCATGCTAGTAACTAACCGTGTGTATCCACTCCTCACTTGAAAAAGGAAATTCTAACCTAATATGCCCTTCCTTTCTTAGGCAAGAAAATACTTTTGCCTAAGGAGAAGCTGACAAGATTATGGTAAATAGACTGAGACTGGGATATACAGGGATTCAGTGGATGGAAACTGGCTTTTGCCAATGTCTGCTCCTCTAATACAATGATGCTGTAACAGCATCAGCCCAGTGAATAGATTGGTCCAAATCCACTTCAGTGTTACCCCACAATGATATTTTCTAACTCTATTCCGTTTCAGTTTGGGGATGTTAGAATAATTTAGTGTTCGTTTTCCATCAGTATGATAAAAAGTCTGAGAAAGACAATTTAAAAGAATAGGTTTATTCTGGCTCATGGTTTGGGGAGTTACAATCCTTGGTTACTGCCTGGGGAAAGGCAGTCTATCATGCTGGCAGCACATGGTAGAGGAAGCCCTCACCTCGTGATGACCAGGAGGCAAGCACTCCCTGGGCAGCTGCCTGGTTAGGTCAAGGCAAAGGCCAGCTGCATGCTCATGGCAGCCACTGGTCACGTTGCGTGTGTTGTTTGTACAAGTGATTTTGCTTCCTCAAAGGTCAGAGTTAAAAACTTCCCAGCACTGGCTGAAATGATAAGGGAGATTTTATTCAAGACTATGGCAATGGGGATATGATAACGGGAGCAACAGAGTGGGCTCAATACTGACTACTGTGAAGACAGCTGGAACCAAGAAGCCGATGAGAAAGAAAACCACAAAGTGGCCATAGCACGGCTAGGGATTTCTTTTTTTTTTTTTTGCGCCAGAGTGGATGATGCAGACCTGCAGTGGAGACCATCATCAAGACCTTTTCAAGAAGGCTCAGAGAAAGCTGGCTGCAGCTGAGAAGGGAAAGGGTGTTTATTGCTAGCTGTAGTTACAGGAAGATGGAGTTGATGTTATCATCACTGCTGGGTAAAAATCTCTCCCCGAAGACAGCAAAGTCGTCTCACTGAAAGCAGGATTGCCCAACGGTTCACAGCATGGCCTTTGAGACTTCTAAGTAAACACTGCACATGGACCATGGGAGTCAGAGGCCAAGGGTGATGCTCTGGGGAACATTAACCCAGATTCTCTAGACACGGGAGCAAACAGACAGTCACAGTTCACAGAAAAGGTAAATAAGAAGAAGGGAACAGGGACAGGTACACACGGAACAGAGAGTCATGTAGACATCTGTGCTCCACTCTCTCAACCTGCTGCAAGCATTTTATGAACCAGTGAAAATGTGGATGCTTAAATAGTTGAGATATTAAAATATGAAAATTAGCCCATAGAAAAATGTCTAGTTCACCACTTACCAAACTTTAGATACCCAGTGCTTAAAAAGGCCATCCTCTGAAACACAGCTACAACCATCTCAGCATCCCCAGGCATTCACTATTAAGACCCAAGGTCGAGGAACACAAAGAAACACCAAAAACAGGAACTCAGATAAAAGTTAAGAAACTCAATACCAACTCCTTAAGAGAGACTAAATATGTGAAACCAGAACAAAATGTTTTATAAATGGAAACATTCAAAAATAATGAATAGAATAGTTACAACTTTAATAAACGTTTAGAAGATATAGTCAAACAAATCTCCCAGAGAATAGGAAATGAGGACTTTAAACTCAATCCACAATTTTTTT
>LZPO01075888.1:185760-212071 GCA_001675575.1 Neotoma lepida
CTTCAACAAATGGTGCTGGCATAACTGGATGTCAACATGTAGAAGATTGCAAATAGATCCATATCTGTCACCATGCACAAAACTCAAGTCCAAGTGGATCAAAGACCTCAACATAAATCCAGCTACACTCAACTAGGTAGAAGAGAAAGTAGGTAGGACTCTTGAACGCATCGGCACAGGAGACCACTTCCTAAATCCACAAATTTCAAATCAAATCACATATATTCCTGAGATAATGTATAAATTAGAAAATATGAAACTTAGCTCTGGAAAAGAATTTCAGACTATTCTGGTTTACTTTCTATGTTGCTGTGGTAAAAACACTGACCAAAAACAACTTAGGGGAGAGAAGAATTTATTTGGCTTAGAGGTCACAGTTCATCATCAGGGGAGCCAAGGCAGGGACTCAAAGCAGGAACCTGGAGGGAGGAAATGAAGCACAAACCACAGTGGAATGGTGTTTATTATAGGCCCACCTACCTAGGGGATGGTACCACCCATAGTGGGTTGCCTTCTTACATCAATTAGCAATCAACCAGAGATGTGTCCACAGGCCAGCCTGATAGAGGCAATTCCCAAATGTATTAAGCTGGCAACCAAGATCAGCCATCACACAGCTCCAACTAGATACCCTCTAGAAATGACACAGATAGAGAAAAATCCAAAGGCACTAAAAATAGAAACAAAACAGATTGTGCAGAGCCTCACATCCCTGTATAGAAGATAGTCATAAAATCATGGTCACAACGCCTACTTTTGGAAAGTTGTGTTCAATTTTACCTGTTTTAGGCTTAAGAACACTTACAAGCATTGCAGCTAAAATGTGAATATCTCTTCTTTGATTAAAAACAAAGTCACAGAGACAGACCTATGTACTCCATTCTGCTCATGGCCAAGGCGACTGCATATGTCTAACAGATTTCTGGCATGCCTTGTCTCAGATGATTACACCTCGCTGTCATGAGAAAAGCATCAGTGAAGTTTCTAGCATGAGCTCCAGGGAGCCAAGCATGTGAAACACAGTCCCTGGAGCTGGCATGATGTTCAGTGAGGTGGATTTCATAGGCACTGTCTTTGCCACCCAGCAGATCTCACACTATGAAACGATGACCTCAGCCAAGCCAAGGGTGAGGAGGATACAGGGCGTAGTGTTGCTCTTGGTGGCTGTGGTGGTTTGAAAGAAAATGGCCCCCACAGGGAGTGGCACTATTAGGAGGTATGGCTTTGTNGGAGGAAGTGTGTCACTAGGGAGGTAGGCTTTGAGATGTCCTATGCGCAAGCTGCTCCCAGAGACACAGTTCACTTCCTGTTGTCTGCCGATCAAGATATAGAACTCTCAGCTCCTTCTCCAGCATCATGTCTGCCTGCATGCTGCCATGTCCCTCCATAATGATGAACTAAACCTCTGAAACTGGAAGTCAGCTCCAATTAAATGTTTTCATTTATAAGAGTTGCCATGGTCATGGTGTCTCTTCACAGCAATAGAAACCCTAACAAAGACAGTGGCAGACTCATCCTTTGAAGCACCCTTCCTGCTGGTGCCTGTTGGGGAATTAATATTTACCTTCCAAACCTGAATGAAGCTTCCTGACTTGTCAGGAGTGCTTATCCCACCCCATGCACTGTGGAGTCACTTATTCACAAGTTAAAAGAAGATAATTTACCTGATCCTTGCTGTGTGCACGCAACCTGTTCCCATCTCTTAGTCTCTTCACACCAATGCTGGCAAAGGAGGATCCTGGAAACTGGATTGACTGATAATTGAAGTGTAGACTATCAGCCTATTCCCTAAATAATGCCACTTTGTTCATAGGCATCCCTATTCGGGACCACTTCCTCCCTTTCTTCCGTCCCATGCTAGCTGGAGAGAAAGTTGGGAAGAGTCTCTTGGCCTGCACAGCATCTGTCCCTGAACATTGCCGCCCAGTCATATAATGCATCTCAATATATAACTACTTGGTCTTTGTGGTGCTAAAAAGATACTGTGGCTCTAGAAAAGGCCGCCAAGCAAAGTGAGTCCCTCTCATCACTGCCTCCAGACAGATGGCTACTTCTCCTGTGTGGCCTCCAGAGCAGAGGAGGGGTCCAGGTGAGCTCAGAAGCACTGAGAGTGTTGGCTTCATCTGTGAAGAGATGGGTGTGACAAAGACCTGGCCTAGGAGTCCAAGGCTTAGAAGAGGGTAAGGGGACAGGGACCAACAGCCCATCTTGGCAACTGCTGTCCCCTCTACCTGAGGCCCTCAATTGTGTCATCCCACAGACAATCAACCCACCCTAAAGGGCAAACACATGCTGTGAGGGTTGGAATGTGAAATGTCCTCCACAGACTTGGGTGATGGGGACAAATGACGGGATCCTGAGGGTTCTGAGTGAATCAGTGGATTAACCCCTTGATGGATTTAAAATAAAGGCATGGCTTNGAGATGCTAAAAAGTAAGAGGCTGACACTAGTCAGAGTGTCAGATCATTGCGAGTGACTCCCGGGGTTGTATCTTGCCCTGATTCCTTCCTATATCCATTTCTGAGCTTCCTGTCTGCCATGAAGAAGCTTCTCATCACATACCCCCCCTCCAATATGATGTTCTGCCAGGAGAATGGGGCCAAGCAGCCACGGACTAACCCCTTTGAAACTGAAATCTTCCCTCAAGTTCTTTACGTGGAGTATTTTGTCACCACCACAAGAAGAATAAATAGCTAATACACATGCCAAATGCCATCTCCTCCTGTGAGGCTTCCGTAAGCCCTTCCAGCCAGCATTAACCTGTTAGCTGATATCCCTCTCACCCTCCTCTGCTTGCAGGCCTATTCAACACTGCAATATTGTTCTGTTAGCATGATAGGCCCCACATTGAACAGAAATAATATCTTAATCCTTATATTTCCTGCACATGATCCAAATGAGCCCCCCACACACACTCTTAGTTAGGGTTTCTATTGCTTCAATGAAAACCGTGAAACACCATGACCAAAAAGAAGCTAGGGAGAAAAGGGTTTGTTTGCTTACACTTCCACATTGCTGTTCATCACTGAGGAAGTCAAAACAGGAATTCAAACAGGGCAGAAACCTGGAGGTAGAAGCTGATGCAGAGGCCACAGAGGGATGTTGCTTACTGGCTTGCTTTCCCTGGCTTGCTCAGCCTGCTTTCTTATAGAACCCAGGACTACCAGCCCAGGGATAGCATCACCCATCATGGGCTGGGCCCTCCCCATTGATCACTAATTGAGAAAATGCCTTACAGCTGGATCTCATGGAGGCATCTCCTCAACTGAGGCTCCTTCCTTTGATGACTCTAGCTTATGTCAAATTTGACACAAAAAAAACAGCCAGTACAACTGACCCCTTGTCATCTTGACACACAAACACATCACTATCATGCCATAAGCCTTCCCTTTTTATTCATCCAAAAGATCTCATATTGAAAACATAAATAATTTTAAAAGTCCCACAGTCTTTACAAATTCAAACACATTAAATTTTCAGTCCCTTTAAAATAGCCAATCTCTATTCAAATCCAGAGTCAACTGTGGATTCCAGTAAAATACTTTCTCTCTTCAAAAAGGAAAAATCAGGGCACAGTCACAATCAAGTCAAATCAAAATCAAACTCCCAATAGTCCAATGTCTGGGATCCACTCACCATTTTCTGGACTCCTCCAAAGGGCTTGGGTCACTTCTCCAGCTCCACCCTCTGCAACACACACAGAGCTCTAAGCTCCAGCAAGCTCCATTCCACTGCTGCTGCTGTTCTTGGTGGTCATCCCATGGTACTGGCATCTCCAAAATGTTGGCATCCCATGGTACTGATATCTCCAAAACGCTGGTGTCTTCTGATGCAACTGGGCTACACTTTCACCAATAGCCCCTCATAGGCTCTCTTCATGGTACCAAGTCTCAATTTCTTTGCATGACCCCTTCAGTCCTGGGCCTTCAACTGCCATGGAGGCTGCACCTTCACCAATGGCCTCTCCTGGCCTCTCAGAGTGCCAAGCCTCAGCTGTTCACCATGACACCTTCATGCCTTCAAAACCAGTACAATCTGAGTGACACTTACATATCACCAAGTCTGGTTGCCAGCACGAGGTACAACCTTGGCCACCTCTGGAACACAGCTTCTCCGTGCTCCCAGAAAACACTTCCCAGAAGATTTCACCTCAGTGATGCTGGTTTCTTCTTAATCACTGCTAATTTCTTAGCTCCAGCTGACCAGCATCAAGTATCCCAGCAAAGTTTCGCTTTAGTAATTCCGTATCTTATTAATCACAGCTGATTTTTCAGCCCCAGCTAAACAGAACCACAGAATTTTAACTCAAAATAAAAAATGGTCCCAATAGTCTTTAAACTTCCCTCTGAAACTTCACAAGCCAGGCCTCCATCCTCTGCACTGCTCTCAACATTCTTATCTTCCAAGCTCCCACAGGACATCCCACAGAGCTCTTAACACTCAATGGTACTTCTAGCCTGAAGTTCCAAAGTCCTTCCACAATCCTCCCAAAAACATAGTCAGGTCTGTCACAACAATACCTTACTAAGCTGGTACCAATTTGTCTTAGTTAGAGTTTCTATTGCTGTGACAAAACACCATGACCAAAAAGCAAGTTGGGGAGGAAATGGTTTATTTGGCTTACACTTCCACATTGCTGTTCATCACTGAAGGAAGTCAGGACAGGAACTCAAGCAGGGCAGGAATCTGGAGGAAGGAGCTGATGCAGAGGCCACGAAGGCATGCTGTCTACTAGCTTGCTTTCCCTGGCTTGCTCAAGCTGCTTTCTTATAGAACCCAGGACCACTAGCCCAGGGATGGTACCACCCACCATGGGCTCGGCCCTCCCGCTTTGATCACTAATTGAGAAAATGTCTTACAGCTGGATCTCATGGAGGCCTTTCCTCAACTGAAGTTTCTTCCTCTCTGAAGACTCCAGCTTGTGTCAAATTGGCACACAAAACCAGCCAGTTTCTCTCTCTCTCTCTGTCTCTCTCTGCTTCTGTCTCTGTCTCTGTGTCTGCACACACACACACACACACACACACACACACACACACACATCACTACTACTACACTAGTAGAGACCCTTTACTCCCCTTCCCAAGAAAGTGGATCCACTTCCTATGACTGCTTAACAGGTCTAATTCTGAAACACAAATACTGTGCATAAGCTGGACCGGTCCAGATTTTACTATAGCAAAAGGAGATATTCTGGATCTGTTTCTAAATTTTCCCANTCACTTCTGAAAATAAAATTTGCGTTTAAAAAATCAGAGTGGAAAGCTGGAAAGATGGCTCGGCAGTAAGGTACACTCACTGCCCTTGCAGAGGACCTAGGTTCAGTTCCTATGACCCATGTGGCTGTTCATAACCATCTGTAACTCCATTTCCAGGGGATCTGACACCCTCTTCTGACCTCCACAGGCACCAAGCATGCACATGATACACAAACACACACATGCAGGCAAAACATTCATGTGCATCAAATTATAATAAAATAAATAAAGCAAATAAAAGAAAAAAATGAAGTAGGGACTGGAAATATAGCCCAGCAGAGAACTTGCCTAGCACCTGCAGGGTCCTGGGCTCAATAATATGAAAAAATAAATTTTAAAGATTAGCCAGGCAGTGGTGACACATGCCTTTAATCCCAGCACTCGGGAGGCAGAGGCAGGTGGATCTCTGTGAGTTCAAGGCCAGCCTGGTCTATAGAGCGAGTTCCAGGACAGCCAAGGCTGTTACACAGAGAAACCCTGTCTCCAAAAACAAAAAATAAATAAATAAATAAATAAAATTAATCAGAAGCCAAGTGTGCCTCTAAACCCAGCTCTTGAGATGTAGAGGCAGGCAGATCTCTATGAGTTTGAGGTCTACGTAGTGAATTCTAGGCCCCTCAAGGCTACATAGCAAGACCATCTCAAGACAAACAAAAGGGGGGATCAGAGTAATCCTTTGCTTTTGGTATCTTGCTTTATAACTGTATCATCTGCTACAAACATTTTTACAGTTGTAGGCAACAGAATACTGAAAATCAGAGTCATTGGAGAAATACCAGCACTTTGCTAGGTTTACAAGCAAGAACTTGTAACAAAAGCCCCAAGTCAGCTGGGGCAGGATTGGCTTCCACCTTCCATGCCACTGAATGTTCTTTTCTATCATCAGGCAATGAGTCTTGTTTGGGTTTCCATTGAAAAAGCAGACTTGCGGCATCTGGGGGAACAAAGTGCTCACATGATCCCCAGCACCCACATAAGAGCCAGGATTGGTAGTCTTCCCCTGTCACCCCAGCACTGGGGATGAAGACACAGCAGGGTCACTGGGGTTTGTTGACAAGGTAGTCTGTCAATCTGGAGCTCTGGATTCAGTCAAAAAGGTAAGGAGGATGGAGCTGAAGGTTAAGAGCACTGGCTGCTCTTACAGAGGACCTAGGTTCAATTCCCAGCATCCATGTGGCTACTCACAACCACCTGTAACTTCAGTTCCAAGAGATCCAACACCCTCTCCTGGTCAGGCACATGGTGCAAAGACAAATAAGCACACAAAACACTCATATACATAAATGCAAATTTTTTTAAAGGAGGAAAGTAGTTGAGGAAGATATCCAATGTCAATCTCTGTCTCCCTGGGCACTCATACACACACATACACAAGCATGCACACACTAATATGTACACATTACACACATGTGCTCATACACAGAGAAGTAGATCTGAACATGTGACTGCCCACTGGTAGGCACTCAGGGCTGCTCCAGCTTGCACTGGACCACCTATTCACCCAAGGTCTGCAGCCACACCTCACAGTATGATGACGACAGCGTAGGAAATTGATGTGCACTCTGAAAGACAGCTCTGTTCTCTGCCTCCTGCCAGCACCTGTGCTCAGNAGAAGCAAGGNNTAAATANNATGAAGTTTAGGTTGACAAAGACCCCAATGTGGGTAAAATTTAGCACCACAGGAGAGATGCAGTGGGGCGAAGAGGAGCCCAGAGCCCCAGGCTCCATGGAGAAAACAGGGAAGGACAGGGAGAGAACTGGAAAGAAGCCTGCCCCCACTGCTACATCTGCTATCAGACTACTGGAGACTTCCAAAAATGAGGAGCGCCAGGCATAGACGGTGGTGAGTGCCTGCATTCTAGCTACTTGGCAGCCTGAGACAGGAGGAGGGTGAGTCCAACATCCAGAGTTTGGGGCCAGTCTGGGCAATGCAGTAAAAAAGGTATCTTTAAAAATATATATCCATACACGCGCACACGTGTGTGTACCTGTACACACAGGGCTGGTGCACTGCAGGTGCGATGGGGTGCTAGGGACTGGTGTCTACACACACACACACACACACACACACACACACACACACACACAGCACAGCACAGAGGGGTAATGAGGCTAAGGAGTCTTCTATTTGGGTGTAAAAGAATGATTAACCCAGGAATTATGATACCCAACCTTCTCTTATCTCCACTTGTCATCTGAAAACCACCCTAAGCCCATTCTCTACCTCGGGGTCTAAAGGGGTGTTGGGGTGACAAGGAGAACCCAGGTGGCTAGCATGCATGCCTACATAGACAGACACGATCCACAGTGTTCCCTCCCTTTGACCAAGGCACCTTTCATTTCTCCCACTCCCTGTACACTGGTCCTTTCATAGTTCATCTCAAAAGCAGATGAACTAACTCAGTGTCAGCTTAATCAACTGACTTCTGCCTGCCACACTTCTCCCATGATGCACCTGTGGTGGGAAGGGCCTCCCCACCTCTCCCACTCGGTCCCTCTGAATATACCAGTTTCTAGCACCCCATTGTACCTGCAGGGCACCAGCCCTGTGTGCACAGGTACAACATTCAGCTCATGAACGTGTCATTGCTGGCACTCACACAAGTGTTGGGTTCCTTCCCCCAGCACCCAGCTCCTCTGAAAACACCACTGTGGACAAGGAGACAGCATAGGGAAGTGGCATGGGTTTCTCAGGGTCTTACAGGTCCCCATGAGCTGGTGTCAGAACAGTGGTCATTATATGCCTGCTCAACATGTCCCTTTCATCCTGGAGCATGGAGTTGAACTAGTTCTTTGCTCAAGAAAAACAAAGTGGGGAGATGTTGTTGTTCTTCAATTGAAATAAGACACATAGGAAGGCTAAGATATAAGAGAAGGGATGGTAAAGAAATGAGAATTTTAACTACGGCATCCATTCACAGAGGACTTCCAGGGAACACCTGCCTAGAGCCAGCCTTGTAATGGCTCTTCAGTGGTCTCAAAATAAATGTGGATATGGTAGGTTCCCCTCTCTTCCCTGCACAGCCATGGGTCTCCNTGAAGGATCTGAGGGACAGGTAACAGAGAAGGCTGGGGGATANCCAACAGCTGAGAGGAATGTGAGCCAAGTTAGTGCCCTGACCCAGGCCNGGAGCCTCTAGTATAACACCAGCAAGAAGAAAGGGGCCCTTCAAAATGTCCNTGCTCCCTGAGCCCTGCAGGAGCCCTGCAGCCCTGCTAGGCTGGATGAACTTCATTGCAGAGGAAACTTTGCTTTAAATTGTTCCTGTCAAACAGTAGAGGGAGGCAGCTGCCAGGGGCTGCTCATCACCGAGGAGGTGGAGCAAGCTGCTTGGCCCTCCAGGAACCGGGAAAACCATGAGCTAGTTGGGGAAAAACCACAGAACTCCTGATAAGCAGGGTGCCATTCAAGCGTGCTCTGTTCGTTCTCCCTATAGCCAGGTCAGGGCTACAGCTTGGCAGCATTTTCCAGCTCTGAACACCCAGACCCAGAAAATCTGGCTTGTACTAGGTTCCAGTGCTGAGAAAGGCTACATTTGAAACCAAGACTACCAGGNCCCTCCTTGCATTACCCACTCTTTCCTCCAGAGGAATCCTTGGGTGGCCCTACTGGAATTCAGCACCTGCTGTGAGCCCCTTCCCTTTCTAACACCCCCTCCCTTGGGGGAGGGACAGCTAGCCACAGTAGGTCCTTTTCCAATGAGTGACATTTCCTGTGACTTGTCTGGGTTAACAAATGTTCTATCACCAAACTTGACAGTTGAGCTGATTCCTCCCTTGAGGAGAGATGCCCTGGTGGCTGGTGGTTTTGACTCTCACAGATGTGAGGAAACAGGCTAGTTTCAGTTCAGTTCAGACCACCACTAGGTGCGAAGGGTGACTCTCTTCCTGGCTTCTTCAGTCCCTGGTACATGTTGTCACATGAGAAGCTTCGTGCAGGGGTAAGCTTTGTGCAGGGGTAGGGGCTAACCTCTGAGCATGAACGCTCTGAAGTCTGGAGAGGTTTTCATTTATATTTCTGGTTCCCCCAGAAGCTTTGCGGGAACGAATTAGGCAGAGCCAGTGTGCTGGGAACCACCCATCATCCTGAGGTGGAGCCAGGCTGACTGGAGGCATCCAGACCATAGAACCTCAGCACGGGGAGCAAGAGAAGGCAGGAGATGGGCGAGTGTGGAGTGTCTGCCGGCTGGGTGGGAGGGTATGTTGAGGTTGAGGGGAGCATGAGGTCAGCCCTGGCTGATAGAGGCTGCTGGCAAGAACCACCCTCCCACTCACCCTCATCAGTTGCCCATTAGAGGATGGGTAGTTTTGGTGAGCCCGATCCACAGGTGGAGCAATCTCCTGGCCCCTCCTTCTGGTGTTGCATTCACCCCCCTTTTCACTCCCTTGCACCCTGGCTTCCTCTCATCCCTCGCCTGTCTATGTTCCTCCCCCTCTTTCCTTTCTTGTCCATTGTATGCTGTGAAATAGGGGCACCCTCCTGGTTAAGCACACCCAGCAGCTGGCTCAGGGCTCCCTACCCTGGCTGTTGTGGGACAGGCTACTTGTTTACCACTACATCCTGATCTACCTTTCTGATGCTTCGTTCGCTGAGCAGACAGGCCACCCAGAATAAAGTGAAAAGTCAGGTATGTTACGTGCAGCTTTCCATATCGACCGGAAGTGGNGGAGATGTACCTTTCCTTGCTACCATTTAGTTGTTGCTGCTGCTGCTGTTGTTAGCAGGAATGTGGACATAATGGCTGGGGCTTGTGCAACCATTTTGGCCTATGAAATAAATGTCAGAGGCATTTTGCATAGCCTAGCATCTAGTCAAGCCACTAATTAATCTGTGAGAGAATTGTTTGACCACAACCATAGTCTTTGGTCAGGGAAGGACTTCAATCTAATTGAAATGAGTCTCCCTGAGTTTCACGCCATCTTGTTGCAGAGGTTACAGTGCCCTGACATTTTACCCGCTTGGCTAGGTCAGCCCCATTGTGCTGATGTTCCTGCTTTCAGTTGCTTGCAGGCACAGCCCGCAGCAGCACGTTGCTCTGTGCCTTGCACCACTGGCCTCTCACCGCCTGCCCCAGGGCTTCCCTGTTGTTGTAGAAGACCAAGGCATCATGGGACTCACTACCTAAGCAAGCACACTGAGTTCAGGTCAGATGTGTGGGGCCACGGGCAGGTGGGCAGAGAAGGAGGCTGGCTGCTTCGTGGGTGGCAGAGCACAGCCCAGATGCCTCTGTGGCTATTTCCTTGTCTGGCTTCCCCTCTGAGGAGAGAGCAGACTAAGTGTGCGTGCAGGTCCTGCCCATCAGAAAGCCAACCAGAGGGAGACTTGACCAGGCAGACAGAGTCTCCTCCTTCTTGTGCCTTTTTGCAGCAAGTCCCAGGGGCATTTCTGGTGGTACCACATGAAACAAAGCAATTAGCTTTACTTGTGAGAAGCTGGGGCTAGCCCAGTAATCGCCNCCCCCCNTTTATCCTGCACCTTGGCTCCTTCCACTAGCTTCTAGAGCTCTGATGTTTCAAGAATCCCAAAATAGAGAGACATATGGAGACTTGAAGGAACCCCAGAGATTACACTCCTGGGGCTTTTTCCCCAGGAGAGTAACACATGCTGTTGAGTTGAAGCTGCTGCTCTTTGGGGCTATCTTACCTGAAGCCTTATCCTACAGCAGATAATAATCTCTTGGCTGCAATTCCCAGAGCACTCAACCCTGTTATTAAAATACTTCTCTTGCCTTTCATTCCCATTTCACTTTTCCCAGCTTGGCTGTGTATGGATCCATACAGCATTCCTCCCAGGAAAGTCTAAGGGGCATAATTACCGCTCCACTTGCCACCCCTGCCTCCTGCACTTGTAGCTACGGATAAAGGAACAGAATCTAGAGTAGGTTAGATGATGCACCTACGGGCAAGCGCCAACAAGAGAAAACCTCCAGCCTGTGGCTTCCAGTCCCTTCAACCAAATTGCACCATCATCTCTCTCCCCACCCAGCCTAGACTGTGCAATTTGGAAGTCATCACATCTCTTCCTAGGCACTGCATCAGGGGATGGGCAGAACTGGAGACAGTGCCTGCTCAGCCTGGTCCTGAAATGAGATAAGTTGAGAAGGGCACTAGCCTATCCATATGGACGAGCGGTAAAAACAGGTAGTGCCCTAGTCTCTATTTACTCCTTCTACTTGTAGAATTTTTGGTCAGTTGTGATCAATTGCAGTCCAAAATATTAAGTGGAAAATACCAGAAAAAGAAACAGCTTGTAAATCCTAAATTTTTGTTTAAAAATGTTTAAATGTTTGTTACCCTGAGTAGTATACCATCCTTTTGCCTGGTGCATCCACGCTGTATTTGCTACCCTCCCGTTAGTCACTTAGCCATCTTGATTATCAGGTAGGTGGTCATGATTTCACAGTGCTTGAGATATTTATTTTTCTTAATAACAGCCCCAAAGTGCAGGAATAGTGCTGCAAAGCAGACACAGGGGCATAGAACATATTAACTCCAGTACTGTGTGGCAAAACTTTAGGGCATATAGGGAAACTCTTAGTGTGCCTAGGGTTCAGTGCTGTATTAGTTACCTTCTCATTGCTGTGACCAAATACATGACAAGAATCAATTTAAGGGAAGATACGCTTGTTTTGGCTCGTTGCTGTAGAATATAGCCCAAGGTTACAGACAGCACAACAGTAAGAATGACTTGACTATGGCAGTAGTAGCAGGAGGGAGGGTACTTGCTCTTGTCTGAGTGGAACAGGAAGCAGAGATGGCACAGACAGTAACCTCAAGGCCTGTCCATCAAAGATCCATCCTTCTAGCTGGGTCCCACTCCCAAAAGTTCCACAACCTTCCAGAACAGCACCATTAGCTGGGGCCAAGCGTTCAAGCACATGAGCCTGCAGGGCGACACTTCACATTCAAACCACAAGTGCTGTCTAGAGTTTCTAAAACCACTGGAGGTTTTAGAATGCGTATTCTGTAGGTGTGAGGTCTCCTATAAACCTTCGAGTGTTCAGCTGTTTATGGGGATGTTTGTTTACCACAGCATAGCAGAGCCCCATCTGACGGATACACACTTGAAATGAGCAGATCTTAGTCAAAGATTCTGACTCATTTTGACTTGTTTTTAAAGGGGACAACAAATCAAAGCTAGTTTTATTAAAACATCAAAAATATTTGCAAACTCCAACAGCCCCGAGAGCTTTGGGAGGGTGTGCCTGTGTTTGTCGAAGCATTCACACACCAAGGGTTCCTCAGAGATGAAAGCCAGGGAGCGTGCTTTTGTTTCTGGGTTCACAGATCTGTGCCACTTCAGAGTGTTTCCAGGACTCTGCTATCAAACTTTTCCACATCCCTAACTGAGAGGTTAAGCTACAAAAATTGTTTTGCTTTGTTTTACTAAAAGGAGCTTTCTCAACATGGGAGCAATATATANTTTTATACTAGAGACAAAGTGACCCACAAGTACTCACTTATTCTCTCCCTAACTGTTACAGGACACCACTACATGGAATCCCATCAGCCCCTGGGCTAGTCTGTCTTCTTGGAATCCCATCAGCCCTTGGGCTAGTCTGTCTCCTTGGAATCCCATCAGCCCCTGGGCTAGTCTGTCTCCTTGGAATCTCATCAGCCCCTGGGCTAGTCTGTCTCCTTGGAATCCCATCAGCCCCTGGGCTAGTCTGTCCCCTGGGTCCTGATTTCCAGTAAGCATTATATTAAACAAAACAGGACTTAAATAAAGCCATCCCTCTACCTGTCTAGATGCAGCTGAATTCCTGGGGAAGGGACACTGGATATGTCCTGGTCTGGTTTCCATTACTGTAATAAACACCACAACTACAGAGAGCATGGTCTATGGGCTATAAGGCGCTTGGCAATTAAGATGTCCACATAAAATTTGTCTTTTGAACATGCTCAGTTTACTCACAAAAACCTTCTTCATAATGCCATGCTAATATCAAAGTTAAACAGACATCTCATCAAGCAGGAAAGAGTTGTCCAGGCAGAAATGCTGCTGAAGGGGGATCTGCTAGTGGGCAATCTTCTCCAAGTAAGGATGCTTTAGATGCCTGCAGGCTCAGTNCATGTTCCCATGTTCACTGTGAAGTCCTTCAGTTGTGGCAGGCTGGGACGATGGGACATCCAGGAAGTCCTTGCGAGTGCTGGCCAGCAGCTAGCACTGACAAGCAGACCTACGTGAGCCCAGCAACGGTGCCAGAAGTTCAACAGTCACTGAGGCCAGGGCCAGGGTCTGTCCTCTTGCTGATGGGTATCAATATAGAAGCTAGCTGACCATTCTCAAAGTTCCAAGGTTTTCATCATTTCATTGGGTGGTAGCTTTGAGCTATCAGGGTTCACAGCTTGAAGCTGGTTCACTAGCCTGTTCTGGGCTAGGTTCAATTGAGCTGCTCAGTGGTCTTGCTTGAGGACCAACTTTTATCAGCTTGCCTAGTGGCAAGCTCAGGCATCATGTTATCTCAAGTTACATAAAATGGCGTTTAAGTTACACAATGGTTTTTGAGTTACACAAAATGGTTTCTTAAGTTATGTTCCTAACAATGACCAACTTGGAAAGAAAAGGGTTTTTTCACCTTACAGGCCATCACCAAGGGAATCCAAAGCAGGAACTGAAGGCAGGAATCTGGAGGCAGGAACTGAAGTAGAGACTATGGAGGAACGCTGCTTACTGGATTATGCTCCAAGGCTTACTCAGCCTGCTTTCTTATACAATCCAGGATCACCTGCCCAGGGATGACACCCATGGGGTGTGTGTGTGTGTGTGTCTGTGTGTGTGTGTGTGTGTGTGTGTGTGTGTGTGTACTCTCCTATGTCAATTATTAATCAAGAAAATATCCTGCAGTCTTACCTACAGGCCAATCTAATGAAGGCAATTCCTCAGCTGAGGGTCCCTCTTCCAAACTGACTCTAGTTTGTGTCAAGGTGACAGAAGCTAACCAACACAGAGTTTGTCTTAGGGGATGTATTAGTCAGCAGTCTGTCACTAGAACGAATACCTGAGGCAACCAACTTATAAAGAGAAAAGGTTCTTTGGCTCATGGTTCTGAAGGTTTCTACCTAGAAGCAGTTAGCCTCATTGTCCTGGAGAGGCAATTCATCATGGAAGGAGTCTGAGCCGAGCAAAGCCACGCCTCATGGCCGGAAGTGGGAAGAGAGGGGAAGTAGAAGGATGAGGGTGAGGGGCTCTGTGTCCTCAGGAGGAAGCACAGAAGTTACAGTGGAAACAACAGCTTTAATCCAGCTCTCTGGCATGTTGTCAGGGTCTGTCCCACATTCTGTGAACTGAACTGTTCCTGGGAAAAAGCAAGGTGTTCATGCTGGAGCTGTGTGGGAGTAAGTTCCTGGGCTCCTCTTGATCCAAATGCAGGTACTGCTGGAAGCCTGGCATGGTTGCAGCCTGGAGGGAGTAAGTCTAGAGAAAACGTCTGAGTGAGGCTGGGGAACTCAGTTTACAGCAGGAGGAGATGCCAACCCAGATGCTGAACATGGATCTCCAGGCACTGTTCTCTGCGGATCAGAGACCTGACCTGGCCACTGGAAACTCAAGCGTTCTTTGTTTCCACCCAGAAGCTCCCAATGACTCAATGGGGAATAATATAAATCACACCATTGTGATTCAGCCTTTCTTGCCACAGGAAGGTAGAGTGTTAAGGAAGAGATACTTTGCTTTGGAAACAAAACCCACAATCAACCCCCTAAGAAAATGATCTGGGCCAGGAGGAAGACAAGNAGGGAGCCCTGTGGTTTGGAGGCTGGGTGTGGTCTAGAATGTTCCAGTTAAGTGGTCCTTTGCGGCCAGAGGGACAGGTGAGGTCAGAGTGAGCCTTTTCTTAGTCTGCTCCTCCCTGGAAATGACTCTGTCCCCTCTGGACTCCTTCCGTCTGGAGGCTTTGTTTCAGCCAGGGTTGCTTTTGAAACAGCATCTTCCAAAGTGGAGAGAGGATTGGGTTCTGTGTAGGACTCGTGGGCCTGCAGCTTATGAGGACTACAGAAGCGGGAGAGGAACTGGGGGAGGGGGGAGTAGAAAAGGAGGGGAGGAGGAAAAGGAGAGAAAGCAGGACAAAGAGGAGGGGTGAGAGGAAGAGGAGGAAAAAGGAGTGGAGAGGAGCTGTCTCTTATACACATCTAGATGTGTATAAGAGACAGGTGTAAAGGGAGGTGCCCTGGAGGGGGGTAGGACAATGGCTCAGTTGTTGATGCGTAAGACACACCCTCCTTGCCTTCGTCATTTCTTCCTTTGAGCCAGAATCCTCCCTCAGATGTACCACGCTGTCATTAACAAGAGCCCAGCACACTGTGAAAAAGCAAGGCATGACCCCGGCTTCCAAGGACCAATTCGCCTTCTCAGCCCTCCACAGGGATGGATGGTTGTCCATGTGTCTGTGTTTTAAAAGCTTAGACGTTCTCACCCTCATTGGCCATCTTTCTCTCCATGGCTGGATTATCCCTAAGAAGATGGTTTATAAAATCTGTGTCCCTNTTTGATGTTCTCTTTCTTTCTCTAACACATTCATTCCTGTGCTCAGAAATTAAAGAAAAACCAAAGTGTTGTCATTTGTATTTGGGGGATTTCTGTAGCTGGCAGATGATAAGCCAGGTAGTTGGGCCCACAGCAGAACAAGAACATCCCATGATGAGGCCTCAGCTACCTGATGGGTCAAGCCAACCCAGAGAACAAGGTTGGAAGTCACTTAAGTAGGTTGGGTGTTGCTCCTGCACCCCACAAGTTGAGTGCCAAGGGAGTGGCCATGTCCTGTCCTGCTTCTCTGACCTGCAGGTCACTACATCGAGGGAGGCATCCTAGGTCACTCACCCACTGGGTCTTTGATGTCAAGTTTGAGTTGGGCCTGATCCAGAGGTCGACTTTGAGCTTCAGCATCTTTTACTCCAGAAATTAGGATTGGGTGCAGCGAACCTGAAAGGCTTGCTGTTGTAGAGGCATGTGTCGATCACTTCCTTGATGCTACAGAGGGGTAAACTGAGGCACAAACCTCAGCTTGTTGTCAAATCTCAAACCCAGACTCTTGGCTAGTGGTATAGTGAGTCTGGGATTTTTTTTAATTAATGCATTGATTAAAAACTGGTAAAGAGCATGATGATGGTGATTGTTATTATTATTATTGTGGGGTTGGTGAAACACAGTGTGAGCATTGATGGGCTCCGGCCACCTGCCAAAGCATCCCTGGCCTTACCAGGTTGGGAACCTCTAGAGGAGGGGCTGTGTGGTCACAGTTCAGATGCAATGCTGAGCTCCCTACCCTGAGATTCACATGGTATCCTACCAGGAAGAAAGCATTAGTGGCCCTGGGGCCCATTAAGACTGCAAAGCCAGGCAATTTGCCCAAGACCACACAATGAATGAGTACCTGTGCTGGGGCTTAAACCTTATCTTCTGGTTGCTAACCCAGTGCCCTTTACTNTGGACTGTGGTCCCCTTCCCCCATGGCCCCTGGGGAAGGAAAAGTGGAAAGTGGAGAGGACAAGGCCCAGGATCAAAGGGAACTCCTCACNGTGAGAGAAATGAGTGTTTGTGGACTGTCTTGAAACATCAGGAGATTTCAGTACCAGCAGCATGCAGATCTAGACACGTACACCCAGGCCCAGTTATGGGATTATCACACTCCTAAAGGACATGGGCTTATGGGTTATAAAGAATCAAAAGGGGACAAAAAAGATGGCTCAGTAGTTAAAGAGCACGTGCTGCCCTTGTAGATGACCAGAGTTCAGTTCCCAGTACCTACATCAGATGGCTCATGATGGCCTATGACTGTAGCTCCAGGAGATCTGGCATCCTCTTCTGACCTCCGTAAGCACTCACACACATGTACATGTGCACATACACTCGTAGACACATAAACACAAATAAAAAGAGAAAATCAAAAGGAGAATGTTTGTTCATTAAAAAAGAAGAAGAAGCTAGTGAACCACGTTTGTCACACACTAATATGTTAGTTTTCTGTTACTGTAACAAATGTCTAAGATAATCAGCTTGAAAAGAGTTGGAAGGTTGGTTTGCCTCACAGTTTTAGAGGGTTCAGTCCCTGGACAGTTGGCTCTTTTGCCTTTGGGCCTGTGTTGAAGTCACTCATGGTATCAGGGAGCATTTGTTAAAGCAACAACCTCAGGGGAGCAAAGAAAGGAGAAAAGACCCACAGCACATAGCCCTATTCAAGGGCATACCTCCGAGGACCCAAGTCATCACACTTGGTCCTTCCTCCTAAAGTTCCCACCACCTCCCAATAGTGCCACTGACTGGTGACTGGGCCTTTGGGGGACAGTCCACATCCAAACTACATCACCAGACACTTTCCAAAAAATTCTAAACAATAATTTGATTCATTCACACACATGAGAGGGAGAGAGAGAGAGAGAGAGACCACCTAAGGGAATCTAGGGGCAGATCCTGAAGAGTTGTCCCCAGATATCTGTGAATATTTGCTTCTAGAATCCCACAAATACCCAAATCTCCAGATGCTCAAGACCTCGTGTATAATGACAGAGTATTTACATAGAACTTGCTCACATTCTTTTACCGACTTCAAATCAGCTCTAGATTTCTCAAAGTACGTACTAGAAATAGCATTTAAATCATTTGATACCACACTGTGTAGGGAACTGAGAACAAGCCTGATCCTGTTCAGTACCAATGCAATTTTCTTTTTCAATGTTTCTGATCTGTACTTAGTTGAGTTCAAGGATGCAGAACCCATGGGTGCACAGGACCTACTGTACTTGGAAAGAATGGAGCAGGAAACAGTTTGTCACATCTCTTGGCCTCTACGGTAAGGAAAGAACAGAGGTGACACTCTGTCCTGCCAATTCAAAGTCTTCTCCATCCTCCCTCCCCTCCTCCCTTGTCCCTTCCTTCTTCTCAGTGGTCATGAACCAATTATGTATGCATTCCAAAAGCACCGTGCCCTTCTGGTCAGGTCCCCAAGTGCCAGGAGCATAGTAGACCAAAGGGGTTTCTACCTTCTCAGAAATTGTTGTCTGCTTGACAATATATTACACACACACACACACACACACACACTGTTTGCTTGAATGACAGCTGGGGAAATAGTTATTTCACAATCACTGCCATTTCCATGCCAGGAATATTCCCACCCTGACAGGTATTTCCCCCATCAATACTCATAAGTCTCTGTCTTCCTCTGGGGAAACCAGGGCACAGCAAAGTCAAAGATACAGAACAGAATTCCCATCCGAGAGCCAGTCAGTGATAGAGTAGGGGTGATCACCTCCAGAGCTCCAAACAACAATTGTGGCAGGAAGACAAGGTCTAGCCACAACTTAACGTCACATGTAAGAAAGAAAGCACAGAAGGATTCGATCTACCTAGAGCCTACCTTCATATCATTGTATCTCTAGCACAAAGCTGTCCTGTGAAGAGTTACAAGGCTGTATCTGACACTGTGACATTGGAGAACAGTAATTGAAAAATGACATTGGATCATGGTTGCTGATTTTTCTAGAAGCAACCTTAGCGCAAATGTAAGATAAGTCAGGAGGAGGGCTCCTCCCTTCCCTGTATATTCTTGGGTCAAAAGAATTCATGGCTTTCAAAATGCCAGTAGGTCAGAGGGCACTGGTGTTCTTTACTCCGTGCAGCCTGAAACCCGCAGGCAGCCTGCCTAGGAACCTCAAAGGTTCAGTGGAGTTTGCTCTTAAGGGATGTTACTATTCAAGATTAGGTGACCCCCAAAAGCACACTCACTTTCCCATGTGACCTCATGTACTGCCCCCTACCCAGTGTAACCAGAGAAGGCAGCAAGAGTCTGAAGTCCCTGTATGCACAGAGACAGAGCATGACGGAGAATTTCCCCATGGCTATGCAGCATCATTCAGCTCTATGCTTCCTCGTCGTTCAAGCCTCAACTCTTACAGCCTCACAGAAAAGTCATTTGTGCTGAGAAGGCTTGCCTCATGGGCCTCATGCTAACGGTCCTCTAGATGTTTACTGTGCACGACTGCTGAGAACTCAGAAAAGGCTGTGGTGGTGAAGCCTGTTCGGCTCTGGTTTCGTACTTCATTTTCTAGACTGACTTGACCATGGAAATCTTCCTCTAAAATCCACTCATATCTCTTGAATTCTTTGAAACACTGGCTAGAAAAAAAATGAGTCAGGCCTCTCTCTTTATTGCAAAAGGTGCACAATAGTGTTTACTGGGTGAATGAATACCCTATAAATTAAGCACTGAACATGAACTTAAGACTTTATTTAGATTTTCCACAGGCCCTCACACACACCTTTAGAAACCTTGTCCACAATGAGCCAAGCACTTCTCACCCATTTTCCCTCTCCCATGTGGCCAGATATGTATGGAAGAGTCAGGAGAGGGCATCAGGACAGTCCCCTCTGGGTCCAGACCATGTAAAAATGTCTGTTGCTCATGTTCTGAGTCTGACATAGGACAGACAGAAGAAACATAGAACTCTGGGGTTCAACAGGGGCCAGTTACTTTAGGCTTTGTGTCTGTCTGTTTGTTTGGACAGACTTTCATTATGTAGCCCAAGCTAGCCTTGAACTCACAACCCTGCCACAGCCTCCTCAGTGCTGGGTTTCTAGGTACGCACACTGCTTTGCACCTTAGATTTTGTCAGTTATAAAGGACTGAGACCACCTGACAAGCTGAGCCAACTGGTTGCAAGCCATCCTCCACCCACCCACCCTTCTCCCTACCCCCCCCCAAATATGATGTTTGTGCTGCAGGAGGAAAATATGTGTTAAATGTGTCTCAGGCCCACAATCCCTTCTCCAAACTCTCTGGACAATTGTATCGTCAAATTCTGCCCTTTAAAGAAAGATAATGAGGTATGTATGCCATGACTGGGTAGTTCCCTCCCCAAACTCACAGGTAAATATCTCCACAGTGAAACATGAATATCCATGATAAGTAAGAGAATGAAATCTATAGATAGATTGCAGGCATTTCAGGTCAGGTTTTGCTCATACCATAGGCTCTAGAACCTAATTCATTTGAGAGTCTCATAGCTGTCTGGGCTGTGGAGTGAATCTTACAAGCCTTTGCTCGGGGCTTCTAGCAGGGACACTTGCTATGAAAAAATAAAAATAAAAAAGCAAAACAAAACAAAAAAATGCTGAGCTCAGTCTCTCTAATAGATCCAAGAGCTTCTCATCAAGACAAGGAAAACTCCCATGTCCAGCATGCCCTGTTCAGTGTTCTTATCTTCAACAGTGTATTTCCCAGTGTGAGCTAGGGCCAAGGATATGCCAGGATATGGCAATAACCTGGTCTGCTTGGATTTGGAATTTGCCATTAGAGGAATCCATATTTTCCCATGCAGGATACACTGCCTCATCTTTCACCCCATTGGCTTGAAAGAGGGAGTTTCCGAAGTGGGCTATAGAAGCACAAAAGCTCACTGCATTGTTCACCGATAAATTTCCCCAAATCACTGAAAAGCCTGCTGTGCTGCGTGAATTCAAGTTCGGTCGCATGGCTTTCGTCCAGTGGCATTGGCACAGTGGTGGGTTTCTCTCCTCTATGACTTCTGTGGACTTACACAGCATTGTGTTTGAGTTCTGGCTTAAAGGCTTCAAGGTCTAACCTTAAAGAAGAAGAAGTCAAATGCAGACTCTCATCTTCCAATTTTCAAGGGGCCAGCACAATTTTGGTGAGATTCTCATAACACAATCATTTGTCTTAATGTAAAGTATACAAGAGACATGATATGGAATACTTGGCCACAGTATTAATCACACATTGACAGGTGTCCCCACTCCCACTGTGGGGCTTGTAACTATCCAAGCTAGTATACTGTTGTAATACAATACTGGAGGATTTTGCTTATAAAATAGCTGTGGTTTATTCATTAGTATGGAAACCACGTTGAAGCGCCAAGATTGTAACTTCTCCACACCAGGCCACAGACACAGCTCCAACACCATATCCTACTCCAGGTGACACTGTGCCTTGCTCATCAGACCAATCCTATTCCTGAGTGTTTTCAGAGACCTGCAGGTTTCACAGCTCCCTGGTGCCTGAATCATCCATGTCTGCATTTAAGCCCTTCAGAGCCAGGTCATGGCTATTCGGCCCAGACTTCTCAGATAATAGGCCAATTATATTATGTCACCAGAGGTCTTATCTCACCAGATCATTGGGCCTATTAATCTCAAAGGGGAATTTCCTGAACTTCATGCCCCGTTGGGGATTTAGGACAATGAGTTCCTCTCNGTTCATCTGTAATTCCTGAAAACGCTAAGATGCCAATTATGGTTGTGTGTATTTCTCTGCAAGACTTCCACAGTGAATACCCAAGGCAGCTGTGGTTGCCAGGCAAGGCGATGCCAATGGTGAAGGCAACTTGCATCCAGCAACCCAGGTGGCCCTTGCTTCTAGTATGGGGTGGGCATCAAGGAAAATACAAAGTGTAGCTGGAGGATGTCCTAGTCATCTTCTCGTTACTGTAACAAATACTTGAAACCATCAATTTATAGAGATAATTTGGGAAGTTTTAACCCATTGACCGTTGGCCCCGTTGCTTTTGGGCCTGTGGTGAGGCAGTGCATCAGGACAGCAGCACATGGAGAACAAAACTGCTCATCTCCTGGTAGGTAAACAAACAGAAGAGGAAGAGGGGGGCCCAGGGTCTCAATATCTGGTTTAAGGGTGTGACNCCAATGACCTGACATCTTTCCACTGGACACCACTTCTTGTTATTTTTGTGTTTTTGTTTTGAGACAAAGTCTTCCTATGTAGCTCAGGCTAGCCTCAAACTTGAAACCCTCCCACTTCTGCATCTTCGCCCAATTTTGTTTGTTTGTTTTTCAGTTGGTACGAACTCTTAAAGAGCCTACTGTCTCCCAATCGTATCACCCAGAGAACCAAGTTTTAACATGTGGGCCGCTGGGGTCACTCAACATCCAAACTGTAGCAGAAAAGAATCTAAAACGGCCCCCAAGCAGCCATAGTTTGCACTATGTCCAAGCAGAGGGGAAAAATCAGAGCTGAGCAACTTAGTGGGTAGACCTATTGGTCATATGTGGCTCTCTGTAGCAAGAAGATACTCCTGCCCTCAGGGACTGGTGGGAACATCTAGAGAATACGGAGTGTATATTGGGTGACAGTGAGGGAGACTCCCAGAGAAGAAGGAATTTCTAAGATAGCATTTATAGGTGGNCTACATAAGGCCTTAACAGAATATCTAGAACACAAGAGCCTTATAAAATACCACCCTGGCTTCCTGGCCCACTCACCACCTTCATCTTGCCATCCACTGGGTGCTCTCTGGTCCCACTACTGTCTTTAGAAATGCTTGTTTAGAAATCTTTAAAAATCAAAACTTAGTATTGAAATAACTAATAAAAATGATTGACAGATATCTCAGGTCCTTACTTTATAAATAAAGAAGGAACAATGGTCAGGCAAAAGGGTTGTGGCCACAGGTAGCCCAACAGCTATATGAGATGCAACTGATGCTTGCCCAAGCATAAGGCTGCTAAAAGCTCATCACAATATTCCATGAGGAATATTCTAGAATCAAATGCCTTTGATGCCTCTTTGTGTACTACAGCATTTCTGCTGCTTACAGGAAGGTGACCAAGGATGACATCATAAAGACAGCAGGCAGAACCCCTAGCCCCAATTACAACCTGTGGGTGCCAAAGACCTTGTAAGGAGCTGAGTCCTAGTGACTGAAAAATGAAAGTCTAAAAAAAAAAAGAAAAATGAAAGTCTATCCTCTTCTTAAATATAATGAACAATGGGGGTTATACTTTAAAGACCGGTCATTTAGAAAAGAATGAATTTTCATCTATACAACACTTTCAGATGACAAATTATAGAACTCAAGAACAGATTAGTGGTTACCCAGGTTCATCTAGGGATGGGGAGGTCTTTGGGGGTGTGCCCTGGAAGGATCCTGGGACTTGCACCCCTTCCTGACTCACTTTTTGTTTTCTGAGAACCATGAAGTGAACAAGTTGGCTCCACATGTGCCCCACCATGAGCGCTGCCTCACCTCAGATTCCAAAGCATCGAGGCCAAGGTTTCAGTGAAACCACCACGTGAAGCAATGTGAAGCTGATTCACACCCACCCCATCTGCTGAGCAGTGGCAGTGGGGTGCAGCNCCTAGGAAGAATGCAGTCATGAGAAACACATTAGGGTGTGCTGTCGGGTCAGGTGGCTGGAGGCATTTCCAAATTTTCAACATCTGGTACTGATGGTTCATCTGTGTATCAACCCATCACTGTTTGAGGAACACCTGTACACATAAGAATGAGGGCAGGTAAAACTGTGAGATCTGAATGACCTCTGAGAGGCACCAGTGCTAGTGACCAGGTTTGACATCATTCTAGTTCTATAAGATACTACCCCCAACCATAAAACTATTTTCGTTACTACTTCATAACTATAATTTAATAATTATACCATTATACATAACTACTGTTACAAATTGTAATGGAAATTTTTTTTGAGATAGAGGTTTGTCAAGGGGTTGGGACCCACAGGTTGAGACCCACAGGTTGAGAACAGCTGCTCCGGCGTTACCCTGCATGCGGTTTCTACAGAGCACTTCTGCAGCTGTGCAGTGTTCAACCTGTGCAACAGTGTACAACATCCCGCTGCAAAGGGATGAATCTCAATGTCTTATTGCTGATTTTCTTACCATCCTAGTTTAATGATTTATTCTGCCTCACAAACTGCTCCACCTTTCAGGCTAAGCCTGGTTTATCAGCATTGATATCTTGATTACAGAGAACTCTCAGGTCCTCAGGCTGCAGCTGCTTGAAGTTCAGACACAAAACAGTTTTTCTATGTTAAATAGCCCTTTATTGAATACTTACTACTGGCTGAAAAGATTGATTTCTGCACACGTCTGTAACCTCAGCACTGGGAAGCCTGTGGCAGGAAGATTTTATGGACATATAAAAGCCATGTGTTGAGGCCAACAGAAGCCACATAGTGATGCCAAGTCTCAAGGAAATAAATAAAGACTAATTTCTGTATTAGAGTTACTCTAACTACAATCAACCCTAAGTCACATATTCATTTGTCTCTTGGTGTCTTTAGGGGTTGGTCCCTGCACTCACACAGTCACCAATATCTGAGGTAGTCTGGTCTCTTCTGTAAACGTATGTTGTTTGCATATAAGCTATGCACATTCTCGAAAATATTTTAAACCACCTCTAGATGGCTCATAATAAATAACACAGAAAAACGTTATGTAATTCTTGTTCTGGTATATCATTCAGGAAATAATAATAAGGGGAGAAGTCTGTACACGACCAGTACAAACCTAGCTTTTGTTCTGAATATTTTCCATGTGCAATTGGTAGAACCTAAGACAAGACCCAGTGCACAGCATCCAATCGTCACCCTTGGATGGCTGGGGACATATATTGTTCAGTCTGTTCCTGCGTAGGCCATTTGTGATTATGCAGTTCACAGTGGAGCCAGTCACAAGAGAAACCCCATATGGTCCAGCAAAGAGGTACAGATTCATTCTGAGACAAGTGAGTGATGAATAGGATGAGGAAGAGATGGCAAGAGCAGCTAGAAAAAGGGCTGGACAGGTGAGGCGGGCTTGAGTCTGTGACTCACACGAGGCTCCCCTTTGTCAAGAGGGTGGGGCATGTAGAGCATGCCCAGGGCNGTGGAACCCACACCCAACACCAGCTCTTCTCCGCTCCTCCCACCCTCAATTCCCATCACACACAGGTGGAAGGGATGCACAAAGCTGCTTCGTCAACAGCAAGTTGGCACAATGCCTCAGGTGAGCTCAGGCTTGGCACTTTCTCCTCACTCATAACAGGAGCCTGACCATGAAGGGTTTGAGAATGAATAAAAGAGGGTGGAGCAAGGTGACCTTTAAGGTCCAGGATCTAGAGACTTTCCTGGAGTGACTTTCATCTCAACACATGAACATATACCATAGACCGGCACACACACCACACAAGACACATACCATGCACATACATATACACTATTCGTATGCATACACACATCTCACACATGCACACACATATATACACACCACATACCATACACCATATACCATACACACACACACACACACACACACACATACACACACACACAACCACATTGCACATACCACACCACAAATACTACGTATATACCACCTAAGGCACCACTGACCACATACACCATACACACACCACAAACAAAACACACACANACACATCACACACATACCACCACCACCACACTACACCATACCACACCACACCAAGATGCTCACACACTCCCGGGATTTTTCCGTTGATCCCATTCCCCTTAGACTCCCTGATTTGGCCTCGAAGATAAAGGAAAGACACATATTTAAGAGACTAAAAGAAAGGGGAGCGGGTGGGGGAGCTGGAGCAGAATCCTTTTTAACCTTCCGGAACTACAAGACAAGTTTGTGTCACAACCACACATTTCCCAGCTTTGTGACCTTGTCCCTCTGTGCCTTACTGGCCTCGATTGTAAAATGGAGCCCATGAGAATGAGGCTGAGGAGGAGATCATGATCTCATAGGGTTTGGAGGAGGCTTGAAGGTGTTGATGTGCATGAAAACGCATAGGAGTGCAGTGCACAGAGTGTTCAATACTCCGGAGACATTCTTATAAACTCTGGCTGGAAACCCCTGCACACTCCCCAGAAACTCAGTCCCACCAACCCCACCCCCCAACCCCCTTTCTTCTCCCTCCCCACCCAGTACCTTTGTACTCATTTTCCCACCCTTCCCTGTCAGGAAGCAGCCTGGCTCAGGATTGAGCACGAGGCTCTAGAGTTTGACTAATACGGTTTATGTCCTCCCTATACCCCAAGGGCANACATGTTAAGAACTGGTCCCCAAGATGCTTTGGAAATGGAGCCTGGTAGATGGAAGTTAGGTCATTGGAGGAAGGGCCCTGAAGGGGACTACTGAGATTACAGCTCTTCCATTCCCCCACCTGCACTTCCTCCTCTTCCTTCACCCCCCTTAGTGTGTGTGTGTGTGTGTGTGTATGTATGTGTGTGTATGTATGTGTGTTTTATGTGTGTGTATGTATGTGTGTGTGTGTGTGT
>LZPO01075888.1:212153-228571 GCA_001675575.1 Neotoma lepida
CTTACCACAGGTCCCAAAGCAATGACCCAAAAGACTATGAACTGAAACCTCCAAAGCAGTGACACCTTTCTCTCTCTTGTAAACTGACTTGTCTCAAGTGTCTGTTACAGCGATGGAAAGCTGACCAAAACCCTCATCAAGATGAGGTCAAATCTTAGCTGCACCCCAGCCTTGCTTAGCCAAGCACTGACCCTCCTGTGTCTATGTCTTCTACCCTCCCTTCTGGTGACAGCCACGAGGACACAGAAGCAGCTGGGAATGCTGTTCTGAAGTCAGCATATAGGAGCAGCCCACTCAGGTACCAGGTTCCAACATACTGGATTGCCTAATTCCGCAGTTAGTTATTCAGGTTGCCGCCCATTCCTCCAGCCTCCCCATGGATAGGCCACAAGAGCTGTCAGGAAATGCACATTCATGGTCTCCCAGCCCTGTGTTCAGAGCCTTCCTCCTGTCATCCTCCTGACAACCCCGTGACTTGTCATCTCTTCCTGATCCCCAGATCTCTGTCTGCCTTTCCCAGGAACATGACTGAAGTAACAGTGCGCTACTGTGAAGATCAAAGGCCAGAGACACACCGTGGTGAAGGAAGAGGAAGAGAGGGAGGAGCATTCGGAGGGGTGGCCAGCCTTCCTGTCTGGCCAAAGCTGAGGGACTTGGTTGGTTACTCTAACAATTCAAGATCTATAATGCCCAGGGTCCCCAGAAAATAATCTGCTACTGATGACCATGTGAGGGAGGGTTTCTTCCAAGATTTCTGGGTCTCCATTTCTTCTCACAGGGCTGTGGTAGTAAAGGAAAGTCCTAGAAGGTGTTGGGCATTTCCCAGGGCACCTGTCTCTCAAGTGAGCTCTCTGTGGGTGTCAGCATTGAGGCCTGGAAATGCCAGGTCTTGTCACCTTTGACCACTGACCAGGTCTGCTTCCTGGCCCTTTCTAAAGCAGAACTGCCTGAAGAAGCAGGTGCAGAACAGGCGTAAAATGAGTCACAAGAAACTTGTGTCCCATTCCCTAACTATCAGAATGTCAGGAGACTCCGGTCAAGGGGAAGATTGGCCGCAGAATCACTTTGCTGAAGTCCTCTGTGCAGGCCCATGGATAAAGACAAGGCTGTGTCTTTTCCTTTTTTTTTTTTTCCACAAGAAGGAAGAGAAGAGAGCCCACAGCGCAAACAGGCAGGAAAGCCCCAGTCCCTCCACACTAGCCAGCAGTCTGGGAAGTCANCTGAACAATGGTGGAACTCATCCTGCAAAGGGCAGGCCAAGGGAGGGTGACAGAACTCCACCCACCCATATGCCCTACAGTCCCCATCCCCCAGAGGACAGACATGTCTATGCCTAGACTGAGTAGAGCCTGCCTGCTCACAGCCAAAGCCATTCTCCTGTTTGAAAAAAAAAGGCAAATGTCCTAGANATGTCAGTCCAAACACCCTGGCCTTGTCCCTTTTACTGTCATCTCAGCATATAAACCAGGTGCAGGGCAAACCCACACCTTGCTTGGCCTCTCTCTGGAGTCCCTGGCTCAGCCAATCAGGCCTCACCAGGAATGAACCTTGGTGACAGTAGTCCCAGAGTCACAGACTCTGATGTTACTATTTTTTTTAACATTTATTAAATGCCATGGCACACTGAGTCTATGGGGGAAGCATGGGTGGGTAGCTTTGGTGGGCTGGCACAGCAAGAGATAAACAGATGCATGGCATTCCAGAGCTCTGAGGGAAGACGCCCCTCCAAGCCAGGGAGCTGCTTTCGTGCGTGCTGTCATCTCTAGCACTGTTCTCAGAACTTTCCACCCAGCACTTGGCAATAGGATAAATCAGAGCCTGACGACTTCTTGGCTACAGTAACCCTCTGCCATGAGTGTCAGCACTGCCAGGCACTCCCTGGTGACATGTTTGGCTCCTTCACTCCAAGCACACAGCAATAAAAAGACAGCTGGATGCAGGGGGATGGCTGTAGAGTTCTTTCCAGTCACAAACTTGCACTAGCCTATCCCCTCTCCCCCAGGGTAAAGTCAGTGAAGGTTTTATACTGACCGGGAAGGAAAAGCCAATAGTGTTGGAAGGGATCAGGGAGGTGTCGTATGAGTGCATGGTAGAGCAAGGGGATGGAGGGGACAGACATGGAGCNGGAGAGGTCACATTCCTGGGTTCTGCTGTCTTTTATCACTCATGTCCCCTCATGCCCTGTTCCAGCACATGCTCGAGCTGCCCACCCCCGTTCCAGGTGCAATGTGGAGCTGCAGGAACCTGAGAATATGGAAAGAGGCCGTCTCAAGCTTCACTTCTGCTTCTCCTCTGGCTTTAGGTTCCTCCTCTGTAAAATAGAGTTTGGGCTTAGTAGGTCCTCGAAGGTTCCATGAACTCTCTCTGTGTAAGCAGTCTAGCCATGTGTATGCCTAAATGCAGCATGCAATGCCCCCTGAATGAATGCAATGCATCACATATGCTGCCTGCAATGAAATGAAATACCCCGACTTCAACACAACACCCTCTGAACCAACACAGTGCTCCTGGATGCNAAGCAGCATCTCCTCAGCACATTGCAATGCCTGCTGATTTCAGGGTAATGTCCCTAGAGACAAGGCCAGCTCTCTCCTGAGGTAATGATCTGTAAGGACAGCAGGGCTGTCTGTGATTCTCCCATGAGCAGGGTTCATCCCCACCCATCCTCACACACAGGGCCTTGCCACGTTCCCTGAGTTTGGCACCAAAGATACCCCTTCCCTGTGCTNACCCAGGGTACATTCTTGCTCACCTTTCAAATGACTCATAACAGCTAGGGACAGGGTGCCCCAGAGCAAGCTGGCAAGTCACTGCCCATCCACCCCTTCCCCAGGTGCCACCACTAGGAGCTGTCCGGCTGTCAGCTGTTCCTGAGCTCAGGAGCTCCTTGAGTTACAAAAGCAAGAGGACATGGAAATTGAAACAGGAGAAGGCACTGGTGGGGGCCAGAGACTGCTGGAGCAGCTATGGAAAGACAGCCCTGCCAGAATAGCCACATTATTTATTGGTTCTCTTGGGGGAGGCATTTATGGTTATAAAAAGAGCCTCTTCGAATCACAAGCCACTCACCCAGCTTATTCATGGGTCTCCAAAGAACGACACCCCCCACCCAACCCCCGTTTAATCAAAGGCCACAGCTAGGGTGGGAAGTACCTAACAACTGCCTGCCAGCATCACAGTCATTGTTTCCCACTGGCTTCACAGGACACNGGAGCTTAGCAGAGAGGGAAGAACCCCACTGAAGGGAGGGGCCTTTCCTGGGCCCACCCAGCAAGCCTAGACCCCACAAGCTGCTGCTTTGCCGTCCTTAACCAACACAGGGTTAGAGGCCTGGGGACACTCAAAGGCTCAAGGCATTCCTACCACTCTGCAAACTACCACCCTGCTGCAGGGGAGGAGGAGGGCTGGCCAATTGAAAACCATGTCATGTGGCCGGCTGTTGAGTGCTGGGATGCAAAGGCCAGAGCAGTGGCTGGGCGGCGAATGGGTTTCACCAGGCTGGATCAAGTGGCCGCCTTCCTGGAAACTGGCCTTCTGTTGCTAGGCCGATAAGGCAGGGAAATTGCTACCCTTGGTGCTCACGGGAAAACATGTTGATGCTGAAGAAGCGCTGCGACCTGTCAACAGTTGAGACAAAGCAGAGCATCCCTGCAGCTACTCCGCCCCAGGGTGACTCAGATCACGGAGCAGGTGTGCACTGAGACAGCCAATGATTCTGACCTTTAGTGTCCCTAAGCCTGAGTTGGCAACCACACAAGGATGCAGCTTTCAAACACCCTACCTTCTCCATGTACCCCCGGAGATCAGCCTCCACCCTGGATAACAGTGGGCCCTGGTAACACACACATGGCAGCCTCTCCTGGCCATGGACCCTAATGCAGCAGCATCAGGGGGCTGTGCATGAGCACAAGATAGAGGAAGCTGCCTCCTGGGGACAGATCTATACAGTCAGGTGTGTGTAGAAAGGTGCTGGCCCTAGAGCCTCACCGTTTATAACTGTGATGGGGGAGAGGCATTCCGACTTCAAAGGGTTTAGTGATCAGGAAATGAAGCCTCTTGGCAGAGCTCCAGGGACAAGTAACTTACACGGATTTCTGCCCCACCACCGTAGCNTAACAAGGCACCTTTATGTTGTAAGCAATTGCACTCACACCTAGCCTGCAAAGTACCCTCTCCTGGACTGTTCAAACACCCCCCACAGTCTACCTCCCATTACACAGCCACCAGCCCTTACATAACCTGTCACTTGAAGTTTTCCTCAACATTCCCTGCAAGTAGCCATCAGCTCTCAGGAAGAGGGGACTGGAGACTGGCAATGAGAGGGCTGAAGCCCCCTAAAATGCCCCTCTCACAGCCCTGCTTCATAACTGCTCCCAGAGTCAGGATGCACTGTGTGGCCTCACCCACCACGGCATCCTACTTCTGTTCCCAAAGGGAAGCAAAAGCCAATGGGCCCCAGACTCTGCTCTCCACAGATCCTTCATGGAGGATGGATTGTGTTCCAGAAGGGAATGGAGAGAGGAGAGAGAAGAGGAAAAAAGAAAGGGAGAGAGNTCTGCAGCCAGCAGGCCATCGAGACAGCAGTACAGAAGTAGAGGTGCAGGCTACAAACAGGGCTCCCCACCAGGAGGGATAACTTAGAAATGAACACAAACTGCATTGTGGGTAAGTCTGCAAAGTGGGTGAGTCTACACTGGGAAAAGAGACCTATAGAAAAGGCTAGGAGATGAAAAAGGAAAGACAGACTGACCAGAGCTGGGTGTGGTGACACACACCTGTAGCCCAGGACTGGAAAGGCTGAGGCAGGAGGATTTCAAGTTCAAGGCCAGCTTGGATTACATAGCAAGATCCTGTCTCAAATACTACTACTACTAATAATAATCATCATCATCATCATCATCATCATCCAGTAACAAAACAGTTAGTTTAAAACAATGCTACAAATGGAGATGGGTTTGAAATGTGTGGTTAGAGTGAGAGAAAAAAACAAATACATATTTAAACACACCTTCAAACATTTTACATANATATATGTATGTATATATATATATATATGCATTTAGTTATAGAAATCCTATTTATGCCAGAAAGCTAGCAAAAGTAAACAGTTGGGAAATTTTAAATATTTTAAACAGAAGAAAAGTGTCATACAAACATAGCATTTATAGTATTAAGCAGTGGCCTCCAAACATTTCAAGAACAAAAAATGGCTATGGGGCTGGAGAGATAGCACAATAGTTAGGGGCATTTGCTGCTCTTGCAGGGGACCCAGGTTTTCTTTGTTTCTAGCACCCACATGGCAGCTCACAACCATCTGTAACTCCAATTCCAGGGGATCTGATNCCCACCTCTAGCCTCCACAGGCACCAGACATGCATGTGGTACACATACAGACAGACAAAACACTCATACACATACAATAAAATAATCTTTAAAAAAAACAAAGGACAATATTAATCCATCCATTTTATAGCAACCAAGATCAATCTATTACACAGTTTTAGTTTTTAAAGCTGCAGAGGCTGAGACTGTGGCCCAGTGGCAGAGGACATGCTTAGCATATGTGAGATCCTTGGTGGCCTTCTCAGCACCAAAGAGAAAATACACTGAAACTGAAATTCTGAGCTTTTCCATTTGAGAGACTGGGCAGCTGTTCCAGTAACCACATGTATGGAGCAGGCACCATGAACAGATGTGTGCTTCAGGAAGCCTTGGTTCAAATCTCCCCTAGGCCATTTATTGTTGTATGGTTCTAGACTAGTCCCTGGAACTCTGTGCCTTGCTCTCTCCATCTGCAAAAGGAGAAGATGACAGTGCCTATTCAGAGGTGGGTGTGACAATTCACCAGCAAACCATGGGAAGTTATTAGAACATCTAGCTTACCATTAGAGACTTGACAACATCAGCTGTTTGATGATCACAGGGGACAACTTTATGACTTTCCATTACCCAGCAGTATGTGGAAGCTGCTAAACCAGTTAGAGGGTGGCTTCTGTCACACAAGTNAAGGGTGATGGGGCCAAAACTAAGACCATGGCAGTGAGTCTGGAGAGAGAGGACTGAAAAAGGAAAAGAAAAAAAGTAAGAAACTGGATCAACAGACTCTGGAACAGATAAAATAGGAAGAGAAAAATGTACACAAGTATGATCTAGAACTTTCCAGCACATANAATCAAGAACTGACAAAAACTAGAAAGNTGATGATAGTCAATGGAAAATAGCAATCACTGTGTATGTCCTATGANCCAGCCAACATCATCAATGACACGCNTATGTTAACTCATTCAATCCTTATGATAATTCTGGAAGGTAAGTGTCATTCCCATTTTACAAATAAGTCTAAGCCACAGAAAGCCTGNAATGTGTAATGACTACACAGCTAATANACAGATGAGCTGGGCCTTGCAGAGTGAGGGTAGGTGTGGGGAGCAAGGTCTTACTATGCTGCCCAGGCTGGTTGAAATTCACTACATAGTCCTAGTTGGCCTGGACCTCTTCAGTTCTCCTTCCTCAGCCTCCCACATGCTAAGANTAGTGGAGTGTACCATGACTCCAGGCTAGCCCAGACCACCTAGCTCAGANGTCCACACATTTAATCTTCTAAAAGACAATTGCTTTAGGGCTCAGGAGACTAACNTTGACCTTTGGCCACTGNGTGCAAACACAGAAATGCANGTGCACACACACGCATATATATAAACACACACATCACACACAATAATGGTTCAGTAGTGTTTAAGGGTCATCTAATAGATTGAATACAACAGTCTGAGACTTAGAAGAGAGTGAAGGATGAAAACAGAGCTAAAGATTCCAGATTTGTGGACACTGTGGGCTTAGTATCAGGAAAAGGAGAGGAACTTTGAGGTACCTTGGACATGGATGCTCTCAACAGAGTCACAAGGACATCTGTGTTGGCCACTTTGCATTGCAGATGTTACAGATCAAGATGGCTTTATGAGGAACGCTTTTGATGGCTCAGACTCTGAGCTCCTTTGCCATCCGTAAGGAACCTGTAATTTCCTGTGGGTCCCACCCNTTCCACTAGAGCAGCCATGAAGCCAGGTGTCCGCTGCCCCATATTCCAGACTGAGCAAAAACACACAGGCCAAGATGATGGGCATCCGGTCATAACACATGACATAAGAGCGAAGCACAGCATCAGAGGGGCTCTGCCTGTCCTGGTTTAATTTTGATTCTTGTGACAAAAAAGTGACCAAGACCAAACTGAAGAAGAAAGACTTTATGTTAACTTACAGGTTATAGTTCATCAATGAGAGAGGCCAAGGCAAGAACCTGGAGGCAAGAACTGAAGTGGAGACCACAGAGAACTCTGCTTACTGCCTTCTTTCATCTAGATCACTCAGCTACTTTTCTTACACAGCCCAGGCCCGCTTGCATAGGGAAGACACCACCTGCAGTAGGCTAAACTCTCCTAGATCAATAAGCAATCAACAAAATGCCTCCGAGTGTGGCTACCAGCCAGTCTTATCTCTACAATTCTTCAGTTGTGGTCTACTTTTCCTATGTGACTCTAGGTGTATGAAGTTGACAGCTGGAGCTAACTATGACACCATTGTGGCACCGTCATGGTATCCAGTGGGGCAATCAGTGGATGCTGTGTCTCCCTAAGCTGAACTTGACCTTGAGTGGACTCAAGTTTCCAGCCTTCTTCTCTAGTCTTTCTGTCTGTTTGGTGAATGTCCTAACATCATTTTACTGGGGATATTTCTTTTGCTTAATCTGCCCTCTGTCCAGTCTAATACCAACACAGGTTTTCTTAATTCTATTTCTCTTGCTTTCTTTTCTTTCCTGTATCAAAGAGGAGGGAAACACACATTTTCAGCATCCTCAAAACTGATTACCTCTGAGCACAATGCCTCCATAGGGAGTGCTTCCCCTTGAGCCTGACATTTTTCTAAATATACATTAGATGNGATGTTTATATACATCCAAAAATATATAAGATGGAAGGATGTTTGCATAGAACTGATGCATATCCTCCTGCATCCTTTAATATCATCTGTACATATTAAAGAAGATATTCTTCTTCCCTGAAATCTGAGGTCTAACAAGCATCTTACTTGACTTTCTTAATTAGCTTCGATCCTAATTTTAGCCCCAACTTGACAAGGTTGATTAAAACAACCACTGTTAGGCAATCCTCACAGCCCATTAGCCCAGAGCACAGAGCTATCCCAGAGGTTTCCAACTACAGACATTTCTTGGAAGAGAATACCCAAATCAGTGGATGTTCATGGTGCTCATATCAGATGGGATAGTATTTGCAGAGAACCAACACACATCCTCCTGTATCCTTTAATGCATCTCTAGATGACTTACAGTACCCAATACAAGGTAGATGCTACATAACAAATTATGCCCAATGCCCCGAGAATAAGAGGAAGAAAAAAGTCTGTACACACTTGGTACAGATGTGATTTTTAAAAATACTTTTATCCCTTGCTTGATTGAACTGTAGGCGATGAAATTCTTAGAAGTGGATGTTAGGTCTCAACCCCAGGACAAGTGACTGAAGTGCTTATTTGATGTATCACAGCAGACTGGGCCATCAGGTTCTCTCGGCAGCCCTCAGTCCCTACCTGTTACAGGGTACAGCTGTCATACTCCACCCCCTACCGTAAACTTGCAGCCCAGGGGCTAGACTGCCCTTCCTCCAGATTCCCCTCCCTANATATTCCAACCATTTTAGTTACCTGGCCTTTTGTCTACCCTTTACTCTCCTGGCCTCTTGGTCCAGCTCTTGCCTTTCCCCTGCCCCCTCTTCCCACATAGCTCAGGGTCATGTCCAGATGTCCCTGCCTCTGGCTATGCTCTCCCTCATAACTACAATAAACTTTCTTCTCCACCCTACCTAAGAGCAGTCATATCCTTTCCTTTTTATTTCTTTTTCATTCATCTTGTACCAAAACCCAGGGCCAGTCCTTTCCTTTTTCATTCCATGGAATGACTATGGAGGCCACCTATATTTTTTCTTTGCTGCTCAGTGCGTCCACCAAGAGATTCTCGGCATCATTTATGCATTATCACCTGGGCAGGCTGCAAAGGTGTTCCCTGCAGCTGTCCCCCCACAAACCTCAAGTGGAGCCAGCCATATGACCCTTTCCCAAGACCACAAGATTAAGTTCACTGTCCAATCCACTCCAGGCCTCAAGATCCTGGCCAAGGGTGACCTGATCAACCTGTGTGTCCTGTTACCCAGGTGGCATCCATCGCCACACAACCTAGAGTTACCTAGAAACATAGTTTCTGGCTCTTCTGTGAGATCTCAGGATATGAGGGGGCTTTTCTTCCAAAACCCAAAGAGCACAGAATATAGGAACTCTTCCAAAGAAGGTCCTGGTTTTTCTTACAGAGAGACGAACAAATACAAAATAAAATGTTTGTCCCAGACTTGGCATAGTAAACGTCTTAAAGATACCATGTATATGTCATAAGATTGCATGTGAGTGAAAAGTAGCATTGATGGTTGTACTGGCTGCTCACTCTAGCTGAAATTGAAATCAGACAATTTTTAAAGAAGTGTATCTTGTCTATGCAGAAAGGGAGCCAGACCCACTGGGAAGAGTCATACTGGAAGCCAGGAGGCTCCACCTGGTCACAGAAGTGAGTTTCAGACAGTCACTCTGCACACTTACTGTGCTTTTCTCTGCAGAACATTTGAGCTGCTGTAGCTCCCTGGGATCTCTCTCTCTCTCTCTCTCTCTCTCTCTCTCTCTCTCTCTCTCTCTCTCTCTCTCTCCCTCTCCACCCACACCAAGCCTCCATTGGAACAGGTGATGGAGTGGTTAACCATTTTTAAGAGATGAGGGCATGGAAAAAGCAAGTCATCCCAGGAAGGCTCAAGGCTGGAAGCCCTTCTGTCCTTGGAATCCTTGCACCAGGGCTAGAGGTAGGGACTACAACTGATCCCACAGCTACATGCTGCCCTGCCCAGCCATTGTATGGGTAGATTCTTCATTCTTATTTTATTTTTTGTAGTTCTAGAGGTTGAAAGCATTCAAACACTGAACTACTCATCCCTAGGCCCCTTTTGGGGTTTTATTTATTTATTTAGATTTTTTCAAGACAGGGTTTCTCTGTGTAACAGCCCTGGCTGTCCTGGAACTCTCTTTGTAAGCNAGGATGGCCTTGAACACAGAGATCCTCCTGCNTCAGCCTCCTGAGCGCTGGGATTAAAGGAGTATGCCACCACCACCTGGCCACTTTTTGGGTTTTAAATTTTAAGTTGCCAGCCTTGAATGGTGGTGGCACATGCCTTTAATCCCAGTACTNGGGAGGCAGAGGCAGGCAGNTATATGAGCTCAAGGCCAGCCTGGTCTACAGAGCAAGTTCCAGGACAGCCAGGGATACACAGAGAGATACTGTCTCGAAAGACAAAAACAAACAAAAAAATTAAAGTTGCCNGAGATGGCTATGATTTCACTCTGTAGCCCAGGCTGGCCTGGAACCTTCAATCNTTCTCTCTCAGCTTCTTGAAGAGCTGAGATTGGAAGCCTAAACCACCAGGAAGCCCAACTCACTGTCTTACTGGTCTTCCTGCTATGTAACCCTGATAAACGGGTGGTCACATGATCCAGGCTCAACCAATAAAAATCTCCCTCTCGAGATACCGAAGAGCAGTGCAAGCCTAGAAAACCATGGAGGTTGAAGCCAGGTCCTGTGTGCTCTGCCTTCCCCTTGGGACTCAGCCTGGAGATCCCACAAGCAGCCTGAAAGTGCTATGAAGCAGGTAGGAACCAGGAGGAGAGGAACCAGGAAGGGACCCGGAGGGCATAGGTAGACAACACCAAAGGCAGGAATGGGCTGCGAGTACAGACCTAGACATGACTATGATCAGTAAGAATGCGTTGCATAATGCAGAGTAACTGGAAGAAAGGAAGCCTCACCAAGAAGAAATGATAAACGCTCGAGGTGATCAACCTGTTGATTACTCTGGCTTGATCACTGTTAAATGCATACATTTATCCCCTGCCCCCATCATACTGTAACACTTAAGTTTGTAAATATAAAGGAAGAAGAGAAAAAGAGTGGTGGAGGAGGGAAGGAAAGAGGGAAGGTTCAGGAACGAGAATGTCTTATTTATTATGCCTTCTTCTCTCCATCACCAGACCTATCACTGCTCACAAACCACCCCTTCCTGGGAAATGAAGCCCAAATAAACAGACCGGCTACAGAGCACTGCCAGAACTCTGTTGGGGTCCCAAAATGTAGAGAGGACAGATAAACTCCCCATTCCCTGTGTGTCTGCCTTTCAACACCCCTGAATCCCATTTCAAGATCAAGCTGTCATAACCCAGGGAGATAAAACACAGACCTCCCAGGCAAGACGATAAGGAGCTGCTGTCTGAGGCTCTCCCTGTCTTGGAGGGTCCCCAAGCTCCATCTAATCATTTCTATTTCTCCCTCAAGCCCCATACTTACTTTTTCTCCCAGGTCTGGGAATGGCACAGTTTAGGGATTGAGAGAATGTCGCTCTCCTGAGGTTCACAATAGAGCCTCAGGACTTGATAGTCTAAGAGAACATGAACTTGACACAAGCTAGAGTCATCAGGGAAGAAAGAGCCTCAGTTGAGGAAATGCCTCCATGAGATCCAGCTGTAAGGCATTTTCTTAATTAGTGATCCTTGTAGGCCAGCCCATGGTGGGTGGTGTCATCCCTGGGCTGGTGGTCCTGGGTTCTATAAGAAAGCAGGCTGAGCAAGCCAGGGACCCCCCTCCATGGCCTCTGCATCAGCTCCTGCCTCCAGGTTCCAGCCCTGCTTGAGTTCCTGTTCTGACTTCCTCCAATGATCTAGAAGTGTAAGCCAAATAAAGCCTTTCATAGCAGCAGCAACAGAAACCCTAACTAAAACAAGCGGCAAACAGAGTGATCAGTGATGGATCCAGTCCCAATAATAAAAAGGGAACAAGAATTTAAAAATAACTGTCATACGTCACCTTAAAAAAAAAAAAAAGGAGAATTTGGTTACAAAGAACAGGTAATCCTAAGTGAAAAACCAATTTGACACTGGGAATTAAAAGCAGAGTTGGTAGACAGATTCAAGAGTCAAAGGACTGGAGTTGCAACTTGGGACTATGCCACTTGCTTAGCAGGAGGCTCAGAGGCTCCAACCCCAGGAGCACAAGGCAAAAAAGAAAAAGAGAAGAGCTTTTTCTGAACCCACCCTTTCAGAAAGTAGCTCTCAGTGTTTGTTTAGAGCCACAAAGGCCACCTATACCCTTAAGCCAGAGTCTGATTCTAGTGTGGACACTGTAGGTAAATTTTCCCTGAATACATTTGATCATAAGAATCATCACATTAAACCTACCGATCCCAGGTCTTCTATCTAATGATTAGAATCTGAAGAACGGCCCTGGGGTATGCATGCCTAATATAGCTCTCATTTCTCTTTCCTCCCAATCTTAGAGTGACGGTGCAAGACTTCTGTTATGGGAAGATTCTCACCCAAAACAACAGAAACACATGGGAGGCTGTGTTATTACAGTGGCCTGTGTAGCCAGAACTGAAGGTGACAAGGTGACCATCTCCAGGGAAATGGGTCTAAAGACTACTGTGGATAATTGTATGCAAAGGTATAAACACTGTGTGGCAACTCATAACCATTGAACTAAGTGTCACACACCACAGAGAGAACTTTAGACACATCTGACAGTCTGAAAAGAATTGTGTAAATACTAAACACACATGCTTTCCATCCGTGGTTATGAATTTAAATCAAGGGCATAAATCACGTTCATTTGAAGTGGCTGTCTTTAGGGAGGAGAGGAAAGGGATGTGTAGACCAAATAAATGAAACAAACAAGACAGTGCTCTGCCCAGACCTTTGAGGACAGGATGACACAAACTGAGAAGTAGACCTCATTCCATTCCCTGCAAGTATGTGATAGGAAAAAAAAAAGTCCAAGTTGATTCACTTCTATAGCAAAGTACCAGAAAATTTGTTTCCTTCTGCCTGGATTGCCCAAGCTTGCCTGAGGTCTGTCTCCTTCAGTTCTGTAAGTCCCCGTTTCCTTCCAATAAATACCTATTGCACACATCACCCCCATCCCCATGTGATGGCAAAATCAGCTTGTGCTTTCAGTTATTGACAACCCAATGTGTCCTCGATGAATCCATTTCTGGGCAACATGGGGGTCTGCTTGGTGAACTGCCTTTTGGGTGGAGATAAAATGGCCATTGATTCCCCCTACCCAGGCTCCAGGGCCACACCTACTGTTTGACTCTGAGGTCCTGGGTTGCATTGGAAGCAAACTTCCGTTCTTACCTCCAGGTTTAGAGTTTTCTTGATGATGAACTATACCCTGGAAGCTAAAAGAAACCTTTTCTTCCCTGAGTTGTTTTTGGTCAGTGTTTTATCACAGCAATAGAGAAGGATCCCCCAGTGGCCCCTATTTCCAATCAGTTCCACAACTTCCCCAAACAGGGCCACCAACTGAAGACCAACTTTTCAAACACAAGGAGCCTGTGGGGGACATTTTACACCCACTCTGTAAGAAGGTCTTTAAGTCATGAGGACATGACGTCATCTGGCACTGTGGGACCTCGTTCCTCCTCATACTTTTCTGCTTCTGCTCCAACTCATGCTTTCACCATGATGCTGTGTTGTCAGTGGCCAGCAACTGCCACTGTCCCAGATACGCTGTCAAATGACCCTTTATTTAACTCCCATTTCTAAAGACAGCTATCTGGGGCAACCTGACTTGGCGCTATTCTCTAATACTCAAATGCCTTCAACCCATTCTCAAGCAACCCGAAAGCCTCTTAAACACAGGATACTCTGAGATCAAGTCTCCCTTCCAGGGCACATTNACTAATCCCATCCCACTGTTAAGATTTCCTTAATTACTCTTTGNGCTTGCTTGCTGAGTTTGTTTTCCTAATCACTGCCAATCAGCACCCATCATATCTTCCCCACTGACTACCCCCACATACCCCCTACAACTCCTAATCCCCACCTCCTTACTTAATAAGTCCTTGGCTTTCCTGGGCATCCAGCAGAGCTGTTCCCATTTCCTGGCCTTCCTGACGCCTGGGGACAAACACTAGCATAGAACATTTTGATAAGCAGGCCATGTTCTGATAGACTCTGCAGTCACCTGAGTTGGAGGGGAGGCAGAAGCATGCCTTTCTATAGGATCAACATGCCTCAGCTTTGAGTTCCTATTTGGCCTTGACCAGAGGCCTATCACATTGTCACACTCCCTTTACTATATAGCCAGGCATCACAGTCTCCACACACCTCCCAGGGGGTCAGGGAACAATCAGCAAATTGTTATTAGTGAATGGTGTTCTTTTTATTATGTATTAGCCATTCCAGGAAAAACCAGTTATTCTATCATGGACAGCCTCTTACAAGCAAAAGAAAAAAAGAGGGGGAAAAAAGTTGGGAGGGAGTATAGGGAAGGGCAGATAAAGAGGAATTTCAACACCAGGAAGAAAAAAAAAAAAAGATTAAATTCGTACCCAGTTTAAAATTTCACTTATCTTTCGTGAAAATGAAACTCAACCCATTCCAACAGATATGAAAAGCCTTGAAATAATTCAGTCTGTGAAGAAAGAGATGATGGTGACCCTTCAGTAAGTGAAATTTCAAAGTATGCTTTCTGTGTGGTTCAGATCTGACCCTAGAGTGCCATCTCTGAGCATTCAGATGTTGGTATTGGGAAAGCCCAAGGAACATGCCAGCCTAAGGGCAACATGGATCAAGTGTTCAGTATCCCCTCTCAAAGAAATTCCACACACTGTTCGGCAGTTGTTTTCTGCAGCTAAATGTCCGCAGCTGTTTTGCTGACTAAGCATGTCTTTAATGAGCCAGGCAAGCTAGGCTGGGTCTGAAAGAAAGCAAATACCCGGGCTAGCTTGCTGCTTGCTGTTTCCTCTATTTTCCGTCCCTGTTGGTTTTATTTGGTGGGTATCTATTCAAGTATCTAGATAGATAAAGGGTTAAGAGGTGCAGACTGCAAGGTGGTGACAGACTTGTGTGACTAGGAACAGTATTACATCACTCTACCACGGTTCACACAACTACCCCAAATGTCCTTCACTTCGTGGTAACGGTTCTCCATACTGTTTGTCTAGCAAAACTGCCTGCTCCTGTCACACATCTGATGCCACCAGAGAATCCCATCTAACGACACAAAAGGGAAGTAAGTCCTAGGAAGCCCTGTTTTTGGAATTCCTTGCGCTGCCTGACGTTTTCTGGAGAGACATGAACAAACACCTCGTCATTCCACATAGGGCACCCATGAGAGACCCAAGAAACGATCCCACCACAGTCTAACTTGGCGAACCAAGGAATTCATTGTGGTTAATAGGTAGGGGCTTGTGGATGGAAGTGTAGATGACTCAGAGGCAGCTGCATCCTGAAAAAGTCCACCCCAGCGTGAGTGACGAGTAAGAAAAGCTTTGTCCCTGGAGCTCCCTGCACAACTTGCAGGCAGCTTCACTGAAGACAATCTCCCTCAACAATTCCCTGCTTGCCCATCCTTAGGGAGAGGCTGTGAGAGTCCTCTAACTCTGGGTTCATGGAGACTTGTAAGTTGTGTGAACCTTTTTAGCTTTATGAGGCTCTGTCCTCCCTCAAGAGGGAATGTTGAGCTTTGGAGGAAACAGATACACAGATGTCCTACCTTCCCACTCCCTAGTAAATGACGTTTGTCCATCAAGCAAGCTACCAAAAACTCAATGATCCCTCTTTCTGCTAAGAAGCCCAAACTCCTCCTCAGATGTGGACCTTTGCTCTGTAACAAACTTCCTCCTGACTCCTGGCTCTGTCTCCAATCTGTGTTCTTTGATGCCCACAAGAACCTGAAAACTGAGAGCTCAGCCTGCTTCTTGTATCTTTGAGAACTCCCCAGCCCTCACCACCAGCAACACTGTGAGGGTGGGAGACTCTTGGGTGGGTGTGACAGGTCTAGCCAGGTGCCATCAGACCAGGCAGAGACACAGTGCTGAACCTGGGTAACAACAGAAAATGTGGTTCCAGAAAGGCAATGAGTGAATAACTCACAATGCTTGCTTTGTCCTCTAGAACTCACAAAAACAACAAATTATCCAATTCACTTGATTGTTTTTTTTTATTCTAGGGCTTTTAAACCTTTTTGACATTCATAATTCTTGACCCAGTATCTATCTGTCTTTCTCCACACCCCCTCCTCAAACATAAATACCAAAATAAGCTTTACAAAATGATACTTGCTTTATGCCAGGCATTACTATTTTCTATCTTATCCCTTTTTATTTATTTTTAAAATGCTGGCTATCCGTAGTCCTCTAAACTGATTTTGCAGCTGGCTAAAGAACTGAAGCCCGGCCGGGCGGTGGTGGTGCACGCCTTTAATCCCAGCACTCGGGAGGCAGAGGCAGGCGGATCTCTGTGAGTTCGAGGCCAGCC
>LZPO01075888.1:228681-239467 GCA_001675575.1 Neotoma lepida
GAACTGAAGCCCACAATGTCCGTCATGATTTTAAACTGTGCTGAAGATCGTTGGGTGGTATTTGCCTCCCCCTCTTCCCAGGGTCTGTGCTCCTCCCCAAGATCTCAGGGCTAAAGAAGCTAAGAACTTCCCTTTCTCAGCCGCTCCCTAACCATGTCATTTAGTTCCTGCCTACCCAAGAAAGCTTTGATGCAGCCACAAGGCAGAACACTCTTGCAAGCCATCCTCCCTCTAGGGCAGGGTTCTCAACCCTCCTAATGCTGGGACACTTTAATACAGTTCCTAATGTTGTGGCAACCCCAACCATAACATTGCTACTTCATCACTGTAATTTTGCCACTGTTATGAATTATAATATAAATATTTGATATGTGACCCCCCCNAAAAAGGGTCACAACCCACAGGTTGAGAACTACTGCTCTGGCAGGAGCAGCAGACACCTGTCCTGTGTTCACAGGTGAAAATAGCTGTAGCAGAAGCCTTGTATTGCCCTGNACCAAAGCCTAGGGCATCATTTCTAGACCTCTGTGTTGCCCTGGACCACAGCTTGGGACATCATTTTTAGACCTCTGGGCAGAGGAGGCAACTTCCTGAATATCATAGCCACACAGACAAACCAAAAAGCTAGGGTCTTACATAGCTTTTCTTCCCAACCTTGCCTGTAGTTTTATTTTTATCTTTATTTTTCAGATCCATTTATTCTACTTTCCATGTATGGGTGTCTTGCCTGCATGTGTATCTGTATACCACAAATGGAAGTGAGGCCTGCTGAAGCCAGAAGAGGGCGTTGGATCTCCTGGAACTGGAGTTACAGACAGCTGTGAGCCAACATGTGAGTGCTGGGAGTCAAACCTGGGTCCTCTGCAAGAACAAGTGCTCTTAACTGCTGGGCCATCTCTCTGCCACTCACCTATAGTTCTTAATCACCCCTTTGTTAATCTTGCCTTGTGTTAGACACCTTGGCTTGAGTGTCCTTCAAGAAGCTCGGTGGATACAGATAGAGACTGGAAATCTCCATCTTATTTTTGCATAATCCAAAGCTCAGAGAAGTTATGATCTCTTTAAGGCCACAGTAGTAGCCACAAGCTTATAACTTAGCCTAGGTTTGCTGCTGGCAAATGCACGTCTCTCTTTGCCAGCCAGATAGACATTCAATGAAGTTGCCAGTTTTTATTGACACAGAGCTATACCTCNGTGTCTGAATTGTGGCAAAACAAATTTGTCTCATGTTTTTCCTCTTTTTCAAGGTAAATTTCACTCTTTTGTGCCTATACACACAAAAGAGTGAAATTACACTCTGACCTCTCTACAGACTGTTGCACTCACAACCTTTGAATTCTGTTAAAGNATATGATTGNTTCTTGCTCCAACAATGCACACTGTACAGTTGCTATGTTGACAAATCCTATAGGTGACTCTTTTAGGAGATCGGTGGACTTCTACCTACTAAATTGCTCAAGTGAGAGAAGTTTGTCANAAAGTGAATTTTTATTCAAGTGATAAAATTCAGAGGTCCACTCAAAATACCAAGAAGATGCAGTCAGCTAGTAAATGGACGAGCAGCCGACATAATTTTGCAAAGAGGGCAAACTGTCCTTACTACACTCCTATGATTTAAGCCAAAATCCATCTTCATTTTCCCTTAGTTTGATTCCTTTCATACTGTGTCACTTTACAAGGTAGACAGTTTTACAGATAAATGCAAATCCTTTTGTGAAATGAGTGAGGGTTTAGCTACCTAAGAGCTCCCATATACACCCACCCTGCACACACGTCAAGGTCTAGATGTTTACTGTCATTTGGGGTTGAGTTCAGACTAGCTCCTGACTTCAAGGTCAATGTCAGGCCATTAGCATCAGCCTCACCTGGGAACCTGCCAGAGATGTGTATAAGAGACAGCATAGATGTTTACTGTCATTTGGGGTTGAGTTCAGACTAGCTCCTGACTTCAAGGTCAATGTCAGGCCATTAGCATCAGCCTCACCTGGGAACCTGCCAGCCATACACACTCTCAGGCCCCACCCCAACTGCATTGGAAACTCTGGTGGGGCTGGGCAGGTACCTGTGTGCTTGCCAAGGCTGAAAGAACCTTTGCTTTAGATGTTTGAATCAAACCAGAAATACTCTTCCACCCATANCCACAGACACTTTATCCACCACCTAACCATATAAAAAGCAAGGGACACATCGGAATGAGAGAGGGGCTGGGCTCGCCCACATAANGTCTGAATTGGTGGCAGTACTCAGGCAATGGCAGTGCCCACACCCTGCCTTCCACACACACATGAAGCTGTGTGCTGATCAGCAACTGCTTGCTCCCTCCATCCATGAGAGCTGCATGCAGCCTGTTTCAGCNGACCCGACCTGCAAGTGAAGAAAAATGCAGTCAGCACAAAGTGCACAGAGAGCAAAAGCAGGCATGGGAGGGAGGAGGGATGGATGAGAGGCAANTGGAAGAGCAGAGGTGGTGAGAAAAAGGAGCAAGGCAGAGATGAATGGAGAGCAGGTGTTCCGAAAGCAGATGAATGGAGAAAAAGGAGCAGAGGCTGGCGACACAGCTCAGTCACTAAGTGCTTATTACGCAGGCACAAGGACCTGAGTTCTGATCTGCAGAATCCAGCTCTAGGTTCACTAGGAGACCTTGTCTCAAAAAATAAGGTGAAAGCCAAACATGGTGGCACATGCCTTTGATCCCGGCACTCAGGAAGCAGAGGCAGGTGGATCTCTCTCGGTGTTTGAGGCCAGCCTGGTCTACAGAGTGAGGCCAGGGCTATATAGTGAGACTCCATCTCAAATAATAAATAAAATAAAGTGGAAGGTTGGAGAGGTGGCTCAGTGGTTAAACCCTGGCCACACAAGCATGAGGAACATAGTTCAGATCTCAGGACTGCCATAAATACTTGGGTTGGTATGGCCTCTCATATGTCTAGTCTCTGAGGGAGGAGCCAGGGGTCCTCAGAGCAAGCTGCTAGCCATATGAATGAACTCTGCACTTGATTGAGAGACCTTGCCTCAATGAATAAGGTGGAAGAATCCATAGAGAATGATTCCCAACTTCAGCCTCAGGCTTCCACACACACTCATGCATCCACACACATGTAAGCACACACACATGTATACCATACACATACATGCACATTCACATACATGCAAACACACACACATATGTACACTATACACACACATGTACACCATACACACACATGCATGCCATACACATACATGCAAACACACACCCAAGTACATCATACACATACATGCGCATCCACACACATGCAAACACACATGTACACCATACACACATATGCACACCATACACACACATGCAAATACACACACACAAGTACACCATACACATACATGTGCATCCACACACATGCAAACACACACACGAATGATAAAATAGAAGTGGAACCAATAATAAGGTAGAGAAGTAGTTGAGGAAAAACATGCAGTGTCTGTCCTTCACACATACCCATGCATACATGCACACACAAGAACGTGTACGTGCATACACTACAAAGAAATAAAGAAAAGAAGGAAAAAATAAAATAAAAGACAAAGAGGGAAACAGAAAAACCGAGCAGAAGAGAGGCTGCAGTGAAGGAGAGATTGCAGCCTTCAGCCAGGAAACAGCTTTCCTCCCAGCGTGAGACTTCATCTAATTGCCCTGTTCTTGAGCTGGAGTGGTCCTGTGCTTGGAAAAGGCCATAAGCATCTTACGAGCGTATGTTCCATCTAATCCCCAACTGTGGCCTGTGGGCCTGCTGCAGACGGCAGGCTCATGCCAGCTGCCAGGTGCTGTGGCAGACACAATGGATTCCAGACGGCCAGGAGCCAGACAGAGACGGGGAGAGGCCCCCATCCTCCTAGACCCCAGNCCCTGGCCAGGAGCAGGGAAAGGCTTCTTCCTCACCCCATTTAAAGGCTGGATGGAAGCATGTCCAGATTCTTGCTGATTCCAAGCGTCTCGAATTCTTTGCTCCAAGCTTTTCCTCAGAAGTCGGTTTGCCAGGATGAACAAATATCCAACTCTTTCAACTGGAAAATGAGAGGGAGGAAGGGAAGAACAGGGGAGAGAGGGCAAGAGAAGGAAGAACGGTGATGACGGGAAGGCTTAGTCCTTGCTNACTCTCTAACTCCCATGTGGACTTGAGCTCCACGTGCAGACTTTTTTTCTTTTACAAGTTTCTGTTTTCCCTTCTTTCTTTTTAATATCCCCTTTCAAAGCAGGGATTAGTTTAATCTAGGAACATCACAAGGAACGTTAAATCAGCCAGCCAGGAGAAGGACCATCATGTCTGGAAATTGCAGGAGGGAATTAGAAGAAACCACAACTTCACCCAACTTACCCTGTGACATGAAACATGTTAGTACTTGGGCAAAGACAGGTGTGGAGAGAGGAGGGCCTTTGAAACCAGCTCATCTGTTCCTGGTTGCTAGCCCAGATCTGCCAACTTTGGAGGGTGCCTCTCTCTGTCCTTCTGGGACCCCATGCCACACCCTAGCCTCCACACAAAATGACAATCTTTATAACCGCCCACCCATTGGACTTGGAGAGAAAACGTTTTAAAGAGTCAGGAAGAGGAAGGAGGGAGAAAAGTAACAGTCACGTTGTCATGTCAACAGACATAATGTCAAGTAGACCACAGATCCAAACCATTATATAAGGTCAGCCTTAAGTGAAGGGTGAGAAAGAAAAGTAGGGCTGCATGACCCACTGGGGAGTCTGGAGTCATGATTCACTCACTCTCATCTCAATTTGACAACTGGGAAGACTCCTGAAAGGTGAGAGCTTAAAAAATGGCCCAAATATTATGATGAATAGGATGGGATGGGATGGCATGGGATGGCATGGCATGGCATGGCATGGGATGGGATGGGCAGAATGGCATGGCCTGGGATGGCACAGATACAATGGGTGAGGTGGGCTGATGGGAAAATGTTGAGATCTGGGAAGGAAGGGTCTGTACAAAAGAGGTGGGCCAACAAGGCAGAGAGGCTTTATTTGTACTGAGGAGAGCAGAACATTCTTCAGAATTTCCTGTCCTCCCAACCTCCCTTCCTTAAGGCCACACCTCCAGTGACACTGGAAACTGGCATAATCTACACACACAGTTTAACCACTAGCATGTGTTAGAGAAACAGACTCTCCAGGCTTCTGCTTTACGTCTCCCCAGGGAAGATATTTACAAACACACCAGGGTCATAGGAGTCCCATGTCTTCAGTTCATTTTTTTAAAGCAAAAACGTCCAATTCCTTTAAGAACTGCCTTTAGAAAGGGTTGAAGTGATGTCCAACAATGCTACCCTCACCCTATCCGAGCTGGTGGTCTGCAAAATGAACAATTATTCTAGACTCTTAATCCTCTAGGCTGCCTTTCCTCCCAACTCTCTTTGAATCTGCAGACCACCAGGTCAGGTAGAGTGAGGGTAGCAGTTGACAGAAGGCCCTCCTGGTGCCACCCCACCAGCCTCTGATGCCCCTGCATCACCCAGCTTATTTTCTGCATTCCTCCCCTTCCTTAGAGCAGAAAATGGGGTGGGGTGCAGCACAATGCAAATGAATGAATGACAGTGTCCCCACGAGACAGAAAAATTCAGTTACCCAAAGTCATTGACGTTCTTTGTGGCACCACAGCTGCCTCTAACATGACAAAGGCGAAACAGAACTTTCCATATTTTCCACATTTCCAGGTAGATCTTTGCACCGTGTATACTGTGCATCTGCTCCTGAAGAGCGAAGATGTTTCCAGAAGGCAGCACACGAGCCTCCTCAGTAAATCTGAGTTCAATAGCCAGGTGGTGGCTCACGCCTTTAATCCCAGCACTCAGAAGGCAGAGGCAGGCGAATCTCAGTGAGTTCAGGGTCAGCCTGGTCTACAGAGTGAGTTCCAGGACAGCCAGGACTGTTACACAGAGAAACCCTGTCTTGAAACCACCCAACCCCCCACCTCCGCCAAAAAAAAAAGAAATCTGAATTCAATATAGCCAGGAATGGGTGCCTGTAATCCCAGCAGTCAAAAGGCTGAGGCAGGAGGATAGTAAATTTGAGGCCAGCNTGGGTCATATAGTGAGACTTGGTCTCAGAGAAGAAGAGAAAAGCAGCCTGTTATGGAAAGTATGAGTACTAAGGAGCTGTTTCCCAGCATTGTCTCTGAGATCTCAACTTCCAAGAGATGCACCCTGTTCTTCAGCTCCCCCCCGCACTGCACCCCAAGGATCTAGTGATCAAGTACTGATGTCTTTCTAGCATGATTGTTGGTAAAATGTTACCACGAGCATTTCACTTGAAAAATATTGAAGTGGGAATATGATCTAATAGTTGTACAACTTGCTCTCTTTGCTCACGGAGCAGGATGTAGCTCTTAGCTATTTCTCCAGCACTATGCCTGCCTGTCATACCGTGCTTTCTGCTGTGATGATAATGACTAAGCTTCTGAAACTGCTGGACGAGCTCTTAGAAAGTTTCTTCCGCTGTTTGACAGTGTACCGGTTGAAAGGAGTACAGCCAAAACTGTAACCAAAGGTGGCATTATGCTTCCAGACAAGTCCCAAGGAAAGGTGTTGTAAGCTGTAGGGTCAGGCACAAAAGGAAAGGATGCACAGATTCAACCAGTTAGTGAAAGCTGGAGTCAGTTTTCCCAGAGCATGGAGGCACCAACATCATTCTAGATGACAAGGATTAGTTCTTATTTACCGATGGTGACATTCTTGGGAAGTATGTGGACTGAAATCACTGTTGAAATGGTGTGACATGAACTAACTGCCCATTCCACTGATGTTCTGAACTATTTCATCATGTAAATAATTTCCATGCTTCCCTTTCATATTAAACTGATAATATCCAAACAAACAAACAAAAAAAGAAAAGAAAAGAAAAGAAAAAAAAGGAAAGAAAAGAAAAGGGAAAAAAATTGTACAAGTTGATTCGGTTTGATGCAAGGGTATGTGCGTTGGTGGACTGGTCCTCAGCACAGCAATACTGGGATGTGCTGGGATTTTTGAGAGATGACAATTAGTACAAAATAATTATACCATTGAGAATATCCTACGAAGGGATTCATGTAGGTCTGGGAACACAGTTAATGTCGAGAATGGGAATTGTTAAAAAGAATAAGAAAGTGGGGGTGGGGGCTCTATACTTTCTCATTTCCTGTCTTGCCATCTGACTTCTTCCCTTCTGCCATGATGCCATCTATCATGACATAATATATCTAGGAAGCCCTCTCTAGAGGCAGATCCATGGTACCTTCCAACCCTGGACTTTTGATCTCCCAAACAGCAAGCTAACAAAAATTTTCATTATAAAGTTCCCAGGCTTGGGTATTTTGTTATAGCAACACAGACTAGACGAATGCACACTTCATTAATAGAGTATTTCTCAGAAGTTTTAGATTTATAGGAAAATTGAAGGTAGTACATAGTTTCTACAGATCCTAATACCCAACTCCCTNCTTAGACTAGTATGTTTCATTAGTTATAATTCGCAAGCCGGTATTGGTATGTTTTTATTCAATGAATGCTGTATTTAGCCCCCAAGTTTCTACCTTAGTTTTTCTGTTTCATTGCTTGTTGTTTGTTTGTTTTCTTATTTGTTTGTTTGTAATCGTTTTCCTTTCTGGATGCCACATTACACTGAATGATTTGTAGCCTCCTCCTGGGTGGGGCACCTTCTTGGCCAACATTCCTTATTTTGATGACCTTGATGGTTATAAGGAGCATTAGGAATTTTGTAGACTGTTCCGTAGTCAGGTTTGGCTGATGGTCTTCTCATGTCAGGGTTATCTGGGTTGTGGGGCTTAATTGGGAGACCACTGAGGTGAAGTGCCACTCTCAATTCTAGGCTGTCAACATGACTTGCCCGGTGATGCTGCCCATTGTCTAGAAAGGCATCTTCGAGGTAAAGCTCCACCTCTATCCCTTTCTCCACATCCTACCACAGCAGCCCACACGTGAGAAGAGGGGAGTTAGGCTCCATCTTCCTGTATGATACAAGTCCTCTTCAATCCTCATGCACGCAAGATTTGTCAACACCCGTCTCTGCCCCCCCCACACACACACCTCTTGTTTGTTTGCTCAGTCATGCTTTAAATCGGGATATTTAGTTTGGGCTTTGGATTGTGGTTCATTACTGTTTTATTTTATTCCCAATGTCTCATCATTGCCCATTCTTTCAGTTAGCACCTTTTACATTGTCAGTAGGGTGGTGGGCGACATCGTGGCTATCTCAGGCCTTCCTTCTCTGTCCCTTGCCTTATCTACTTCTCTGAGTCCCAGATCCTTTGATGGGNGAATCCAGGATCTGGGTGGCAGGCAAGCTCCTCACTGCTGAGTGTTATGTTGCTGATTGGTTCGGGCTTAGTTTTTTCATCTCCATCAACTAGCAGGTTTTTAAAAGAAAATGTGCTGTACTAGCTCGTATGCATATAGAACTGTAATGTTATACATGAGGGTTTGTTTTACTTTTATTTGTGTTGTTTGTTGAGGTGGTCTCACTGTGCAGCTCAGGTTGTCCTTGCACTTACTGTGTATCCCAGGCTGACCTTGAACTTGACACCCTCCTGCCTCAGCCTCCGAAGTGTTGGGCTTATAGGCATGTGCCACCATGCCTGTCTGCTGTTTTACTTAATAGGCTTTATTTTTACAGTCATTTTAGAGTGAAATGGAAGTACAGACAGCTCCCATGTACCTTCTTCTGCCATGTATGCACAGGCATACTTCCTATCTACAATCTGCACCAGAGTGGTACATTTGCTACAATTGGTAGCCTGTTCTAGACACATCACTGTCATCCGAAGTCCACAGTAAACATTAGGGCTCACTTTTAGTTTGTACAATTTGTGTGTTTGGACAAGTGTATGGTGACAGGTGTCTACCATTGTAGCATTATACAGAGAGTGTACCTGAGACAGCCCGTACATCTCTCCATCCCTGTCATCCCTGGTAAGCATTGATCTTTTTCCTTTTTTCTAAAATATCGTTTTCTCAGGATCATTCAGTGTGTGTGTGTGTGTGTGTGTGTGTGTGTGTGTGTGTGTGTGTGTTTTCAGCTTAATCTCTGCATTCCTCCACATCCTTGTGTGTCTAGTCTGTTTTTCAATCAATTGGTAGTGGGGTAGGTGAGAAGCCCTGATCTGTCCCTTCTTCTAATTGTCTTCCTCAGTCCAAGCTGGATCCCATCATTTCCTCCACGGATTCAGACATTATCCCCTTTAGGACCTTCCTGGCCACCCCAGATACCACTGCAGCCACAGGCTTTTCCTCCTTCCTGGCTTTGTTCTTAGCACTTTCTATCACAGCTGCATTTTAACTTCTTTTGTTTAATGCCTGTCTCTGTGTGAGAGCAAAGGGCATTGCTGCATTATTCTTTACGGCTTTTTATCGTCTGGCATAGTGCTGACTCATAGGGGTAAATACCAACTGTTTAAAGCCAATGGGCCTAACACACACACACACACACACACACACACACACACACACACACAGAAAGACAGAGAGAGAGAGAGAAAAGGGGGCGAGTTTATGTAAATATGTGCGTCTGTCCACACACCTGCCTTGCCCCCCACCTCCAGAGAACAGCAGCAGTTCAGGATGGGAATGAGACTTGAGGATGTGGTGACTAAGCTCTTTCCCCTTCTCCTACTGTGTGCTTGCTATAGCGCCTGTATTTTCCATTTGAGAGTAATTTATCTGGGGATCTTTTCCCATTAAATTTTTAGTTTTCAGTTTAAACTGATTAATTGAAATTTTTTGGCTGCTTGTTGAGTGAGTCAATAAGATTTAGAGAAATATGAGGCTAGCTAGCCACCTTCCCCACTCCTCTGCACCCCACTTAGACCTGAGCGACTGCCCTATGTTGGACAGACCCCTTAGTCTCTTCAAGGCCAAGGAGGTAGGTCCACTGGACTCTGTGACTCTCCTTCTAGACCACATTCCAAGTCACCAGGCTGACAAATTCTCTGTCCCCATAGCTTCAAGCTCTCTTCTAAGGTCAAAGTGGGCATCTGTCTGAACCCATCCTCCTAAGGGTAGACCTCGCCAGGTGGAGTGCTCCCCCAGACCCTACAGCCTTGGGGAGAGGAGGAGCAGAGGTGCTGAGGGCAGCTGATGTGTGAGCATGAGGTCTACAGGTGCACAAGGACCTAGAGCAGCAGGCCTAAGTGGCAGGGCCACTTCGTTTGTCCTCTGTGCCTGGAGACAACATTCAATTCACAGTGTCAAGAGCAAGCCACCTCCCTCTCTGTAATCCCATTCTCCTGTGTAACAATAAATGCTACCTTCACACCTGTCTCTGTTTATAAAGTACAGACTAGTCCACATGTGTGGGATGGGTCTTTTTTCTTTTCCCCTGACATTTTTAGCATGCAGTATAATGTTGGCCACAGCCCTTCTCTTTCCATAGCTCAGGTCTACTCTTTCTGAGCTCATGATATCAACGCACATTCCCTTATGATTTCACAGTGCTTCCGCCCTGCCCCCAACCTCAAACAAACCTACAGTTGGTATANCTATGCTGGGTTTATTTTGTAAACTATAGCCTAGAGTCCTAGAAATAGGGTTAGTGTTTTGAGTAAAGAGTATAATGTAATTTTGTAGCTGTTTCCAAACTTCTCTAGTCACCAGCCTCCCAGCTCTGGATACTATGGGTTGTTTTAAATTTGGAAAACCAAGTTGCTAAAATCTGAATGCTTGATTAATTTTGCTATTGTTCTTCTGACTGCTGGGGGATGGAGGGCCAGCATCATTCCATGCTTTTAGCCATTGGTGCTTCCTTGTCTCTAAA
>LZPO01075888.1:239552-250548 GCA_001675575.1 Neotoma lepida
CCTGGAACTCACTCGATAGCCCAGGCTGGCCTTGAACTCACAGAGATCCGCCTGCCTCTGCCTCCCGAGTGCTGGGATTAAAGGCATGCGCCACCACCGCCCAGCCTAAATCACCTAGTTTTATCCACCTTCATTGAGCTAGGTGTCAGTCACACCAAGTTATGACCATTTGCCCATATATTTATATGCATTATCTACTTTCCCCTGTTATCTATCAAAACGTATTTCTCATGTAGCTATTAGATAATGGAATACTGTGGGGTTTGGGGTGACATTTTCTACTTTCTGTCTGATTTAAACAGAAATCCCCACCCATCCTAAACCCTACTCCACTCTTTTATCGTCGTTCGCTTCTCTCCTCCCTTGGCGGTGGAGCCAAGTCAGGAAACAAAGGAGCGCTCAGAAACAGAGAGGCCTGGAAATCTGTTCTCCGGGTCGTTCCTTCTGCTTCTGCTCCCTATTAAGACTTTAAAACTTTGCGTCNTCCAGCAGCTGTTCTTAAAATGTCAGCACAGCTGCAGTAGTCACACTTGAAGGCCGTGTCAGGAAACTGGGCTGGCCTTTGTGAGAACTTTCCAAGGATGGACACCTTGGAAAAGAGAACAGAGAAAAAAGACAATAGGAAGAGGAGGAAAAGGGGGAGGAAGAAGGGAGGAAGAGGAAGAAGAGGGGAGGGAGTAACCCATGCACCCAACAAGTAAATTAAGCCCCTCCTATGCATAGGTCAGGGGAGTGGATAAAGGTTGAGGAGAAACCAGGGGCAAGGGCTGCACTGTCCTTGACACCCAGGGACAGGTGGATGTGTTTAAGAGGGAAAGCTAGGCCCACAGAGAAGCCCTGCAGTGTAAGGCCGAATACACAAAGGGCAGAGAAGGAAGGAAATTGGGGAAGGCGTCAAAGAGGGGACGGGTAGAGTGAGGCAGAGGCTTCAATCCTGGTGAAGAAGAGACAGACAGAAGAGGAGGCCTTTCTGAAGAAAAGGACGTGAGCGAGGACAGAAGTGGGATGGGGGTTTTAGAGTAAACACCTTTTCAGACAGACCAACAGAAAGCGCGTGCAGAAGAGAGGTGACAGCTGGAAAGGTGGCTGCAGATGATGAGTGGTCTGGCCTTTGTCCTGTAGGCAACAGAGACCGAGCTTTAGAACCAGACAGGTGGGCCTGTCCCTATGCTGGAGCAGGAACCCATCAGAGAATTCTCAGCTCCATCTTATCTTCCGACTCATGGCAGGATGTATCTTAAAGATCACCTCACTCAGTGAGTCCCCTCTCTTAAACCTGTTGAACCCAGACATGATTCTGATGATCTGCCAATTAGAAACATCTGCTTCTTCCTAGCTGGGCCCTCAAAGGCAGTGGGCATGTCTGTAAGATTCCTTAGCTTTTACGTCTACAGTTTCTTCTTGCCTGGCTTCTCTATGGAAACACTGGAGAGTGGCAGCGGAGAGCTCTACTCTGACCAGGGTCTTTCTCTTGTCTAACTGTCCACAGAATGGACATAGAATACTCAGGTCCCCAGAGCAGCTGATCTGCTTTGAGAAGAGTGACCTGACACCCAATCAGAGAGCATGTGACCCAGATGTAAGCCAATCTGCGTCTCATAAGCCTCTCCCAAGAACAAGCTCTTGATCCACTCAAAGTTAGTGAAATGCAATAAGGCTTTGCCTGGGAATGCTGAACCAAATATCATCTTCCTCCTTCTCCTTCTCCTCCTCCTCCCCTTCTCCTCCCCCTCCCCCATGGAAACCCCTCACCTTGAGATTATTCCAGTTATCCTGCAAAGGGAAAGCTTGCTTTGTAGCAGGCAGACAGAGAAACCGCTGGGTCTGAGTTACATAATTTTAGATCCGAATAAAGTCATGTGTGAATCATACCAGGCAGCCCCATGCTGCTTGCTAACCCCAGCCTGCAAATCCCGTCTTTTGATTTGCTTGTTAGATTTAGATTTCTTGTCAAATTGCAACTGAAGGAATTATCACTGTGTTGGGTACAAAGTCCTTCTAAGAAGTCTGTTTCCTCCGGTACAGAGAAAGCAAGAACTCTTAGTTTGTTTTATAAGGAAAATGAGTGATACCCAGACCCCAAAAAATTCAATCTGGAAAATTTAGAAAGTTTCTGGAAGTGGTAAACAGGATGTTTTCTTTGGTCAGTCAAAGAATACTATCCCAATAATTAAATACTCCCATCTCCTTGCTTCCTGGCTATGATACAATCTGACCGTGTTTAAGTGGTACATTGTAAACAAACATTTCTTTACATCTGTGATCCTAGCACTCGGGAAGCTGAGGCAGGAAGATGGAAATATCAAGGCTGTCTAACAACATCCTATCTCAAATTGTTTTTATTTTATATTATGTAATATAAAGAGTTCTGAAAAAGTTGGGGAGAATTGTGCTGGAATGAGATCTCATGATTCCCACAAACAGACAGAAAAACAAGGTTTATCCTAAATAACAAATCTAGGGGCTGGAAATGTACTTTAGTTGACAGAGTGCTTGCCTAGCATGCAAAAAAGGCCCTGGGTTCGATCCCCAGCATTGCATAAACCAGGCATGGTTGTGCATGCCTGTGATCCCAGCGCTCAGGATGTAAAGTCGGGTGGATCAGAAGTTCAAGGTCATCCCCTGCTACACAGTGAGATCAAAACCAGCCTGAGACAATACTCTAAAGTATGTAGACAGGATGTGTCTTAGCAGAGGTACAAACAGTGCTTTGCAGAGTATACAATAGGGCTGTCTGTGTATTTAGTAGAAGGGGCAGGGAATTCTTATAATAAGGTGCAGCCCAGAGTGGCTCATAAAACAACTGTAGAGCAGGAAATAAAAGAGGAGATCGCTTACCAGATCACTGTGGTGGGGTGGAAGGAAGAGCAGTCTTGTATGTGGTAGCCATTTCTCCTTGCCTTTCAATCCTGTAGCTGAATCAGGAAATGTCAAAGGAGGTTTATTTCATCTACCACCATGTTTTTGGATACAATGAGGTTCATTTGTTAGGCCATGCTCATATGTTCTTATTTCCCCACAAAATGATTAAAGAGATGTTGGTGTGGCTCCTCCTCTACCTTCCAGTGTACCCCTTCCACCTGCACCCCACCCCAACTCACCAAAAGTTAAAGGCAAAGCCCTGTGAAGCTTTGTGCCCCCGGAGAGGGCACAGTTGCTGCCAGCTGCTCAGTGAGCAAGCCAAAGGTTCCTATTGTTGGGACCACTTCTGGTACCGGCTGTCTTACATAGGTGTAACCACTGGCTGCTACCACCTTATGAATTGTTCCCAAACTTAGTGGCTTTGAAAAGTAACATTCTCTTTAGCACATGATTGTGTAGGATTGCTGCCTTGCTCAATTTTGTTATGTGTTTCCTATTTCAGGGTATACAGCCGGAAAGCTCTTCAATTTCACCTAAGCTCTCCTCTTAGACCCAAGAAAACCAAGGTCTGAAGAATAACAATCAAGGTGCTATGTCCAGCCCCCCACCTGGTTTTGTAAATAAAGTTTTATTGGAAGAGAGCTATGTCTGTTGATTTCTGTAGTGTCTATGGCTACCTTCATGTAACAAAGGCTGACTCATGGTAGTTTCAAGATTGTACAGTCTACAAAGCTGAAAATACATACTATGGTCCTTTACAGAAAACGTTGCCCCCTCCAGCTCTTGAATAGTCTCCCCGAGTCTATGAGTGGTGAGTTCATTTAAGATAGTATTTCAAGCATGTGCTATGAACGGAGCTTTGGAGAAACAAAGAAAGACCCACAAAGATGATAAACCCACTGCCCGAACTGTTTGAATCCAACTGGCATATTTCTATCCTGCCATATCCTTTTCCACTAGAAACTTAAAAACTAGAAGTCCACTTAGTTAAAACATGTTCACAAGCATCCTCTATATCCCAAGCACTGCCCTGGGCCTTGGGAGTCTAACACTAAGTCAAAAGTATACGACTCCAAGTGTCTGTCACTAGACATTCCATTGGGCAGGGGTGGATGGAGATCTGTCCCCCAGATGCTGACAGAGCTTGTGAGGNCAGAGCTGGGTCTTCAGGGCAGGTTGAACCCACTGAGATGCGGGTCTCTCCAGATGTGCTTTTGTGTCATCACAGAAGAGCTCCTGGTTCCAAGGGCTCTCTGTCCCATTCAGTTCTGAATCTCAGTCTCTTACAAAAGCCAAGTCAGTGCATCAGACAGACAGCAGGCCCCCATCAGGACAGAAAAGCTCACCTCTGCCCTTTCTCTCAAGTGTCTTCTCAAGAGCAGACACCGAGGTCAGAACTGGGAAGTCAGATCCCAACCCCATGGGCCCAAGAGATATCTGATTACTTAAGCGAATTTCAGTCAGGCGTGAAATGTGCAAATTGGATACAAATGTGTACTTTCCCATGTGACCACAGAGCAGCAGGAGGTGAGAAATAATTCTTTAAATTTCTATGGCCCAGGTGAGAAAGAGTAATACGAGGGAAGAGAAAAACATGAAAAAGGGCTCACAAAAGCAAGTCTAATCCAAGTCATAATTAGACAGACACAAGAGCCTTGGGAATCATTTCTTCTGCTCTGCTTCCAGCCAGAGACCCCCCTCTTCTCATGGCAGACCTGCTTCAAAGAGAGTTAGCCAAGAGGCAGGTGCCTATGAACACAGTACTCTTTGAGAAGCCTGTAATCCTAGCATGTGAGAGACTGAGGCAGGAGGATTATTAATTTGAAGCCATCTTGGACTACACTGTCAATTCAAGGCCAGCTTAGACACACAGTGAAATTCTGTCTCAAAAATCTGGAAAAATGGGGACTGGCATGGATTTTGTATTTGTGCTACAATTTTAGGATTGTGAGGATACACAGGAAAGTGTCTCTACCCAAACTCTTGCTTTCTTCCACAGTTCTGCACTATGGAAATCACTTTCTGAAGACCTAAAATGACTCTGTTCTGTGTACTATATCGTAAATCCCCTAAAAGTAGCATCTGAACCGTAGGAAAATTAACAGTGGGTGTTTGTTATTCTCAGGCTAAATTCAAAGGCAAATTGCCCTTACAACAACTTATGACTGAGCTCTTTCCTCATATCTTGACGGACTTCTCTGACACCTGGCAAACATCATTAGGACTCAGCCATTGACATCTTAAGGGATCCTTGGGACCGAGAGCCACATCTGTGGAGCATTAGGCATTTCTAAAGCTTCTATCCTTACTTAGGAGCAAGAAAAGAATGATTTGATCACAGGACCAGAATCTCATGAGGGTCTATGAACTCTAAATTCTAGTGTGTCTAGTCACCATTCAACCAATGCTTGAGTTTCTCATGGGAGCCACAGTCTAGATGACCAGGAATGGTGGAGTCAATCAAGTCCGTGTCACCATGGAACTTCTAAACTCTAGAAACAAGTCAACAGAAACATCTGCAATTTAATAGTAATTGAATATTATTTTAGAAAATGATAAATACAGCTAAGACAACTAAAGTGAGCGAAGTAAGGGATGAAACGTAGAAGGTGCTGTGTGTTCTTGGGGAGCTGGGAAGAGCACCCATGAGGAAGATCCTAATAGAAATGGATTTAGGGACTTGTGGGTCAGAGGAAAGGTCAGAGCAACAGGGACTCTTGGAATGTGCACTGTGTAGGGAGGGGGGCCTTACATGTCTTGGAGAGGGATGTAGATTGTATTCTAAACACGCCAAGCAGTAGGGGAATCTGAGCGGAGGTTTTTAAGTAGCTGTGATTTTGACTGCTCTCTGGAGAAATTCTAAGAAATAGGCCAGGAGGAGGGGGAGCAGAAGAGAGACCAGGAGGAAGGAGAGTAGAAGGAAGGAAAAGAGTTGTAAGTCCATTGTCAGAGTGATATTGTCAGAGCCTGGAGTGGAGGCTGCTAGCTATGGTCCTGTCTGCCTTGTGAACCTCTGTCCCCAACCCCTAAGCAAAGTGGGGCCTCTCAGTGAACACTTGGTAAGCAATGAATGAGCAGAGGAGTATTATCTTGACCTGGGGCGCTCCCAGCTTCCAGGTGAGCCAAAGACATAGCTCCTTTAGCTGTAACTAAAATGAGTGGTGGTCATGGTGAATATTTGCAGGAGGATTGATGTGAAAGGAGTATTTTCCTGGCAGAGCCCTGGAGGAAGCCAGGTCCTGCAGCTGGGACCTGCAGAGACTCTCAGGTACCTGACAGGAAAGAGGTGTTGAGGGAGAGAAAGGGGCAGTCTAGTGGGGCACTCTGGCTACTGAATTTACATCCTGAGAGCTGAGATGTCCCACCTTTATTTGGGACTTAGGCCTGGCCCTTGTTTCTAACTAAACGCTTGCAGAAAAGTTTCTCTGGCTTCCTTCAAAGCATACTCAGACATTCCTTTCAGTTCCCCTTTCTGTTAGCTGTGCTGTAGACAGGGATGGGCCCAGTACCCTCCACACCCTCGGTCTATCCATCCGGAAGTACTGAGTCAACANCCCTTGCCCAGACTCTACCTCAGTCTCTTCCCACACCTCAAAGAAACCGTTCCCAGGAATGAGGTGGGGCAGCAGGAGGAGAGGGCTAGGTGTGTGCCTGAAGATCTCAGGGATGGGAGGGAACTGGGATCAGGAGCCTGGGCCTCTTACTTGCACAGGGATGCCCAGAGAGCCTGTGGCTCAGCTTACGGGATTCCATGCCCAGAGAGCTGAACAGTGTAGGTCTGAGGTAGGGAGAATTTATGTGTCTCATCAGCTCCCAGGGATTCAGAGCCCTCCAGGATCACCCTTCAGGAATACTGTTCTATATGAAATGATAGAAGGTTTGCAGGAGAGGAAGAATAAATTTAGCCATGATTTATAGAATGCCAGCCCTGGGCTAAGGGTGTTGTGTTGAATAATCTCTTTTAATCCTCACCCAGCCCTGGGAACTAGTACCACAACTGTGCTATTTAAATGGATGAGATTTAGGACAACTGGAAGATTCACTTAAAGTCGCATAGCTTACAAGTGATCCTTGGCCCAACAATCTGATTCCACTACCTGAACTATGGAGAGAACTTTCAAGGGGATAAGTTTGCATGGTCTGATTATGATGTCTTATGAGTGACAGCTAGAAGAAAGATCAAGAACCAGAAAGCGCAGCTGAACATCCAAACACTCAGCAGCAAAGGATATGCCTGCAGCCGTTACCAGACCTGGGGGAAGCACAGGGTCCTTCAACTTCTGCAGATCAATATTAATCTTAGGGAAAAAAAATAAGGGGCTAGGTAAAGCATGTGCCCAGCTTGAGGGAGATACTGGATTAAGCCTCCAATACTACAAAAAAGTGTGTGTGTGTGTGTGTGTGTGTGTGTGTGTGTGCACATATGCATACACATAAATAATTTCAATTTTTACAAAGAGGCTTGACGGACATGGTGACAAATACCTATAATCCCAGCATGTAGGATGCAAAGGCAAGAAGATCAAGTGTTTGATGGCAGCTGAGGTACATAAAGATTATGTCTCAAAAGACTAAACACACACTCAAACAAACAAAAAAGTTCTTTTTTGATGACATGAGCNTGTAATCCCAGCACTCAGGAGGTAGAGGCAGGGAGATCAGAAGTTAAAGATCGTCCCTGGCTGTATAGCAAGGTTGAGGTCAGCTGGGCTACAAGAGNCCCTNTTTGTTTGTTTTTTGTTTTGTTTTTAAAAGCTCTCAAAATTNGTAAACAATAAATAAATAGACCCNAGGAGNCTGTTTGCCCCTCCCCCNTTTAAGAATGCATAAAAGCAGCCATCTGTGGGGAATAAGCNATNNCCANAACAAATCTCCTGGGACCTTGCCTTAGACTCCTTAGCCTTCAGTACCTTAAACAATGAATTCCTATTGTTTATCAACTTATTGTAAATGCCATCACAACATAGAAAGGAAAGTGTAACACTCTTGTTGCTTTGTATTTATCTAAAGACTCCATATTTTGGTATAAAAATCTACCTCTCCCTTTTTAAAAATCTTTTATTTCTCTTCTTCTCCCACCCAACAACCTAACACTCTCAGTGCTGTTCTGTTCAAAATTATNTAGCAACTACAATAATGACTGGCCTAGCAAAACACGGCTACTACTGCAATAGCGGCATGAACATTGTGAGAGTAACCAACTCCTTTCTGTCTANATTTACNTCCTACTCTCCAAGGTGAAAACCAGACNTGANACCATTATTAGGCCAAGAGCAGTGGTTAGACAAATCATAGGCCCTATGGGAGAACCTACCATAAATGTGCCCTGTATGGACATAGTATTGAACTGACTCCTAATGACTTAAGATTGCATCCATAGATTAGTGCATCTCTCAACCCTCATCTGAGAAGCTTCTGTTTGCAGTAGCTGGTGATTAACACAGTGAGCCACAGCTGGCCAGGGTNCACAGAATAAGAACTTGCAGAATGTTCAGTCCTAAAGGAAATANATGTACCAAAAACCCCACTAAAGGCTCAGAGATCATTGTCGAAGAGGAGTCAGAGAGAGTGTAAGAGCCTGAGGTGGCAGATGAGTAGAAGGAAACTGTCTTCTGCACACAGCAAGTCAGTTGCACAAATGTACTCACAGTGATGGTTGTGACAGTATGCACAAAATCCATGCAAGCCCAAGCCAGACCAAATCCTAACATAGAAAGGGGAACTGGGCATTCAATCTCACCTCAAACCATGAAGCAACTGCTAATTGTTCATTGTTAAATTTGCTAATTTTCCAGCTGAACTTTCTTTTGCTGTTAAATTTTGAGAAATTCTTCTTCATGTGTTCTAAGTACAGATCCTAAGTAAAATGTATGATTTGTCAGTATCTTACCCTCTCTGTAGCTATCCATCTCATCCTACTATCATAGTCCTTACTGGAGCTAATTTTTTTAATACCTGGGAGAGGGAGAGATAGTGATTAACACCATCTTAGAGAGTTTTCTCTAAGAGTATAGCCTCTGGTAAGTTAACCACACTCCAGTGGAAGACCACACACCCAAGAGNATTTTGGCAGCAGCACAATTTAGTCTTAAAGAGGAGGTGGACCTGGAGAGAGTGAGAGGGATGAATATGATCAAAACAATGTGTTTTGGAAACTCAAAACTTCCAAATAACTAATAAAATTTTTAATTAAAAAAGTAGCAGCTAATTTGCCTGAATTGTCTTTATTATTGTTATTATTATTAAAGTATAATAGACAAGAACCTATAGCAAATTAACCCAAGTCTCTACTATCCAAGGTAAAAGCAGGAGACATACTGAAACAGACTTGGGAGTTGCAATGCGGTGTCTTGTTGTGGAATAATCCTCTTGTACACTGTAAAGATTTGTCACTCAAATTCGTTTAATNAAACACTGATTGGCCAGCAGCCAGACAGGAAGTATAGNCAGGGCAACCAAACTAAGAATGCTGGGAAGAGGAAGAGCAGAGTCAGGAGTTGCCAGCCAGATGCAGAGGAAGCAAGATNAGAATTCTGTGCTGTGAAAAAGTACCAAGGCTCATGGCTAAACATAGATAAGAATTATGAGTTAATTTAAGTGTAAGAGCTAGTTAGTAATAAGCCTGAGCTACTGGCTAAACATTTATAATTAATATTAAGCCTCTGAGTGATTATTCAGAAACTGGTAGGTGGGAGAGAAATGTCCAACTACATNTGGAACTCAATGTGGGGCTTGAACCCACGACCCTGGGATTGAGAGTCCCATACTCTACCGACTGAGCTAGCCAGGTGAGCATTTGTAATTAATATTAAGCTTCTGAGTGGTTATTTGGGAACTGGAGGGCAGGAGAGAAACATGTGACTACAATGTCTGAACATCCTTGCAGTGTAGAACAAGGAGAAAATGGGTTGAGAATTCTCCTTGCTGGCTATTATATATGCAAAAAATGCCTTGTATTATAATCGTTATCGCACAGGCAGAGCAACAGTCTGACTTAATATCATTACAAAAGGGAAGTCCTAGACTAAGATCTTAACTGAGACTTGATTAGGAAGAAAATCCCTTGAAGGTTACAAAGGGTTAAAGCTTGACCTGCANTTTCCATCCCCACTGGGACTTCCTCATTTCGAGATTTCCCTCATTTCAGATGTCAAAGCAGATCACAACGACTGTTGAATGTGCTTAAATAATTTGCTGTCTGGCAAAATGAACCACAGGGAAGGAACTGTTTCCCTGAGGGACACCCTAGCTCAGGGTCTAGGGACTCTCCCAGTCTGTGCACGGAATCTCGTTCAGTTATGTGCCTCACCTCCTGCGTAGGGCTCGAGGGTTCTCTCACTCTGAGCTCCTGGTAAGCGGACCACCTTGAAACTGATAGGCTGCCATTCATCTTCCCATTCAGTCTGTGCAGGAACAGAGCAGCCTTGGAGTCCAGTGGCCAGCCTTTCATTGTGTTATCTTATTTTTACTTCCTAAACTTTCATGAACTCCTGCCTCTTAGGATCTTGGGGANCATTATATTCACACAATTCTGTTTTTAATTATGAATCTGAATTAAAATACACTCATTTGCACTTGGAGTTTTATACAGTGGACTTGGATTTTATACAGTGGACCTGGATTTTATACAGTGNACCCGGATTTTGCACAGTGGACTTGGGCATCCGAGGTCATAGGATTTCTCAGACCTTGGAGACCAGTCTTTGGGACATTGCGTGTTAGAGCAGTTTTTTTCTCAGCTCTTCTTTTAAGTGGCAGAAGGGAGTTAAAACAGATTTCCCTAGTGTCCCTTCCTGCAGACACTGGGCATCTTTCTACTTCTGCTCTGGGGAAATCTGACCTACAACCCTACTGCCTCTAGCTTCAGTCTCCACACAAATGTGTCCCTTAGTTAAACAGCTACTCTTGGAGGCTGGTGTGGTCGGGACTACCTGCAATCCCAGGACTTAGGAGGTTGATGTGTCAGGATCAAGAGTTCTTAGCCAGCATCGGCTACAAAGCAAGCTCTTGTCCCAAAACTAAAGTAAAAACTAAAATTAAAACATTAAAAGCACAAGCAGGGAAAAAAGAAATTCTAATTTTTCCAGAAAAATCCATAAATTAAGAAATCATTTTAAGTGTCCTCAGCCATAGC